>VZSR01001342.1:4531164-4574577 GCA_013398615.1 Brachypodius melanocephalos
GGCTCTCTTCGCCGCTCCCCGCCTGGGCGAAGGGCGGGGGCAGCCTCCCCGGCCCTCAACCCCCCCACCCGAGGAGGGCAGGATACTCACGGCTGACTTTCATGCTGCCGAAGGCCGAGGGCTGCTGTACCGGTTTGCAGCTCTCCGCGAAGGAGGTGGTCCTGGGCCGCCCGGACATGGTCTCTCCCGCTCTGCCCCAACGGCGATCACCTCTCTCCTCTTCCTGCCTTCGCCCTCCGCCTCGCCCCGGCGGGCCCGCCTGCCGCTCCCTCGCTCGCTCAGCTGCAGGAGACGGGTGGGACGCGCCACATGAAACGCCGGGACCCCCCTTCCCCCCCCGGGGAAGCCCCCTCCCCTCTCGGTCTCTGTCGCCCGGCGGCTGCTTCTTCTTCTTCTCTTGCCTCCTCCTGCTCCTCCTCACGCCGCCCGCTCCTCACAGGACCATCCTTTCCGGCCGCGCCGGTGGGTCCGAGAGCCGCTTCCCCCCGGCGCCGCTCCCGAGCGAGGGGGGTTCGCTGGGCCTCGCTGCCCCCACCCCGGGCGCCAGTCACATGGGGCGGAGGCTCGCGGCCCGGCTCCTCCGATCCCGCCGCCGCCGAGTTTTTCTCCTTTTATTTGCTTTATCTCTTTGTTTTTCCTTTTCTTCTTTTTCTTCCTTCTCTTCCTTCCCCCCTCCCCGCTCCTCTCCTTCCCCGCTCGCCTCTGAGGGAGGCGGCAGGCAACGGGACTATTTTTTTCCCCGGCGGAGGGATCTCGGGGCACCGCCGAGCGGAGGCGATGCGGAAACGAGTCGCAATAGGATCCGGTGGTGGCGGCGGGATCCGCGGCGCGCGGAGGGGGGTGAGGCGGCCGGGCGGCCTCGCTGCTCGCTGACGCTGCTGCTCAGTGCGGAGATGAAGCGGCGGCGTCTCCGGCGGTGCGGCCGCTCATTGCGCCCTCACGGGCAGCTGGCGGCGGCTCAGGCAGGGCACGCTGCACTGCGGGCGGCGACCAGCGGCGACAGCACGAGCCATGACGGCGGCGGCTTCCCTGCTCCTCCTCAGCCCGGCTTCAGAGTGCTGGTGGCGGTTGCTGCTTTTGCTGCTGTTTCCGCAGGCGGCCAAGGCACATAGGACTCGTCCGCCCGGCTGAAGTCTCCCGCCGGGACCCCTCCCCGTTCCTGCCGATGAGTCCCTTTGTCCCCGCTGCTCCCTCCGCTGCGTGCCGGGCTCCCGCCGCTGCGCTCTGTGCGTGCGCCAAAGCCGCGGAGCCGCCCGTGCCCGCCGCCGCCCCACGCTGCGGAGCAGCCGTAAGAGCCGTCTGTGAATACCCGGCCGAACAACCCGGCGCGCCCGCGACCGCCCAGCCCGAGGCCGTTACGGAAACGCCCGAGCCTTCTCGGGGCCAATCCTGAGGCCGTTACAAGAATGCCCGTAACTGGCCGGAACCAATCACGGAACCACCGCGGGCACGACTGATTCTCCCCGAAGTGAAGTGGAGACCCAATCGGAGCACGCCGCCGCCGCCCTAGCAGCGCGGGCGGGCGGCCAATGGGAAGGAGCGCTCTCTTCCGGCCATCGCCGGGCCAACCCGAGTGGAGCCGAGGAGGGAGAGCCAATCAGGAGGCGCGCTGCCTCCGTCACCCAGCCCTGGGACGCCTTCAAGCCGCAGCCCGAGGCGGAGAGCGGCCGCGAGCTGCGATTGGCTGGCGTCGATGAGGCTGCCTGCAGGGGACCAATCGCGAAGCGCGGGGCCACGGGCGCGCCCGCTCCCGACGGGGCACGGCCGCTCACCTCTGTGGGGGCCGGGGAGGGCAGCGCGCATGCGCATTGCGGCCGGGCACCGCCCCTCAGGCGCGCCCTCGGGACCCGTCCCCTCGGGAGCGTTCTTGGGGCAGCGCGAAAGGAAACCTGAAATTGCGGGGTTTGTGACTAAAACCCGTCTGACACAGACGTGGTGCGGCTCTCCTTCATTGAGCCGTGAAAGAAATGGCGCTCAGGCGCACAGAGCTGTCATAGAATCACAGAATGGTTTGGGTTGGAAAGGATCTTAAAGACCCTAAAGTCCCCACGCCCCTTCCGCAAGACCAGGTGGCTCCAAGCCCATCCAGCCTGGCCCTGAAGATTTCCAGGGATGGGCCATCTACAACTGCTCCGGGTAGCCTGTTCCAAGGTGTCTCACCACCCTCATGGTAAAGAATTTTTTCCGAATATCTGATCTAACCCTACCGTCTTTCAGTTTGCAGCCATTCCCCTTTGCCTGGTCACGACAAGCTCTTGTCAACAGTCCCTCTCCAGCTTTCGGGCAGGAACAGTCGTGGATGTGGTTCATGAAGTGATGGTGAACCCATTCTGCACAAACTGGGCCGAGCAGGGGAAAGAAGATCAGGGCTCTCATAGAAAGTCCTCCAATTCAGCTGTTAACAGCAAGGCTCCCTCACAGGAAACACAGTTTGTATTGAGACACTGAACACCCTCATAGTTAGGTTCCACTGCCGTCATAGGTAGATTGAGCTTGGCCCTGGCCAGAGTTCCAGGCACTGTTCTGGAAGAACTTGTCCTCCAAGGCTCTGGAGCATCCCTGGGGGCAGAGGCTCCCAGCCCTGGCACAGCCAGCACTGGAGCACTGCTGCCTCCTGTGACCTCGAGTGAAATTACTCGGCAGACATCAGCAAAAACTGAGCACCACTTGCTTATGCCATAAAAAAAAAAAAAAAAAAAAAAAAAAAAAAAAAAAAAGGGGTCTTGCCAGGATAGTTTATACCCCAAACAAAATAACTTGGACTAGCAGAAACATACTTTGCCAGTGTAAGAGACTAACTAAGAGCTGCTGTTTTCTTTTCAAGGCATCAAAATATTGCCAGATTTACTTTTTTTTTTTGCAGCCCTGTTCTGAACACCATTGCTGTGTGACCAAAGACCTGGCCAAAGGCAGCTAAAATTTATCCTTTACAAGAGCTGTTTTCCAAAGCAAAAAACAAACCCAGTCTCTCAAAATGGTCCTGTTAAGCACTTTGCTCACCCTGGGGTGCTTGGCTTGCTGGCAGCCTTTTTTCCTGCCTGATAAATGATGAATGGTTTTACCTATTATAAAGGCCATGGGACTGTTTAAGGTTTGGTTCTTCAGGATCTACCTGTGCAGCTCTGTATGGCTGGGAACCTGGCAGGTGAGAGTGGTGTGCCTTAGCAAGGGCTAAGAGACACTGAAGTCATAGCCTAGGAGAGTACTGCAGCCACCCCAAGCCACCTTACCATACTCATTGTTCCAACCCCCCTCTCAGACACCACTGTGTCAAAAGTTGCTTAGACACAGCTTCAGTGAGCTGCCAATGCTGAAAATGACATTTTCTCTCCTGTTTGGCAGAGCTGTTGTCACAAATTAGGGTTACAGATTGGGTTAGCTCTCTGAAGAGCATCCTCACATAAAACAACAAAGTAAACATGCCACCAGACAGTGGCCAGCTTTCTTCTACCTGAAATGTACCACCAGGCATTCCAGTCATTATTTTTCCTGGCTTTGGGCATCAAAATTCTAATACAAATCATATTTTCTTATTTTCTGACAAAGTTCTTTCAAATTACTACATAAACAGGAGAACTAACTTAGGAGAGACAGCTGAGCTTTATTTCTTGGAAAAGTTGGCTGTTTGAAAAACAGGTGGGGGAGGGTGAGCTCTTTGCTTTTCAGCTTTTGCTGTTACTCATGATAGTGGTAAATAAAAAACAGACAGATGCATCATTTATACTTACGGTGCCCATTTGAAAAATGTCCCTTAAAGCTTTTTAATGAGTCTACAACCTGATAAAAAAAGGGAAATCAACTTCATTTACTTACAGAGAACAAGCTACTTCATGAAAGTTACTTTGTGCTTGTCCTCCTTTATCTAGTACAGCCATTCTCTAAAATCACCCTGTTTCCTCTTCAATATCGACGTAATCTATATCAAAACCACAACTTGGTTGCTACTAATAACACTTTTCTGAATAACAAGCCTATCCATCCACGAGGGGTAATGCATATTACCAAAATCCCAGCTGCAGTATTTCATATTTGGCAATCCTGCACATATTTTCATTCATAATTAAGCAACCACATCTCCAAAGCCTGCCCGTTCAAGTTGTAGCATCTTCTCATCCACCAGGAAACCACAAGTGTGTTTTAAAGGAAAATTGTGATGTATTTGAGGGGATGGAAAAGCATAAAGCACCTCCAATTTCTGTTAGTCTTTTCACAGATTCTTTCCTTAGCTAAGACTACTCTCAGAAAAACCCTAAACACACAATAAGGGCATCTGTTAAGCTTTCATCCTCAATTTCAAAAATGGACTGACAATTAAAACCATTTGTGAGAGTCATGAGTGAGCTAGTTGCTTTTTTAGACTGAAAGATTCTCTTTTGACAACATTGCAAAGTCCATATTTATTTTTGGCCCCTTGGCTGATGAAATGACCTCCCTTTAGAATCTGCAAATATAAATAGAATTGACGTTTTAATGATCAGTTTTCACAAACTATTATAATCCAGCATCTCAAGCATCAATATTGTTCCAAGTCTGGATGTACAGGGCAGTTTTACAGCTGCCATGTCTCTGTAATGAGCAAGTGCCCAGAGAGGTTGCCTGAGTCCAATAGTACTGAGGTGTTATCTCTCTGAAATGCCATAAGGTGGCAGTGAATTGGAAAATGAATCCAACTTCTGGGTAGAACAAAGCTTTAAGGAGTTCAGGAGAAGAGTAGGGGAGGCGTTTTGTTGCTTGTTTAGGGGTTTTCATTTGTCTGTTTGCATTTCATATATCAACAATAAACTTCAATCATTCTAATCCGACACTGAATAGGCCTGCTCCAAGAGGAACCAGTAGATGTGTTCCTGCACAGGAACTCTTGATTTTTTCTTTCTCCATTGCTTCCTTTTCAGATGATCAGCAGGAAGATTTTCTGTTTGCTTACCTTGCAGCTCTTGCTGGGTCATTCCACCAGAAAGCATGGTGAGAGGCTGACCTCTTGCTGGTCTGATAAGGATGCAATCATTCAAGGCTGTTTTGAACCTTGCTATGCTAGAGAATCTAAATTATATTAATGGATCTACCAGTCTTGTATCTAACTCCTTAATATTGCCAAGGCAATTACCCAGAGAACAATTTAGTGAGACATTGTAATGGCTTGTCTCTTGTTTGATTGGCATGGGCAAACTCAATAGTTATGGTTGAACTTTAACTTTGCTTTTTTTTTTTTCCCAGTGGAAAATCAGAGATTGTAACAGTAACAAATTTACCGATTACCCAGACGTTAATGATTAAACAATAAATCCTGAAAAGTGGTTTTGATTTTTGTCCCAGAACAAAACCCGAAGGAATCTATGTTTAGAACATACCACTTGCATTCATGTTTCTGAGCAGGACACAAGTTTTTAATCCTGAGAACAGTGATTTTGCAATCACTTCCTGTCACAAAATATGTCATCACTAACAATTGCCTCAGAAGAATTGCCTCAGCTGATGATTTGCTGATCTGGATGTGTGTGGGTGCTCCTAGTCCTTGCAAGACTCCAGGTAAGTTTGCTGGAACCAATAAAGCCAAGTGGTCCAAACAGTTCAATGTAACAGAAGCTACAGATGACTTCTGTATTACAAATTTGTAGTAGAGGTGAATGAGCAGAGACACCAAATACAAGTTCATGACAATATTGCAACATGTAGAAAACATCAGTGACTCAATGCGCAGGCAGATGCATCCTTCTGTGGAATTAAGTTCTCCCTGCTCATGTTCTGCACAGGTTTAAGGTTGGTTTTATCCATTGGCTCTTGACAAAAGCATCAGGTTTCCCATCATGCCAGGAGAACATCTTGTTCAGATGTACAGTTGCCTTTGGTCCAGAATTTGTCTGACCACACTGGCTTCATAGATAACCCTGGAAAACAATGGTGCCCAAAGCCAGAGAAGTTCTATCAGTCTAATGAGCTTATGACAAGTCTTCCAGATTCTTGCTTCCTGGAAAGCAACACCTATGCCCATGTCCTTAGGAATCTGAAAGGGTTCAAAACAAGAAAAAATTTTGGTCTCTTCTGTGTCTATCATTGTACCCACATTAGATTCAGTCAAGCAGCCCAAGACTGATATTCCTTTGCTCTCTCTCTACCACAGTTTTGGTGGAAGGCCCCGTGAATGTCCCATGCTTGCAATTTCCCTGCTTCCTCCATCAACTTCCAAACTGGCTGTTGAGGAGACTTTCGAAGTAAAAGGAGTTAAAGCCAGCCTGATTCCTGAGGCCTTCAGTTCTTTTGAGAAAATCTTGGAGAGATAAACAGCCTTAACTACAGTGCCAGGATTAGGACTACTCTTTAGCTGGATCTTGGTAGACGTATGGAAGAGGCATGTGCAGGGGAGAAGGGCCAGGCTCGCTTTCCAAATCACCACAGTGACCTAGAAGTTGTACAGGGAGCCAGGCACCAGAGCAAACAAAGGAGATTTTTCTCTGCTTCCTCCTTCAGACAGCTGGGGGATGTTGCACCAGGGTGATGAGGTTTATTGTGCCTTCTCACAAACACAGGAAGAGGATTCGCTAGTTCCCATTTAAATAGTTTTTGGAAAGAAAGCATTGCACATGGTGCAAGGTGCCAGCAGGAGAAAAGGCTGTTGAGAATAGATGTTTACATCACCAGAGAAGTAAAGAAAGCAGCAACAGGCCTTGTGAAGCCTGCCTGGGATGCTGTCCTTGCTGGAAGGGCTCTCTGCAGAACAAAATTACCATCCTTAACTGCAGTGAAATGCTCATCCAGCTCTTGCTGTTGCAGCTGTTTTTACCCTGGCTGAAAATAACTGCATGGGCACAGGTCTCCCCGGGACAGCCAGCTCCGCGACGGAGAAAGAGGACAATTGAGTTTGGTGGGTTAGAGCCGTTCTTGATATCCACAAGGCAAACCGTGCTATAGTACATCTGCAGAGGGAAATGATTGCTCTGCAGTAGACAACACATAGCAAAATGGTTGAATAGAGGCATCAAATCTTGGTCATACATCAGCTACGGCAATGACCTTGCACTATTGTATGTCTTGCCTATGAACTGGAACCTCTAGTTTGCAGCCCTGAATTAAAAGTGGTGATTCTCTCCAGAACCTGGGAGAAAATGGACAGCTAATTATGAAGTGGCCAAAAATGTAACAGTATTTTAATTTAGTTCATTGAGTTTTTGCCAAGCACTGTAATTGTTTTAATGATCCCTGTCCCTGGCTGCTCACTAATCACCATCGCACACTACTTCCGTCATCTTTGGCTGGCAAATGGTTACTAATTGTTGCTGCATCTTGCGTTGTACATCTGGTGTTGACAGCTGTCCTTGCCCTGAGATGGAGAGACAACTGTTTCTAAATGGAGAGCTCTCTCTTAAATCTCTAAAACATCTGGGAAAATATGGTACTGAAACTGAGCTATCAAATATAACAAGTTAGCAAATATGTGGATAGGCTAGAGGGTCAGCAAACACAAAAAAGTAGGCACAGGAATCAGAACAGAGAAGACTCCCTGCTGTGTCTTTAAAACACAAGTCCTGGGTGTTTCCCATAAAACATGACTCTTTCCCCTAATTCCCTGTAGACTGCTTGACATCATAAAATCTTTTACACTCTGCACACCTCCTAATTTGATCAGGCTAACAACCCATGCTGCTTTTATTTCAGCCTATTAGACATGATTCAAAAGCCTTTCTAAAAGGCAGGATTCAGGATCAGGCAGCAAGATCTAACTAGCTGGAAACAAGAAACCAGTAGCACAAAAGCACCAAAAAGCCCTAGAAATCAGTGGAAACAATTGCATTCCTTTAAAAAAAAAAGCCTAACCAATCTTTTCCAGAATCTCCTTTCCTCCTGAACATTTTGTGACCGTGGTTATTATGAGGAACCTATTTTTTTCCTCTCCCTGTTTATTTTGTGTATTTAGCAGCACTGAGCGTACAGTCCATTGTTTTGCTAACGGTCAGCAAAGCTTATCTCCTGATCGAGGCCAGCCGCTATTGCTCACATGCTGTTCTGCAAGACTTGGATGAGCACGCCTCTCAAACCCTGCAGAGGCTGCAAGCCAGCAGCGTGAGCACGGCTGAACTCAACAGGCAACAATGAGCAGGCATGTAAGGACACAGAAAGGAAATGGGTGAGCTTAAACCAGGTTAGCGTGATTGGAGCAGGAGGCACTACAAATGACCCTTAAGAAAAGAATCTGGAAGCAGAAAAGGCCTGGCAGAATTAACAACACCTTTTTTTAAAGGAGTCATTTCAGGACATCTGACTTAAGGGAAGTGCCACATTTATGTATTTTTAATTGGACTGGATTTAAACCATATCAAGCTGATGATGCCATTCTGAGTTCAAAAGGATATTCTCTTTGCCTCACAGCACAGGAACAAGGGCACAGTGCAATTAACAGGAAAGGCGGCACTTTCAAAAGCAGCAGAAGGGAGTATTTTTAAATTAAGCAGTTATTGTATATTTCAGGCACCTAAAGTAGAAATTGTTCTAGTCACTGGAAGGTAAGACATTTCTCCAGGAGATGATTCTAATTCTCAAGTGTGGTTGCTTTTAAATGGCCCCTAGAGGAGCCTGTCTCTTCTCTACACCAATGGAAGGACTCTAGAAAGACCTGCCTGGTAAGTGGCCTCTGGAGTAAGAAACCTCCCACGAGATGACAGGAAGACAGTTACATTTCTAACTGGACTCTGAAAGTCACAGATGCAGGATATCAGTGATGGACAAGAACCTGGATAACACTGATCTCTTTTTTTGGTAAAGAGTGCTGTTTGGAAACATGCTGTTTGAATTCCAATCATTCTCTAATTGTGGATGTATGGGAATATTCATAAAATGTTCTAAAACATCTTGCTCTGGCCACAATTAGTATCAAGAGCTTGAACTAGAAACCAAGGCTTGAGGTGTTTAATCATCTCCTTAAAGCTCAAGAGTGGTTCATCCTGACAAGAAGAAAATCAAGCAACAGTGGCAGGAGGCATGTGTGGATGAGCAAAGAGGTCATGACTAAACTCTGACATAAAAAGAAAATGGACAAAAGGTGAAAGCAGGCATAGGGAGCCCAGAAGGAAGCCTTACTGGTGACAGTGTCCTTCGGCAATCCCAGGCCCCTGACCAAGGGGGCCAAAAGTGCTGAGGAAACTAGATAATGTAATTGAAAGGCCACTCTTTGAAAGATCACACTGATCAGGAGAGGTTCCTGAGGCTTGGAAGAAAGGCAAAAGCCACTTCTATCTTCAACAAAGACAAGAAGGACTATCTGGGAAATTAGAGTCTAGTCAGCCTCACCTCTAGCCCTGAAAACACAAGGGAGCAAGAAATCATTGGAACCATTTCCATATACACAAAGAACAAGGAGGTGATCAAATGAGGTCAGCATGGGTTTACAAAGGGGAAATCAGACCTAACCAACCTGACAGCCTTCCATAGCACAATGAGCAGTCTTGGTGAATGAGAGGAGAGCAATGATGTTGTCTGCATTGACTTTAGTAAGGCTTTAGTAAGGCACTGCCCCCCATAACATCCCCATAGACAAAGTATGAGTTACCTAAGCTTGCAGTGAGGTGGATCAAAAAAAGACTGAATGGGTGGACCCAGAGTGTTGTGGTCAGTGGCACAAAGTCCAGCTAGAGGCTGGTCACTAGAGGTATATTCTGTTACAGTTCTTATACTTCTTGGCATCATAATTAATGAGCTGGATGATGTGACAGAGTACATCTTTGGCAAATTTACATATTACACAAAGCTGGGAGGAGCTGACGCACCAGATGATGTGCTGCCATCCAGAGCAACCTGGACAGGCTGGGGAATTGATCAGAGAGGAATCACATGAAGATCAACAAAGGGAAATGCAAAGTCCTGCACCTGGGGAAGAATAACCCCATACACCTGTAGGCTGGGGACTCTGCAGAGAAGGACTTGAGGGGTTCCAGAGGATATCAAGCCGGCCATGAGCCAGCAGTGTTCTCTCACAGTAAAGACAAACAGCAACATCCTAAGTTTCATTAGGAAAAGCATTGTCAGTAGATCAATACGAGTGATCTTTCCTCTCTACTCAACACTGGTGAGGTCACATCTGGAATGCTGTGCCCAGTTCTGGCCTCTTCAGCACAAGAAAGACAGGGACTTACTGGAAGGACTCCAGGAAAGGGCACAAAGATGATTAAGGGACTGAAACACATCTCATGTGAGGGAAGACAGAGAGCTGGGAATGTTCATCCTATTCACCCCAGAGAACAAAAGGTTTAGGGGGAATCTTATCAATGTGTATAAATATCTAGTGAGAAGGAATGAAGAAGAGGAAGATAGATGCCTGCTGACAGGACAAGAAAGAATAGGCATTATTTAAAACATGAAAAATCCACCTAACATCAGAGAACATGTTTTTACTCTGCAGGTCATCAAAGACTTAGAGAGGTCATGGAGCTTCATCTTTACTGTGTATCCAATTCTTTACTGTGAGGGTGTTGAGGTACTGAAAGAGATTGCCCAGAGAAGTTGTGGAGGAAGCGTTCAAGGCCAGGTTGGATGGGGCATTGAACATGTTGGTCTAGTGGGAGGTGTCCCTGCCACAGCAGGGGAGTTTGAACGAGGTGATCTTTAAGGTTCCTTCCAACTCAAACCATTCTATGATTCCATCTATGGAAAGGTACAAAACTTGACTGGACCCAGTCCTGGATAACCAGGTATAGCTGACCCACCTTGAATAAGAAGGGGTTGAATTAGATGGTCTCCAGAGGTCACTTCCATACTCCACATTCCTGTGATGATTCTGTGAGTCACTACAGTAGTTCCTGGTGTCCTGCATACTCTTGGCTCTTGTACATTTTGTTGATTTTTCCCTGAGGTAATTAATTATTGGTGTAATTAATTGTACTGAATTCATGTACCTCTGAGGATGAAGTGGTTATGGAGAAGCCTGGACTTAACAAAATAGTCAGAAGAATTGTCCATTAAAAAAAAAGAGGATCTGGGAATCACGTTCATGACTGTGAGGTTCTGCACATGGGCTTTCACCAGAGTAAGGAAGGTGCAGGGGGGTGGAAGCTGACAAAATGCACATGGCAGGGTCAGATGAGAAGTGGGAGAAGAGTGACGTATGACAGTCAGCACTGAGTACTGCACACAAGAACTTTGCTTTTATTTCCCAGTCTAAGAGAACCAATGCCATAAGGTCTGGGCAGTCTGGGTGGTGGTGGTAAAACTAAAGCCCTAAGACTGTATCAAAACAGAGCACCAAGCATGGACAAATAAATCAGAGTCAAGATTTTCAAACTGTGCACCCAGAAAATGGAGAAAACACAATTAACGACTACCCAGGAGAAGCTGGATTTCCTTGACCACCCAGGAACTCTGAAGCACAGACAGTTCTCCAGGGCAGCAGTCCACATGCTGAACCATGAGCCTGTCGTTTCTCCAGCTGTGTTCCCAGTCTCCTTCACAGCATGGTCCCAGTATATTTTATGCACTAAGGCAGGATGCCATTAAGAAAAAAATATGTGATCCTGTAATTAACGTCTGTCTCACAAAAGAAGATTAGAGAAACATTTCTCAAGTATGGTCTAGGAATAATTGTTCCTGCCTTGGGAAAAAGAGATGGACTGGAGTCCTCAGATGGCTCCTTGAGGTCCCTTCCAGGCCTCTTTTCCACAGAGTCATACACGCCAAAGTTAAGCCAAATTAGGTTTGTGCACATTGTTTTAATTCCAGTTTTCTGTAACTTCTGGATGCTTGAAATCAGAGCCATTTTGGCACAGACTATAGTGTCCTGCTTTTTAGGACCATGGTCAGTTTGTTTTAAAGCCAACCCAGCTTAGCAAGGATGCCATGATATGCACATCCACCCCTTGTGAGAGCTCCCTGACAAAGACCTCTTCCAGGAACTGGCAGAAAAAACCAAGGTGACTGTGACCTCTCCAATTAACAAAGGTTAGGGTGCCAGTGGGAGGGGAAGCACCAGAAACTTGCCTTTCAGATCCACATGCTGGGAGCAGATGTGATGAAAATCTAAGGATGACTTGGTTCCATCCCAAACTCTGAAGAGCAATATGTACCACTAGGAGTTTTTCCTTCTTTCTCTGCAACCCTATTCTTTTTTCAGATCCTTGAAAACAAACAGCTCTTTTGCTACCTCCTTTGCTCCCTGTCCCACCAATGTGATGTTAGGGTCTTTCCTCTCCCCACTCTTGCCTCTACTAATTGCATCCCACATCAAGTCATGCCCTACCTCTGTCCCCCTCCCAGTCACCTGGCTTGTCCTGCTATCACATATTTTTTTCACTTTTGCTCTTTTCTCTACTCCCCCACTTTCTTTTTTGCCAACAGCTGCTCCTGAATCCTCCATGGCTTAATCCTTCTCTCTGTCCTCATTGCTGTTCATTGTTGATTCAGAAAATCAGCCTCCCCCCATTCCTGCCTCTGCCCCAGCCACACCATCTTTCCCTCTTACACCACCTCCTCCCTCAGCTATTCCAGCCCCAGTCACAGCAGATTCTTCAAACAGATTTACCTCTTTCTTCCCACATCTGCCTTTCACAACCACTTCTCCTGCCATGCTGCTTCACAGCCAGTGTGGTGGTCATCACTTAATGAGATAAACCCCACTTTGCTCTCAGCTCAGTGCAGCCTCCCACTGCAACGCCTGGCAGGTGGGGTGGCCTTGGCCACCACCTGTGCAAGTCCAGGTGACAGGTGCTCCAGAATATACTCAGCCAAGACTTCCCAGGGATTATTTGGGGATGGCTTTTTGTCCAGTAAGTGCTAATAAGCCTCCACAGATCTATGTGGTCTATGATTTTTTAAAGTCGTAAAGTGTGGTCCAGTTTCGATAGCTTTTGTCAAGACCCATAAAAGCTAGATTCTCAGTTTTTATGGTATGAGGAAGTGTCTCAGACAAAAAGTAAGGCATGCTTGAAATGGGACAAATGCAATTTTTTAGTGTTCTTCTTGGAAATGTCTTGAATCACTTTCATTTAAACTTTTCACCACTCTGAAAATTATATGCGAGTGAATCTAAGATATTTTTATAGGAAATGCTGTACAGCCTTAATATGCAGGGGATATTATGCACCCCTATGCATAGGAATGTTAATTGTTAGATAATGCAATCATAAAGTATTTCACTTTTTTTCATCTTTGTTTTTCTCATTTCCATTCTCACCAATTATCAAAATCTGCTAATGGCTGCATACTCCGGGCCTGTAATATTTTACTCTTCATTGGAGACCTTTTTGCTTCAGGACAAACTCCTCATTATCTGGAACTAATTTATTTATTCCACTGGTGACTGCTGAATCATAAAAATAGTGGTATTATACTGAGGACTTAAGTCATAAGCCGTGTTAAAGGAGCAATTTGCTTGAGCAGCTGAATTAGTCTGAGAAACATCCTTTTCAGCACAGCGTCATGAACTTCCCTTACACTGATCAGGTTTTTTTTTACAAAGATGATATTCAGGTTTATTAAAGGTATTTCTGTTATTCTGGCCTTGGGCATGCTTGGTGAGTTGCTGAAAAAAAAGCCACAAGGTTTGTCAAAAGTCACTGTGCTCTTCCCCACAGACACAGACAGCAGAACAGCACTTGCTGCTTGAATGGCAGGAGCAAATCAATTTCTTACATCTATTTTGGTCAGCCCAACATTTCTTTTATACTCTACAGGTAGGTTGCAAACTTGCAAATCCAAGGAGACAGTGGAAATTTCCCTGTGAGGAAAGCGTGTCTCTCAACGCTTCCAGGCATGTTGCGGCAGAACAAAGCTGTGACCCATTCTTTCATCTGCCACCCTAAGGGTAGGAAGATCTTTAGAAGTCAATGTCTCATTTATGACTGTGCATTAGAACGGCCTAATCTGGTCATGGAGAGAAATTATTTTACAATAATCCTGTAAAAGGAGAGACAGAATCTTGGTAGCTCAGCTGTTGGCTGCATAGGGCTGGGCACTGATCTGGAAATCCGATGAATAACGTTGGAAACAATGTTGTTCCTAGATTTCCAGCTGTAGCGGAAGGTAGGTGGTCAGTGTAAAACCTACTCTACCTCCTGCTGCTGCTGCAAGATTGATGCTGTCTGGATCTGGGGGAGGATAGCCCAATTCTGTAAAATAAACAGGCCCCTGCTGTGTCCAGCATAGAGGTGTCATCTCTCCTTGTAGGAGTGTGGCCCCCCTGCAGCCCAGGGTCTGACTGCATTGCAGGGCACTCATTTTTCCCAGTGGAAAGCTGCAAGATGATTTTTTTATTTAAGTGCTTTACCAGACATACCTCACATGCTTGTGGGGTTGTTTCTTAAGCTGTCATTATCTAGAAAAATCTTTGCCTCGTGGTTGGAATCGCATACTTGCTGATGAGGAGCAGGGTTCTTTTCTGTTTCTAATTGATGACTGTCAAATTCCAATTTTTCCAGACGGTGGGATGATCCTGAGAAAGTGAGATGTTTTTCTTCTGTGTAAAGACACAAATATATGCATGAACATGCACAGAAATATTATTCAATTCACTAAAACCAGCTGTTGTGAACAAACCACCCACATATAGCAACTACTCGACAGAAAGAACATTGGCCTCCCCTGTTAATACTCCAGACTCAACTCCTTCTCCATCTTCTCTGGCCTCTCACTCACTTTTTCAAGAGGACATTTGGGATTTTCACTGCCATCCGAAACCTGCTGTTTAAGGAAGTTAAAAAGAACCCACCTGGGAGCATCAGTTCTTATTTTCCTGTTCTTTCATAGGTCCTGCTGGTCACTCAGGCCTTGCTGGTGAAACACTGAGATCCAGTTTTGCAAACATATAGTGAAGAAACCTTGATGCAGCTCAGGGAGGTGGCAACTTGAAGGTCAGGTGCCAGTGAGAGACAGAAGAGACCATGTTTTTTCTCTCTGAGTTGAGCATAACAGTCAGTAGAAGAGACAAGGCTGTTGACTCCAGTTTCCTCCTTGAGAAAATTAGATCCCATGTCATCCTTGGATACACTTTGTTGTTGTTGGGTTTGTCTGCTTTAAAGGCTTAATTCAGATGCCCTCAGGCAGCTGTGGCTGAAGGCAGTGGGGGCTGGGAGCTTTTTTCTAGGAGAAGGCAGTGAGTATTTAGCCCAAAGGTGTTGTACTGAGGCATGGCAGGTACTCAGTGATGCTGGGCTTCCAGGGATGGGAGAGCCTGACTCCCCCACTGACTGCAGCACACTCCTATCAGTTATTTGCAGAACTAGGAAAAAGACCTCACCATTGGAGGGTTGTGAAGAATGGACTGCAGAAGCAGGAGAGCTCTAAATGTGTTTTTGTTAGTGGCATGAACGAGGCTGTAATAGCAAGGAAATTAACTGATACGTGCCAAAGTGTAGTTCACCATCAGTGTAAGATTCACCTGTCAGAGGAAAGGAAGTCTTTATCCACCACCTCTGTTTGGGGACTGTTAAAAAACACCCAACCAAAACCCAGCTGCTTTCAAACAAGGGTTTGAATTTGCTGTAATCATGTACAGAGTATCCTACTGTTCATGCATCTGCCTAGCACTGCTGTAAATTCCAGGTGCGATTGCATCAGCTAATATTATTCCTGCCGTTCTCTTTGGTTTGAAATATCACCCGACTCATTTGGGTTAGATACGAGATGCAATTGCCTGGAAACCAGTGCACAGCTTCAGAAGGGTGCCTTGCTCATTATATTCACCTTTTCCAGTAAAATATCCATGCTATTCCTATGTTGGATCATGTCATCAGGACACTGCAGAGGGATGTGCTTTCATCTTCCCCTTCTGTGAACCCCTTGAGAGGTACCAGGGGCTTTCTAAGGAACTCAGGTCCTCACAGATTTTCTAAGCCATGGGAAACTCCAAGAAATAAAAGCTCTTCATGGTTTCCACACTCACCAGGCACAGGTGCATCTCTCAGCGATTGCAGGAGGTGTGTTGAAAGGAAGCACGGATGGACAGCCCTTCTGTGAGGTTGTTAACATATTGGTGGTAAATCTAGGATCCGATCAGTGCTGGGAACCCCAGGGCAATTGCAGACTTACAGAGAAAATGTCAGCTTCCTCATGACCCACAGGAATTTTGCCTGCATCTGACCTGCCTTGCTGATGTCCTAACTCCCAATGAGTGTTTCTTCTCTCTTTTCAAAGGTGAGCATGATCCTGTCCCAGCATCCTGGGCCTCTTGTGCTGCTGGAGGCAGGGAACAGTGTATACTGCCATCCTCACATGGCTGCCAAGGAAAGGGTGTGACCTGGTAGCAATAAAACCAGGGCTCTCCCTTGAAGCCTCCCTGCAAACTGAAAGAGGGATAGGTATGAGCTGCTAACGGGAACTAAAATTAGACAGTCTCTTCTCCAAGTAGACCAGGGATCCTGGGAAGAAGAGGCCACATTCTTCATTGGCATGTAAGAGAGTAGGTTGGAGAATGGGAAGGAAGAACAGCTACTAACTAGAAGACAGCACTGGCATGGGAACAAGTAGACAAAAATAGGCTATGAAAAAATGTGGGCTGCAAGTCAGAAACAAGTTTCCTTCTGTCAAAGTGAAGTTCTTGAATAACCTGCCAAGAAAATTCCCAATGACTTAAGATGGACTGTGATAAATTAACAAGAGGGACTTTATGACTCACTGTTTGTCATTGCTGGGAAATATGATGATGACTAGGAGATCCCTTCTAGCCCCAAATTCCTGCTGGTATGATAACAGAGGAATCTGCGTAGGGTGCAATAAATGCTGAATCACTGAGTGCTTTATCTAGCTGCCTGGCAGGACAAAGTCCCTTGTACCATCCTGTCTGCAAGAACCTCCAGGACAAGAAAAAAAAAAAAAATCCTTACGTAAATGATTGTGCTCTGGCAGCACAAAGCATGCAGCTACGGATGCCTGAGTTAGAAGAAAACCAGCTCAGGCACCTCTACACAGGGAAAAGGTGATGGTGTGGGTGTGAAAGCAAGGAACTCCACTGTAAACACTGAGAGGTACATATTCCAAGGTGAATGTGCTCCAGCAGTTTCAATACACAATCCTAATGAGAGAAAGAAACTCTTGGAATCATGTGGCAGTGTCCCATGCACTTGTTCAGCCAGGTGTGTGCGGGGATCGATCAGGTTCATAGGGCATGACCGTGTCATGTAGCAGAAAGTTCCTGCAGTTAACATCAACCACTAAGCCGTCCAAGTTCTCCTGCCATGCCAGGATCACAATTCTTTTGATGGTATTTTTCCCCTCTCTCCATGGAGTTCCCCAAGCATTTTCTGCCTGAGCACAAGGCCAGCAATCAGGATGCAGCTTACACTGAGGTGTTTGGTGCCTCACAACAGGACATCCACAGCTTTGCTGCTCTGGCTGCCAAGCACAGACCTTGGGGTAACAGCAGCAGCTGGCAATTCAGCAGGGCAGAGCTGGAAGTAGAGGCCAAGAAGACAGCCCTGAGAAATTGGACAAGGAAAGAGATAGGCCTGGTTTCTTGGCTCAGGAGAGCAACACTGCTCAGGAGGAGAGCGCTTCTCCACAGCCCTCATGGTCACCAGACTCAAGGAAGACTTTTCTGGAGCTTCTTCCAGACCTGTGGAAGTGATGTAGAGATGTGGGTGCTCCCTCACCTCCTCAAAACCTGCAGCACGGGCTACTTGGAGTCATAGGGCCCCTGACTTCTGCTCCCCACTGTGCCACAGGAATGTCTCCACACAGATGTGGCACCACTGTACAGCCACTGTGCCCAGGGAATTCATGGTCTGTTTACTCCAGGCAAAGGACACCAGAAGGTTCTCTCTCTTGCGCTACTTTCAAATACTCATTATTTCTCATAACTACACCTGGTATCAAAGATCAGAGCAAGAGGTTCCCAGAGATCCCAGCTGCTAATGCCAACATGAGGCAGTGGGGAAACTTCCATACCAATGGTCAGCACTCATGCCAGAGAGCCTGTCATAATCCCTCTCTGCCATAGCTAACAAAGTTCTTTTCATATTTTTCCCTTTTATTTTCTTTTTCATAACCAGGCAGCTGAATCACAATCAAGATCAATTTTTTTTATTTCCTAAGCAGTGTCAAGCTGACGGGGTAACAGAGGCACACTGAGCCATGGCAAGTGGTTGTGGCACAAGAACCTCAAGGCTTCCTTGCCTACCTGCCTCTTGCCAACACTCACCAAGCAGGCTTGGACAGAGATCTCATCTGGCTGTGACGTGACCCTTCCCCTAAACAGCCATTAGCAAGGAAAGGGCCCAAAACGGAACACAAGATTCAGTGGGACCTTACCAGTGCTGAATACAGGGAGGTAATTACTGCCCTAGTCCTGCTGGACTCTTTATGACACAAACCACAATGCCCTTGGCCTCCTTAGTTGGTGCATCCACAGGCTATGCAGTTTTCAGGGGGTGGCTGCTGGTCACCGCACAGAAAAGCAACGACCTCAAATTCCAGCATTTTGAGTTTCCAAACAAACTCTAGGTTCAAAGTCCTCTGGAGGGTTTTTCTGCATTCACTAGTGGATTTAAAGTTAATTTTTATATCAGCCTTTTCCAAGTGGGTTCATGGTTGATCATTTCCTTTGACTGTGCTGCAGTATTTCCCAGCCCCAGAGAAAAGTGTTATTCTAAACACGTTTGGGGGTGGGGAGAGGTTTTGACCTATATTTAATAGGGTCCCTAGAGCGTGGTTGTCTCCCCCCTTGTCCCAGCGTGGCGATGCCGTGGGATGTGCTTGGTGTTTGCCGGCACACGCGGCGTGACAGCAGCAGCACCTGCTGCGAGCGCTGCAGAACTGCAGGCGGCTGGCAGGCGATGGGGACTGAGATCCCGAGTCCCACTGCAGGGAGCCGCCGGCCTCCCGGGTTTGCCCTGCACGGGCAAGGGACCCTCCCAGTCCGTGCGCTTCTCCCAGGCCAGAGCCATAAGTGCACAGACAGCTGTAAAAAGAAAAACTGAAAGCGAACGGTTTATAGTAGCAAAAAGTGACGGGAAGAAAAAATGCACTCTGTCTGGGGTGTTTCCTCTTTGAAAGCAAATAGGGGGTGTGGAAATATTGTTCCTCATAAGATTACTGAGTTCAGTGCTTTGCCCTAGATGCAAGCTTGGAAAACTGCAAAGGCAACAGGGGGAAAAATGGTGACACCAGTGAAGGGAAAGAGAAGTGAGGGATTTCACCATCGTAAAGAGCAATGGAGAGGGCAAAGCTAACATGCTTTGTTCAAAACCAGGTCTGAGAGTCCTCTGACACCTGCTCTTTTAATCGAGCCTTTCTCCAGAAAGTTTATATTGCACTGGGCATCAGTCTCAGCATCCTGAACTTCTGTGGAGGGAATGATAAGCTCAAATGCCATGATAAATATCCCCAAAAAAGCGCACACACTGGATATACTGTTCTTGGTGTTTCTAAGATAAAAATTAAACAGAACATATTAATTTAAACAAACCTTATTCCAGACTACATCATCCATACAAAGACAGACAGAAGGGCACAAGACCCAGGAATCAAGGTAAAAAAAGAAACTCCTTTTCAGATCCTCCTTTACAATGGCTAGCTTGTCTGACCTTCAGCTCTGACCTGAGTCTCACCTACAACGATGTACCTGAAAAACACAAAATGCAAAGACACCTCCACGGACATTACCTTTGGACTCCATTTTCTCATTCAGATGTTACAAAAAACCCACCAAAACCCAAAAGTTTCCTGTGCACACCCCATTCCAAAGTCCTTGCTTTGCTGGAAGCAGCACAGCCCAGGTGAGTGGCAGCCTGCAACTGCTTCTGGCATCCATCTCCCATCCCCAGGTGGGGGTGATGCCAGTGGGATGCTCTGCTTGGGCAGTCTCAGGGGAAGGAGTCCTCTGTGGGTCCATATGGAGTGGTGTGCCAGAAGCAATGGCTGTTTCTGAGGCAGGATACTGTTCCCTGCCAGTGTGAATCACACACATCTCACAAGGAAAGCTCTCTGAGGAGATGAAGTTTGGGATCTCACAGGCCCCCAGCCCCAGTTTCTCCACTGCTGGCACCAGGATGGACAGAACTGCTGGCTACCTGTGGGACACAGGCAGCTGCCCAGAGCAGCCAGGACAAGGCCACCACCACCTCCCTGAGCGCTGCCAACCTCCTCTCAGCCAAACTCAGGCTGCAGTCATGGCTGACTAGGCTGGGGCTGACACTGCAAATCAGAATGGGGCAAGGTTTATTCTCAATCCCCAAATTCCAGAACAAAGCACATTCCCCACAGGGACACATGGTTTTAGCATTGCTGAAAACACGCAATGTTTTGGGGGTGGGAGGGCACTTGTCTTGGGGTAGGTGTGCCCCCAAGTCACACAAAAGTGGGTTTCAAATCGTCTTTGAAATTCACCACAGGCTGGGGCCCGCTGTGGTGCTCTGTCTGGTGATCCTCGCAGTCGCTGGGCTCTGTGTCCGTGTCCGTGCTGCTGCTGTCCAGGGAGCCACGTGGGCTCTGGAAGCAAACCTCGCAGCAGGGTCGGTGGCAGCCATGAAACATCTCCTCAGAGCTGCTGCTGCTGGAGTCAGAGTCTGGGTAATAGTACAGCGAGCGCAGGGAAGGCTCAGCGGGTCCCCTCGGGGTGCCCTGCCACCGCCGCTGCTCCTGCGGGATGCACGATGAAGCACACTGGGACTCTGGCCATCCCAGCCACCCCTCTGGCTGGAGGCTGGCCTCCCTTGGAATGGCTGGAGGGGATGATGCTGGGGAGTGAAGGAGCCCTCTGCCAGCCGTGTCCCCTCCCGTTCCCTGGGAGTTATGTGCTGACTCCCCACGGCCCCAGCTGCCCACCTCCTTCACCCTGCAGCTGGCACGAGGGGATATGTGTCCAGGGAAGCGTGTGGGGGCAGGGGGCAATGGGATCCTCCGACGATGCCTTGCCAGGTAGGGGCTAAGGGTTGTATGGATCCCTGGGTAGCCCTCCTGGCCCACCCATGTTTCTCCCTGCTCGCCTGAGGTGCCTCGGTGGCCAAGTGGGGGTCCTGCAGATAAGGCTGGGCTGTAGATTTTGCCATCCAGGCTTAGCTCTTGCAAGATTTCCCACAGCTTCTCGCTGTTTACATAGCTGACTTTGGGAGACGACTCCCAGGCTTCACCAGCTGAGTTGTCCTGGCCTGACAGCTGCTCCGGAGGCTGCCCCTGCCCTGCCGGTGTCCCACACTCCTGGACATCTTTCAGGCCACGTTCAGTGCTGTCCCCTGTATTAAAAAGCAGCACCTGAGAGCAAACAGGCTCCTGGGTTGCATGTTTCTGGAGGGCCTGAGCACTGCAGCCAAGAGGTGACGTACCCAGCAAGCAGGGGGGCTGCCACCCATCCCTCTCTGGCTCCGGTGGGCAGCAGTCCCCTGGTGCATCCTCAGGCTGCCCTGAGCTCCAGGTGCACGGAGCTGCTGGCAGCGCACCAGGGTCGCTCTCTGCAGACATCAGCCTCATAAGCTTCTCCTTGGCGCTGCTCACTTGCTCCTGCAGGCTTTCGATCACGGCGTTTTTCTGTGTCAAACAAATAAGCCTGTCAAGTGTGGGGCGGGCAGAGAGGAGGAAAACGCTGCCAATCTGGAAGCAGGCACTGTCAGAAAACAAATCACCCCTCTCTGCATGGCAAGAGCCACACCGACAGCATGTGTGACCTCAGCCTCCCCTGCAGCCCCCCAGACGTGTGTGTGGGAAGGGGCTCACTGGGCAGGCTGGGGCGTTCCTGCCCATGCAGTGCAGGTGAGGGAGCAGGAGGCTGGGGGCTCTTATGAGACAGAGCATCTCTCCTCTAAATTAACCATGTTTGACAAGGCTCTGGGAACCAGGCTCTCTTGCACTCCTCCCAGAGATTGTTTAAGCCCTCCAAATTATGTCTAAATTGTGGTGCTTTGGAGTGTTGACAAAACAAAGCAGCTCCTCCCCTTAGGAAGGAAGAGGCTGGTGAGGGATCACCAGTGTGGACAGAGGTGTAAAGAAGGGCGTCCCACCCGGCAAAGCCACAAAAGAGAAGGAGAGGAGGGGGGCTGGCAGAGCCCCGTACCTCGGTGAGCAGCCGCTTCATAGAGTTTTTCTCCCCTATGAGCTGGTAGAGCTGCTCCTCGCTGTACACTGATCGGCAGCTCCTGCTCGGGCTGGTGAAATATTTTGCCATGTGGCTCATGGTTTGGCTTTCTTCATCAAAGGCTTTCCACTGCTTGAGCTGGGGAGTAGAAGAGGGTGTTATCCACAGAGCCCCAGCCGACACAGTGGGAGGCAGGCACAGCTCAAGCGTGAAGGAGACAAAGGGATGGCGAGGGGGAGACAAAGGCAGGGTGTGACGGAGGAGCAGAGACAGCCAGCCAGAGATGGCTGGGCGAGGGGCTGCAGTGTTACTTGGAGCCTCCCACCCATCTGAGCCCTACCCTGTTCCTGGCTCCAGCTTTCAGTGCAGGAGAGGGTCAGTGCCTAGCTGCACTGAGACTGCCGAGCACACTGTAAAAGCCCCCTCCCTCTTCCCCCCCCATTCCCTGACTCCATGAAAGACAAAGACAGTGTCATGCATGCCCCCTTATCCCTGAATCACTGGTGACAAGCTGAAAACCAGCAATGTTTAGTATCTGTTTTCTCATCTAGTGCCTGCCTGGAAGCCTTGTGCAGCCCGGCTCCAGCTGTTTATCGATCTCAGATGAGCCATTCTCAGATGAGAAAAGCAAGCCCATTAGGAAAAACAAGGTAATGAATTAAAAGATTCAAGTTAAATAAAATGCTCAAGGGCCCCAGGCTCCCACAGAAAAATGGTACGGGCAGAGTGCAAGTACCACTCATCAGCTTCTCCACCCTCAGTCCAAGAGACCTCATGCTTGGCAGAGCATGGCCAGCAGGCCTGGTGCTCACCAGAGGAGGTTTGGATCATTGCTCCCAAAGGCTGCTCATCTAAGGGCTTGGGGCTATGCAGTTACATTGCCTCAGCTGAGGCATGAGGGGACCTCTGGAAATCATCCCAACTGCCCTGCTCAAGCAATGTGAGATGGAGCAGCCTGCTCATGACTGTGTCCACCTGGGCCTTGAGTATCGCCAAGGATGGAGACTCCACAACCTCTCTGGGCATTCTGCTCCAATGCTTTACAACTTTGACAGAAAAAACTCCAGCCTTTTCCTTAAGTTTAAATAGAATTTCCTGTGTTTCAGTTTGTGCCCATTGTCCCCTGTCCTGTCAGTGGATACCACTGAGAAGAGCCTCACTCCCCCTTCCCTATTCCACCCACATCGATATTTATATACATTGCTGAGATCCCCTGAGCCCTCCCTTGCACAGATGTGCTTTCTCAGCTTCACCTCTTCCTCCCTTTCTCACCTCATGTCCTTGAGCCCAAACATCCCTCCAAACATTCAACTGAGTAAATAACTGTTTCCTCTCCTTCTAACAATGGGAGCATTATTCCCACTAAGGGGGTGGCCAGGCACACCAGGCTGCTTCTGGAGGACACAGGAAGCAGAAGTGCCTCACCTCACCACAAAAGGCTTCCTTTAAACACCTCCTCCTCATCCTCCCCCTTGCTTGTGGCAAAGCCCAGCTTCCTTCTCCAAAAGTGCAGAGGAGGACACCCTCCCCTGGGGACCACCAGCAGCAAAGAAGTCTCTGAGAGTGGCTGGGCCATCTGGATGGTCTGTGCCCAGCATCTTCCATCCCTACCAGTGGCAGAAGCTCCTGGTGCAAGTGGGCATGTGAGGAATGAGGAAAGGACAACTGCACAATGGACAGATCCCACCACCTACATGGGGCAGGAGGAGGAGACCAGTGGCTGCCTTGCCTCATGGGTTCTGTCTGTGCTGCTGTCACCTGCAGCATGTTCCTGCAGGAGGGTTTCTGAACAGCAGTGCTGCACTCCTTGGAGACTTTCCAGGACATAAAGAGGACAAGGGAAAAGAAAGCTGGAGATGGACATTTTAAGGACACAGTGGTAGGACAAAGGAGAATGCCTTTAGACTGAAAGAAGGTAGGTTTAGATTAGATATAAGAAAGAAACTCTTTGCTATGACAGTGGTGAAACCCTGGAACTTGCTTGCCCAGGGAAGTTGTGGATGGCCCAATCCCTGGAAATGTTTAGTCAGGCTGAATGGCACTTCGAGCAACCTGGTCTGGTGGAAGCTTCCCTGCTCACAGCAGGGGTGTTGGAACTACATGATCTTTAGGTCCCTTCCAATACAAACAATTCTGTGTTTCTTTGAGGCTTGGGGAACTTGCTTGGGGAAGCAGAACCACCAGGGTGGGGTGGGGCGGGGTTTGGAGAATGAGCTGTGCAGGTGAGTCCAAATATTTGGGGGAAAAAAGCAGGAAAGTGAGTGCATTGATGCCCACAGCTGCTCTTGTTAAACTCCAGAAATGTGCCTGTTTCCAGCCAAGTGACAGGGCAGAGGTGGCAGCATACCTGTGGGACAAAGATGAAGCAGTTGATCGTGGTTGTACACACAAAGATGCCTCCAGAGGTAAAACCAAACAGCAAATTGTGCCAAGTACGGAAGAAACGGTGAACTAAGCAGATAGTGCCAGCAGCCAGGAAAACAAGGTTGACCCCGACGATGAGTGTCAAGGACTGGTTGACTGGTGAGGAGCTGACGTTGTCGGTCAGACCGGCCAAGTAGGTCCCATACAGCAGGAGGATACTCTGGAAGCAGAAAAAAGAGGTTTCCAGAGTGTGGAAAATTACAGCCTGATGGTGTCAACCCCCAGCTCGCACCAAGCCCGGTGAGCTCAGATACACTCAGCGCAATCCTAATTAATGCTCTTTGATCTATAATGCAGACCTGCAGCGTACAGTGGTGACACTGCAGTAAACACCTGGCACGCTGCTGCAGACCAGCAGTGGGACTGGGGACACAGGGCAGGAGTGAGGGCACTGGTGGGCACAGGAGGTCCCAACCAAAGGGTGTGAAGAGCCAAGAGTCAGAGGTCATCAGCAGGTGCTGCCACAGAGCAGGGGATGGCTGGAAGAAATTGTGAAAACCGTCCCTTGGGCAGCCTGGAGCAGGAGAAACAAAGGCAGACAGGAGGCAGAGGTCCCTGCAGGGATGCATCAGTGAGTGCCATGAAGGAGCAACAGCATACCTCTGAAGGAGCAGGAAAGATATCCAGAAGGAATTCAAAGAAGAAGGCAGGGAGAAATGGAAGTTTAGACTGGAGGGAAGAGGATGTACTTGGTGCCTCTTTAAATAGCAATAATCCAGGAAACTACCAGGTGCAATTCTTTTCCCTTCCCTTTGTTGTTTCCTGACTCCAGCAGCAGGGAAGGGCACTACAGAAATGCTCTGTACACAGAGGCTCTCCCACCCCCTGAGCAGAGCAGTTGTTTCAGAGCAGGCTGTCTCACCACCCTGCTCATCAAGGGTCTCATGCACACATTTTTCCAGCATGCTCAGGATAAAACTACCCATCAGGATAAGTTTCTCCTTCCCTAGGTGACACTAGCTGCACTCCTTGGTGGAGGAAACACCAAGAATTTTTTGACTGCCTCCATAGAGCTGAGTATGGTCTGCCTTCAGGATCATTTGGAAATGCCATCTAACAAAGTCCCAGGTCCAGCAAGGACCTGGAATACAGGGAATATGGCCTACGTTATTCCTGCGCTACCCAGTAAGTGTCAGCCTTTTACTAAGAGTCATTGTTATCTGGGCATCAAGAACTGCTTTGTGACGTGAGGGGCAGATGTTTTTTAGACCCATCTGATCCCCTCTGTGCTGTGGCTGGTTGATGACTGTGATGGCCACGGCCAGGGTTAAGGTCTGGAGGGACACAAGCAAGAGAGTTTCACGTCCAGATCCCTGGTGAGACTCCCAACTTCAGAGCGGCACAAAGTCTCAAGGTGGGGTTGTAAGAGTGAAACCTGCCTGGCTGGGAGCTGGGCTGGGGCCTGACCCTGCTTTGTAGAATCTGCACTGGATCACAACTGTGTCCACCACGAGGCACCTCCAAACAGCCCAAAGGCAAACCAAGCCCTAATCCCTGAGTAGGAAAAAACCAGCACCAAAGTCCCATTTAAATTCATACAGTCTATCTGGGACACAGACGACAGCACTGCCTTCTCATAAACTAGGACTCTCGGTAAGCACAGGAATAAGTGGCTTGTTTGTTTGTTTGTTCGTTTGTTTCAAACTTTAGCAGAGACTTTGCTCCTAATTCCAGGCATGTTCTTGGCAAGTCATTTCTGTTCATTGCTTTGTGCCAGTAAAACCAGGATAGTACACCATGTCTTCCCAAAGGGCTGAGCACATTAATGCCGTGGATGCTAAGAAATGCTATGTATGCAGAGATAAAGCCTACTCTCATGTTAGTGTAAACCCAGACTAACTCCAGAGAAACCACCAAGGAAGTACTTCATGACCCCCAGTAAGCAGGAGGGAACAGGGCCAGATTCAATGCAACATTTGAAAGATTACCTGGAATGGATAATGGGGATGTTCTATTCCCAAAAGGATTTTGTAAGGGCTGTAGGCAGAGACATTACCTCTCTAAACCCTAGCACAAACTGCAGACAAAATCAGAGGTGGAGACACAGCACTGAAAGCCCAGGTAATGCCTAATATTCCCTAACACTAAAGGACTTCTAAGGACAGTCTAGATTAATGTCTTTGCAATTTAGTGTAGAAGGACTTGGCTGTGTTGTGAGGTCCCTTATTGCTCTTTTTCCTATGATTCTGGGTAGATGGTCAGTGAATATTACATTACAGTGAATCACAAAGGAAGTGCCTGTGCTGCACGCAGAGATTAAGCCATTCCCAAAAAAAGGCTGTGATCTCATGAGCTTCATCAACATCAGCTTTCTGAAATGTGTCCAGCTTCTGCCATACCAGAGACACATGAGACCACAGATAATTACAGTGATAATTATACCAACATAGTTACATCAGGATAACTAACGCTGCTGGAAAAAGACTGGCCCTGTGCAGAGATTCACCAGTGAAAGTGCACCTCAGAGGTATAATTAACCTGATAAGCATCCTGTAAAGGTGGGGACCAAGCACTTGTCATCAGCACATCCTTGGTTTGAAGTCACAGGACTCAGGGCCTAAGCCACCCAGTGTACCTTGGCAGTGGCCTTTCACTGGAGTCTTTAGGGAAGGAGTGTGACATAAAGAACAGCAAGATGTGAGTTTCAAGAAGTGAGATGGATGAAGCTCAGGGGATTGCTGAGAGAGATCTAGAGAGACTGACTCTATGTGCACAGTGAGGCAAGGGAAAAACAGCTAGCAGGGCTTTCACCCTTCCCAAGGTGGGAAGGGCTGGAAATAGGAGGGCTTACAAGATAGACAGGAGTCGCCAGAATCCACAATGGGCATGTAGCTTGGGAGGGCAGCAAAATGACAAGTGCTGAAAACAGTTCAAGCTGAAAGACAGGGAGGAGGTGAGATACAATGCAAGAAGCAGTCAAGAGGTTACATACCTTAAACCCTAAAATGAGAACAAGCCAAAGATCGGAATAGAGCGACGCACAGGACTGCACCCGGCTCACGGAGCACGTCATGCCTTTCTCTGTTGCCTACAAGGCAAGGGAAAGGCAGGAGTGAAGGCTGCAGCCTGGCACAGACCAATAGGAAGATGCATCTAAGATGGTCTCCTCTGTAAATTTCTGAAAGAAGAGGTCAAAACTGGTGCTGCCAGGGGCAGAGGCTTCAAGCAAGAAGATTTTGGCCTTCTGCTGCCAACAGCGCTGGTTAAACATTTCTCTAAAGCAGATGCCTTGGAGGGAGCCCTCCTGTGTCATGCAGGTGATCTGCATAGACCTGGAAATTTTGCAGTGGATTCTCACCTCTGTAATAGACCAAACATAAACCAAATCCAGAGTGCCCAGAAGGTTTTCTGCCTCGTTTTTTCTTTCTGTTGTTTCTCAAAGACCACCTCCAAATGCCTGGCCACCCACCAACTCTGTTCACAGAGTACAGATAGGACACAGCAAAACTCTGCACCACCCCTCCTCATCCTTTTACCCGCAGTGAGACGCTGAGGCTTCGGAAGCACTGGACTGGGTCAGAGAATACCCATGTCAAGAGCAAGACAGTGTCTGCCAGCACCAACGCTGCCACCATGGCCAGCAACTGCAGGTCCTTGATAATCTGCAAACATGCAAGAATTAAAAGTTACTATGGGGAACAAATGGACACCAATGATCTCAACCCCCCGGGTCCCTTTCTGTGGTTTCTTTCAAGTGACATGTCCACCCTACCACTTCGCCCAGAGAGCTGTCCAGCACCTACATTTGAGTTGGCCACGAGATCTCTGTCTTCAGTTCCCAAATTCTTGGAGACCTAATCAGGCCTGAGGCCAGGTATAAACCCTGCCTGATGGTGTGGATAGCAGGTAAATGCTATGAGAGAAAACAGTTCTTCCAAAACAAGACTATTATCCCTCATGACCATATTACCAGCAGAGACAAAAAGGGCAGAGGAAAACACCTGGTAGGATCATCATTTTTCAAGTTTAACTCAGATCCCAGTGGGAAACAGGAGTCCTTGCTGGTACCCAGATTCCCTGCAAACCCTCTTGTCCCATCTTTCATCTGAGACCTATTTTTTTCACTGCTGGAAAGTGACCACTGAAAGTGCATTTTTTTTTGTGCACAAATTTCCCATTTCCCTCCTAGTTGCTGACTCCCTATCCTTAAATGCTGCAGAGGAATGCCCAGCGCTCCCTTCCTGCCTTCAAGAGCAGATCAGATCCATCTGGGGATGGCCCTACATCAGATGCTTCTGAGGACACCTGGTTTATTTTCATCCAACCAAAACAATCAGCCCAGACCTGAACACAAACACTGGTATGTAGTGTAATGAAGGGACACGGCCAATGTAAAATGAGAACATTGCTCAGTGATGGGGCTGGGACTCCACTGGGGAACAGGGCCTGGCAGGGCACCCACTTGCCTGTAGAGTGGAAAAGCTCCTGCCTCATTGTGCAGGAATAAATGAAGGGCTCATGCCCAGCCGGGTGTGAAACCAGACCTGTGATTGTGGCATCCATCCCTGTCATGTGCCAGTTTTATCTGCTATCCCACACTGGTTTGGGACTTGCCCTCCATGGGAAGTCTGCCGCCCTCCCTTCCCACCTCAGATTCCAGGTACTCACCACCCGCTTGTCCGGCACACGCTGGGTGAACACCTTGTAGAGCCGCCAGCTCTTCCCCAGGACAGGACCAAACACCAGGGAGGTCCCCACGCACAGCAGGCACAGCCTCACCTGCCAGGGGTCACAGTGAGGGGGCTGAAAGGGGCTCACAGGGACACCACACACCCTCCCAGCCTGGGATGGCTGGGGACCTGTCTCCACTCTTCTATTGGATGGTGATATCAGATACTAGAAAGCTGACCACAGCGTGAAATTAATTCAAAGGCAAGTACCCCTCTGCAGGCATGCCTTCTACCTACCTTTCCCTCCCCATCCCTAGAGACTCTCATTGGAAAGGCAGGCATGGAGAGACAGGCTTGTGAGCAGCAGGGGCCCAGAAAGTCCCAGCACCCATAATCACTTGCTGGCACATCTGTTAATTATCCTCAGCCCAGTGTCTGAGCAGGATGCAGAGACGCAGGGTGTGCACTGTCCCATGTCCCACTCCCTCACATGGGTGCATGCCTAGTCCTCAGTCTGGCAGGGTGGCTGCTTTAGGCCAGGACCTGGGGGTTCATCACACAGGTGAGCATTTTAAGGAAGATCTGCTCTGCAGCCAAAAAACTCACCCACAGCCTCACAGCACCTGTGCTGTGTCAGGGAATGGTGGCTGTGTAGAGGATCACATCTCCCTTTGTGCTCCTCTCTGCCTGCTGCACTTGTACACACCCAGCAGCCTGCCTGCCTGCAGGACCTGTCCCCTGGGGACCTGCCTCAAATCCCATCCTTGGTGCAGATGTGGTTTGCAAAACAGCAAAGGCCATTCAGACAGAAAGTGTCTGGTTGCCTTTTGCGTATGTGAAAGCCACAGCCCAGCTGAGCAATGTGGTGGTGACAGACTGTGGCTGGGACAGAGCATGTACAGGTGACAGCTGGCTGGGAGACAGCACGTACAAACAGGCCTGTACATGTGCCAAGGTGCCCATCCCAGCAAAACCCCTGCTCACCTGAATGAGCTTTTCCATTGAGTCTCCAGATGGCAGGCTCTGCTCCTGAATCCCAAAGAGGTAAGCACTTGTGTAAGTCAAGCCACTGCCCAGCAGGGTCACAATGTTGAGATTGGGGCTGGACATCTTCACAATCCTTCAGGAAACAAAGCAGGGAATTTGGTGACAGTTACTGAGCACCATGAGCTGCAGCACAGGGGTGAGGTCCCCTTACAGGGATGATGACGGTCACAAGGGATGCTGACACACTGTCCACCCCCAGCCTGTGCTGTTCACACTGCTCCAAAAGTTCAGCCATTCCTCTATGGTCCTATCCTCTCCCCTTTCTTGCTGGAGTGCTTCACAATCCTCCAAGTATTCATTTAGCTCTATGCCAACATTTCTGCTGCAGAGGGGCAGAGGTGGAAAACCACACCAGCACAGCCCAGGGTGACTGTCCCCAGCAGTAAGCTTTGGGTGCAAGAGCTACCTGTGCCCCCAGGAACAGGCACTTCCCACTGCTCCTTCCTCTGAGGAGCTACCTCCACACTCAGCACAGTCTCAACTTGAGGAAGCTGCCAGCAACACTCAGGTTACAGTCTCCCCTCTGTAATTTCACCTCATCACTCCTAATCCTGTAACTGTATTCAGGGAAGGGAGAATCAACCCACTGATCTCTCATGACCTGCCACCCTTCCCCAGCAAGCCCATCGAGTGAAAGCTGTACCTTCTGCCACCCCCCGCAACAGTTCTGCCCCTTTGACCAGCTGCCAAGTCATGACTTTTCTCTCTCCTTGAGCTCTTTCCTGGTTTGCTGTCTTGCAGTCACAGAGCCTGGGGTTCAGCTTGTATCTCTACCTCCCTGCCTTCCTCACCATGTCTCAGCCCTTGGAGAAAGATATTTACCAGCTCATGCTCTCAGCTGCAACTGAGAAAGGTCTTCTCTGCCCTCCCAGGTTCAGGAGGCAGACCAGTATTTATTTACTGCAGAGCAAATGAATAACACACATTCATTACAGCATGTTCTGAGAACATCAATTCAGTGGCCACTGAACTCAACACCACTCAGTAAATGAGGTGGTTCAGACTGGGATGCAGTTGGGATGCAGGTCATGCAGTAGCTGCAGTGCAGCAGGCACAGGGCTCTCAACACAAACCCTTATGGGCAGGGCCATCCCAACTGCACAGTGGTTGTCAGGAGCATTAAATTCCTTAAAGCCAACAGAGAAGCCAAACAACATCAGTTCAGACTGCACTCAGATGTACACCTCTGTGAGAAACAATAGCACATGGAGAGGGCATAGGTGAAGCCTGGGAGAAGGATGTATCCCTGGAGGAGGAAGCAGTTGAGATACAAAGGGACCAATGAGTCTGAGGAGAAGGTGGGAGAGGGGCAGCAGAGACAGCCAGAATTACTGAAGAAGGCTCAGCACTGGCTGAGACAGGTTGAGTTATGAGGAACTGCCAAGCCTTCTGTTGGACTTATGCTGCCTTCAGGGGAGCAGGACTTTTTATCTCCTCTATGCAGACTGAACAGCACCAAAAAAAGTCTACACTTCACTACTAGCTTCTCTCACCAATGAAGATCATGTTCCTCACCAATGCAAGCAACCACCGAGAACAAAAAGGGCTATCAGTATCTTCAAAGTATGAGTGGCCCAACTGCAGGAGGGACATGGCGTACTGTGGGGAGCGTGATGGCCTTGCTATGGAACTGTGCTGCTCAGAGCGATGCTCTCAAGCATGTGGAGCAGAAATGAGCTCTCTTTTTGCACACTCCTGTTGATGGTTTTGTTGAGTAGCACCTCCAGGATGAGACCACGCATCACTGTCTGTGCCAGAGGGCACCCACAGTCATAGAATCATTAAGGTTGCAAAAGGCCTCCAAGACCATGAAGCGCAATCTTTGCCCAAACACCATCACAAGAACTAAAACACAGCACTGAGTGCCACATTCAGTCTTGAACACTTCCGGAGATGGTTACTCCACCACTTCCCTGGGCAGCCTGTTCCAGTGCTTGACAACCCTTTGGTGAAAAAATTATTCCTGGTCTCCAACCTGAACCTACCCTGATGCCATTTTCTTTCATCCTGTCTACAGCTCCCTGCCTTGAGGAGAAAAGGAGAAGTCCAAACTATCTCCACCAGTGATCAAAACTGTGTGATGGAAAAAGCTGCAACATCCCTGGCATTACCCTTGTTTGCCCTGTGCTGCTCCTTCAGGCGTACACCCTGCTGATCCTTAGCTGGCCATCAGCTTGGTCCTGAAGGAGCCTGACTCTGCTACTCCAGCTCAGGGGAAATCTCTCAGGAGAAGAGGGATGCCCTTACCTGTTTTTCCTGAAGCGAATTGTGAAGACGAGAAAGAAGAGTGCTAGCAGGACTCCTCCAGTCAGGAATGTCCACACAACTCCCAGGAGACCAGCAGAGAAGGATGGGGAGCTCTTCATACTACGGTCAAAAGATGTCTGTGGGAGGCAAAAGGGATAAGGAAGAAGAGGACATTGCTGGGGCTCTTAGCAAAGGAGGTCCCTACTCCAGCATGATCACTCCCACAGTTATCCTGCTCAGCCAGAAAGCATAGCTCCTAGTAAGAAGACACTCCAGCACCAGACCAAGTCCTGCAGGGAGGGCCACTGAGATGTCTGTGGACAGGACATGTGCTCTGTCACTTGCTGAGTGCTCAGGAGGACACGGCAGTCCAAGAGCCCTCTTCTTATGGCCAACTGGCAAAATCCACAATGAAGCTGTACAAGTGATTCACAAATCTCAGGCAGCCCTGGCCTCTGGGACACAGGAATATGGACAACAATTCCCCACTGTCTTCTGGAAAGAAATCTTTGGAGAAAGGCCCTATGGTGTCCCAGTTAGTATCATGCTTCTTTAAGTGCTTCTTGGCTCCCACCCTTACCCCTCCCTGCAGCAGACAACTGATCAGCTGGTAGACGTGACTGGGAGGCAGCAGCAGAGCTGCCAGTCAGTGCAAGAGCAGAGCAAAGGGATGTGACAGTGTTTTCCAGAGGCAGTGACACACCGAACTGGAATCCACCTGTCTCCCAGCCGGCTGGAAACTGACTTGGTCCCAGGCAGACATCAGCTGAGAACTGGCTTTTGAGGGACACTCCCAAAGCGGGTATGATGGAGGCACCTCTCTCCTTACACACAAACCACCTTATAGGTTTAAATCTCCATTTAAAAATATTCTCTGCTATCTCCCTATTAACATAAAACAGATAAAATGATCCTATGTGAAACAAGAAACCTTCTTCCACTGCTGATCTAAAATGCTCCGGCATTTTTAACAGCGTGTGCATGTGTGGGTAACCGACTTTTTTTTTCCCCTTAAAGCCAGCATCATGTTTATTGAAGTGCTGGCACATTCCCTTTATGGGGGGAGGGAAGAGAATGGAGTTTGAGCTGGGATCACACACCTCCTCACTAATTTCTCTGGTGCTGAGTCCTTTCTCAGGTATTCCTGCATCCAATTTCTATTGCAGAAGACTACTTTTCCTCGCAGTTGACACTGCCCAAACTCCCAACTTTTACTTCAAGTCCTGAGCTGTTTCTGCTTCCAACCTTGCTAGAAATAAATCTTCAGGCAGAAGAAAGGCATTTGTTTAGAGCCAATGCCTCATGTCCCTCTTCCCCAGCCAGGCTTCATCTCCTCTGGGTGAGCAAGAACAAGGCACAGCTTGCAGAATTAAAGCCACCACATAATTCTTGAAACAAAAATGTGCCACTGCCACATGAGCACGGCTGATCTGCAGGCTCCTGGCAGCTCACATGCTGGTGCCACGCTGGTCACAGGGCAACTGGGAAAGGCAAACCCCTGCCTGGGAGAGACATCCAGCTGAGAGCTGCTGCTGCTGGGATACAGCTGTGTGCACAGCTCAGCCTCACTTTGCAGCAGCATGGAGGGATCCCTGGGGGGATACTCATCTTTGTCCTGAAAACTGCTTCCCCCATCCTCTTCACTCTTGCTATTCCCTGGGGAGTCTTTTGCCTCTCTGGGAAATGAAGACCACACCAGATGGTAGAGACGGTCAGCCAGGTCAGTCCCCCCACTTACTCCAGGACTCTGTGCTGTATGTTGGGGTTTTTACACAGAGTCCTTGTGCCAGGACTCTGTGTAAAAATGCCATCCTTCAGCACTGATCAGACCCATCCTCCCTCCTGCCTGGAGCTGACAGGGCTGGTAAAAGGCTGTAATTTCTGTGTCCTGCCTGCTCGACCCCAAGGGTAACACCTGGCTTTTGCCACTGAGGTGAGCAAGGCAAACTCAGCATTCTGGGGCTTCGGCACTTCACTCCCAGATGCACCCACCAACAAAATCTTTTCACCTCTAGCTGCTGTCAAAAGTATTACTGCACCCTATTTCCAGCAGTCACCCAGAGATCAGAAACACCCCTATGATCTCCACTTTTTCTCTCCCACACACCCTCCCACCTGACTGCTGTTTCCCTGGATGTTGATGCTACTTGAAGTTGATGGAGTGCTTTGTTGGCTGCTGAGTGGAGTAAATCCTGGTCCTGGCAGGGGAATATTAATTGTAAGCTGGCTGCCAGAGCCAGAGGAGCCAAGCAGCTTACAGTCTTTTAATTAAAGGCCCATGGTCGTGCAGGACGTGATGGAGAGCTGAGTGGGCCAAGCATTGCTGCTCCATCCAACAGCCTCACGTGGTCCCAGCTGCAATTGAGTGCATCCCAGTGTCATTTCTACCGCCTTACTGGTGGAGGGGGGAAGGTACCATTTATTACAGATTATGACTTTTAATTAAATCCTGCTCTACTCATATTTTAAAAGCACTTTGAAGTTATGGGGGACAGGAAAGGTCAAGGACAGAGGGGGCCATCTCAGACTAATCCTGACCAGCTGGCTGACACATGGGAGGGCTGCTTGACATGATGTGGCTGTCGTGGATGCTTTCTCCCCTTCTGGAGAACTGCTGGGTGTCACCTAAACTGGGTGTGTCTTGGAGGCCAACCAGGTGACAGTGTGCTGCCTTCAGCTGGACTAGGATTGCTTGGCAGCTGCGAGCCCCTCTTCCTCCCTCCCCCAAATCTATTTCTGCAGAGCAAACCTCATGCCCCAGAGCGCTCCCCTGCATTGATACATCCCACTGCATTCATACATCCCAGTGCACCCATGCATCCCACTGCACCCATACATACCACTGTGACAGTGCAGAGCTCCTGCAGCACCCGCTGCTGCTGCTCCTGGCTGCCAAAACTGGAGCTGCCATCGCAGAGCTCAGAGCAGTTGAATCCCGGCTCCATAGCACATCCTCAGCCGTTATCCAGCTGTTCCTTTGCCCTGCTGGAAGGATGACTTCTGTTGGCTTTCTCCAGCGAGAAGAAGCCTTTGGCACACACCACATCCACCCTGTCAGCAGGGAAAGGTCTGAGGGCAGCCTGGGGCTGAGCTTACCCAGACTGATGTGATCCACATCCAGAGCCAGGACAGGGAGTGCCCCCTGCCAGTGTCCCTCGGGGTGTCCTCTGCAGCAAGCAGACTCAGCTCAGGACCTAGGCTCCCACGGTGGCATCCCCAGTACTGCTACACCACCCTGCAAAACAACACCTGTGGAGGGTCATAGTGGCCCCCAGCCCCCATATCCCAGCTGGGAGCTGAAATGAGGTGCTGTGCTGGTCGAAGAAAGAGCATGGCACCCTGAACCCACTGCATCTTTCCTTTGCAAATGCATTTTCCTGCACTAGAGCAATTTCAGGGTCATTTTGCAAGTACCCTCCTTGTGCTGGTAGTGACTGCTGGTTTCATGGAACATCCCTTTCCTCCAGCAAAGAACCAGCCAGTGAAAACAACAACCAACAGCAACAAGTGTTGCCATCGCTTAACTGGACCTACACCCAGGCCTGGGTGAGCAGAGGGGAAGGTGCTTGAACGCAGTGTTTTGGCTGACTCGGCCTGAGGTGCAGCCTGGCTACCAGAAGAGCTTGCTGTTCATTAAGGAGATTTAGAAGCCTGACACCTCCGTGCTCCCCCTCCCTCCTGGTGCTCTGGCTGCCAGGTATTGTCCCTGCTTGCTCCTGCTCCCTTTGCACCACCTTTGCCTCTGTTCCCCCTTTCATTTCTCTTTTTGGTGTGGATTTTAATAGGCCTCATTACCATTTTAGACATGAGGTCATACTTATCCTCAAGCATCCTTACTCAATTACCATTGTCACCAGGTTTAATTAGCTTCCAGAGCACGACCATAAGCAAGTCTCCCGTCGTTAGCAGCTGGGGAGGAGGCACAATGGCTCGCTCCCTATTTGCTCCTAATAACAGGTGGGAGGAAAAAATTATCCCTATCATGCTCCTCGGGGCTGCTCCCTGGCTGAGCATCCCCTGTGCCTGGCCCGTGCTCCATCCTTCCCTGTCACTGCTTCCGACACTTTGATGCCCTCTCCTTCCAAGTCCTTTCTTTGGAAAAACTCCTGTCATTATGTCAGCAAAGAAAGAGTAAGTTAAAAAGAAGCATGGTCACCAGGACCTGGTCTGAAACTTGATGTTCATCACGGGGCATAATCGGGATTCAAGTGCCAGGAAAGCTACAGGTGTTGCTCTCAGTTCGAGTGTAGACTGATTTTTCAGCTTTAGAGTAGCTGCTTACAAGTCCCAGCCCGAGCACATCAAGGTAAGTGGGCTACTTGTCCAAAATTAGCAGACCCACCTCTGAAGCAATAACCACAGCTCTCCTACTGGCAGAAGCCTTTGTGTACTGCAGGTCCAGGCACCGTCCTGCCCCTGCCAGAACTTCCCCCAGCGTGAGATCAGCTCACTGTGTCCTGCAAACACAGTGTCACACATCAGCCAGATTGAAGATTTTACACACTTTGTAAAGATGTGTTTTTCAAGAGTGCTGAAGGCACCCAGCTCCATCAAGCCTCCTTCTCTCTAGCTTGTAGCAAATTGTGGTGGTGTTTCCCCTCCCCAGCAGGATCGCCCTCTGGAGTTTTCATGCCCTCCATAGCTCAGGCTGAGTTACTGGAAAAGAGCCATGGCTGCAGGAGATATCCAGCTGCTGCAATGAATGCCAGGATTGCTACAGTGCTGGAAGTGCAGTGGAGAGGAAGAGACAGGCTCCAGCTGAACAATTCAGAGACCAATGGACATGTGGAGGGACTGGGTGGGGATGGGGGTAGGAGAGGGGCACTGAACCTTTGATGCTGAGAAGACCTGAACGTGAGCACTGCCCAGCCTCCAAGGGGCTCAGCTCCTCCCCATGCCCCCAGGTGGGTTTAAAGACAAAAACCCCTGTAACTCCTCGTAAGCTTCTGCCATGTCAGAGGAGGAACACACCTGGCAGGTGGACCACTACCAAGGCTGGCATGAGGCCAGCAGGCACAGCTTTCCTGTGGCTCACAAATGGAGATGTGACCACAAGGAGCACCTGTTCAGCCCTCATCCACCCAGAAGGCCACTCCTTGGAGGAGGGCAGAAACCCCTTGGGGTGTCCCCAACCCCCACCCCTGCATTCTGCAAACGACTTCCACACAATGTTGATAACAAGCCGAGGCCAATTAGTGTTCATTAGTATGCTATAAAGCAAGCACCAGTGCAGTTGTTGCTGAAAGGCAACAAGCATTTCCAACTCAGCTCCTGCCTCTTGTGAGAGCTGGCAGGAATGCTTCTCTGTAGCCTGCAGAGGATCCAAGGGGGACCAGCACTTTGGGGGGTCACTGACCTTCAGGGTGAGCCTGGGCAATGGTTGTCAGAACACAAAAACACAGGTAAAACCCCACATCCTTAAAATGTAAGGGTCTGTTGAGAACAGACTTGTGGGGTTTGGTTTTTTAGGGGTTTTTAAGACCAAAATGCCAACCAATTCCAACAGATGACTTCCAGAGCAGAATCACAGAACAACTTGGGTTGGAAGGGACCTGACAGCCCTGCCTGCCTTGCTCTCCCCCTGCTGCCCTCTGTGGCCTTGTACCTGCTGGCTGTCTGGGACACGGTGGAGAGCATTTGGCCACAGAGGAGCATCGGCTTGAATGCAGACATGATCCACAAAGCCAAAAGTCGATAGGAAACAAGTGACTGGACCACATGAAAAATATTAGCTCCATCATCTTCTAAGATAAAAGGGAAGCACTGACTGCTAAAAACAGTATTTGGATAAAAGCAGTTTGTGGTCACCTCAATGGTTGATCTCCAGGCCTGGAAAACCTGTTTCCTTACATCTGTTGAGACCTAGGAATACTTAGCATAAAATCATTTTGGTTGGAAAAGAGCTCTTAGATCATCAAGTCCAACAATTAAACCAGCACTGCCAACCCCTCCACTAAACCATGCCCTTAAGCACGACATCTACATGTTTGTTGAACACTTCCAGGGACAGATACAGAATCATAGAATCACTAAAGTTGGAAAACACTTTGAAGATCACAGAGTCCAATATCTATCAAGGCTGAGTAACTGTAGACTAATGCATAAATAGCCCTCAAAATAGATGCAGTTGATGTCATCTAAATGCACATCTTGACTCTCTCAAAGTTTCTTCTTCACTTTCAAAATGTTTCTTTTGAAAAAAAACCAGAGGAAACAAAACCTTTAAAGAAGCTGAAAAATCAGCACAGCATGACCCAGAGCAGGCAGAAGGAACTTTTCACCCCAACAGGTTCATTTTGATGTAGTGTTGAAAGAGAGGCTTCTTCCCAAGGGTGACACCACTGCTGGGTGAATCAAAAGGTGGAAAACCAAAGATGTCAAATCACAGACAACAGAACAATCGCATTCAGAAATGTGCCAGTCTTCATGAGCTCTGCAATCCTCTCCAGTCACACCAGCCCTGACAGAGAAATGGTACATACACACCTCTGCAAGGAGCACATCCGGAGACACATCTGCTGAGAAGAACTTTTGGGAAGGTGGCTATGTGGCCAGAGGCAGAGAAGAGCAAGGGGGAGAAGGAGCAATGTGCAAAGGGCAGAGCCATTCCTGCTCTGCCTCAGGAGCGGAACAGGGGACCTTGGGTCACCCCTGATGGGTCTGTGCTGCTGCTGCCAGTGCTGGTGGGAGATGGAGCTGTGCTGGTGAGGAGCAGCCTCGGCTGACAGGATACCAGGCTGCACACCGACAGCAGGAAATCATCCGGATAACTGTTCTGGCAACATGAACACCGCGGGATGGGGTTTTGCAATTCAGAAATCTGGTGCTTCCGAGACAGGCTCCTGCTTTTTCCTTCTGCTCTTCTTGTCCAACAAGATCCCTTCTTGTCTGGCCTGAGAAACCTGCAATATTGCCATCCCCAAGGCGATCAAAAAAAGTTACAAGCCAGATTTACTACAACACCCCCCGCAATGAAGCTACTTAAAAACCGTGAGTTAAAACACACGGCATATCTGAAGATTGTTTTTAATTTATATTTAAAACTTCAGCACCTACATTTTCATGCTTTCCCCTGCAAACACAAAAGGAAAAAGAAAGGAAACCAAGAAACTCTGCTCATTACATCACATCACCCTGAAACCTGGGTTACAAAGGCTCAATCCCCAGGAACACTGGGGAGATATAAAGTTGTCACCCTTCTTCTCAAGGACTGTCCTGTGCTCCTGCTTCATTCTGCTCCTGTCCCAGGGATTTCCAGAGCCACTTCCAGGCCCCTCAGATACCTTCATACCTCACAGATAGACTGCAAGCTCAGTGAGGATAACCACCAGGAGCTGCAGGACCCGCTGCACACAAAGGAGGGAGGTGCAGGACAAGGCGCTTCTGACTCCACATGCATGGGGAGCTCACTGTGTGACCGAAACCTAAAATTTGGTGTTGACTGAAGCTAGGTGTGATTTTCAAGCCTCCTGCCATTTTGGAAAGCATGTCTCAATGTCACGAAGGCAATATCTTCTGACTGTTGATCCTACTGCTTGTAAGTAAGATCTGCTCACTGTATCTCTCTGAGTTTGGGAGGATGGCACAAGGTTGGCACATTTAGCTCTACCTCTAGACTTTTTAACTTTATAACTGCAGGTTGAATACCCATGTGGCTTTTTTTCAGTTCTTTGGTTTGCATTTTGAATTAAAGAAACCTCCATGCGAAAAAAAACCCCAAAAAACCAAAAAAAAAAACCCCAAAACCCCCCAACAAAACGAAACAAAAAAACCAAACAAGCAATAACAAAAAAAACCCCAAACTGAAAAAACCCACATTACTTTTTTTAAACCACCACACAGTCCTGCAAGGAGCTGACTCACACTTCTCCCACTAAGGAGCTGATAAGGCTTTTAGCTCTCTAACCATAATTGCCACACAATAACAGGCATATGGGAAACAGAGACAGAATAGATAGGAGATGCTCAGTGGAAGGAAAATTAGAGGGAATACCAAGAGGCATAGGGAGCACTCCACAGATGAGGCCGATACGACCAGAGGTGATGGGGAGGTAAACCAAATCCTTGGAGCTGCCAGGGAGCAACTTTGTGCCTCTCAAAGATCTGAGCCCTCCCTCAAGTCCAGCTGCAGCAGCTGCTAATCAGCACGTGGATGAAATGAGCAGAAACCTCCAGGTTTTTGCCTCCCCAAAGTGGCTGCGAGTGCTGGGGTTTGGGCCCCACCGCCCCTGGTGCTGAGCTCATCCCTGCATGGCTAGGTGGCCTGGCAGGCTCCTCACACAGAGCCTGGGAAACACACAGAGCAGGAAACAGCCAGAAAAGTCCTTCCAGCCGAATTTTAGTGACACCATGGTACCCCCAGGTGAAAGCTCACCTTCCCGCAGCCAGTGAGGAAGACAGTGGGATCTCCACTGCAAGACAGCAGCCTCATCACCTGGGACCAAGGAGGGCACAGCTGCCTCCCCTGGAAACGGGCAGGGACATACCCCAAGCACCGCTCTGAGAAGGAGCAGGGCTCCTCCCATGCCCTTCCCATGCCCAAGCCTCTGCCACAGCTGGGGTGCCTAATGGCCCAGCAGCTGTGCTGCATGGACAGGAAGAACACACAGAGGTTTTTCACCATTTTGAGAAAAATCCTGGGTTTTTATTACTCCATAACAACTTCATCAATTATTTAATTTATTAGTGGGAGACCACACCTGTAGGTGTTGTTCTGCCTCCATGGGATAACCTCCCCGCTCATTCCCAAGCCCTGGGTCAGGAAGGTCTCCATCCCAAGAGCTGGGCATGTGGCAGATGACCTGAAAGTGGGATGGCAGGGGCTGCCTCTCCAGAAACACATAGCCAATTTCATGCTGCACTGCACCTTCACCACGAAGAGGCAGAAGTGGCCAGGGCTGTCTACAGGGACAAACTGCATGGCCACCATGCCCACAGAACACAGCTCCTGCCTGCCACTCTGCCAGGCACAGCCAAAGAGAAGGAATGTTGGAGGTGGGCAGATATCCCCAAGCATCTGCTTCACAATTTGCCCTGGCAGTTGCTGCAGGCAAACCTCTGTCTGCCAGACTGGTCAATCCTTAATCCCTGCCATGGATCACACCCATATCCCTGCCCCAGAGAGGCTGGCACCTTGTCACAGGACAAGGAGGCTGCAGGACTCCACTGTGGCTGTGTGACACTCACACTTTTCCACCAGGACGCTGACTCAAGGCGCTATGACTGGTGCAGCATTACCAGGTCTCAGAGTTCTGTAACCATTCCTGGTGCCTCTGTTGCTCCCATCCATCCACATGCACAACCTGCCTCAGAAAGCTGCCTTTTCCCAGGCCATTCCTATCAAATGCTGCTACTTTCTCCTTTGGGCATGTGCCCCTATGCAATAGGCATAGCTCAGCCCCAAGCACCACTGCTGGAGGCTCTAACATCAGCTCCCTCTGCCTTCGGGGTGTTAGCACCAGCCTAACAAATGGGAACATGCCAAACAGCCTTACAGAAAAATGTATGCTGCAATTTTTTTCTGTCTTAACCGTACCATCTTTAGACAGCCACCATGAATAAGAGGTAAAAAAGCCTGATGATTTAGAATTTTGATTTACAACGGAGAACTACCTTGTGGTTGAGGTGTGTATGACTTAATTAAAAGCAGAAGCTCACCCCCACTGAAGCTGTTTGCTGCCGAGCTATCAAATGCAGAGGAGGAAGAGACCTCAGAAGGAATATTTCCATAAAGTTATGTTTCACATTAAGCATATGCCTTCAAGAGCTCTCCCTTTGCAAAGCTGGCAGGAAGCTTCAGCTGCTCCTTCATGCAATCAGACACCATCCCCTGGCAGCACCAGCACACCTGTGTTTTCACAAACAGGGCTAGGATGGCCAGGCTGCAAAGCCACACAGCCCCAAGCATGGGGACAGCCTCTAGCGCTAACAAGGTCAGCATGTTTTTTCTCTATTTAACCTTTTTTTTCTTTCAAATTTGGCAGGATTTTGTAAATCAAGTGACACATTTAGTCCTTAAAGAGGCAGGAAAACAGAGCACTACAGCTCTTTCACCTTACCCCTGATGACCAAGCAGCAGGGAATATTTTCAAGACAGATTTGACTGAAGGCTCTGAAAGCCAGAGATGTCCACAGCTCCTCTGGCTCCCCTCCCGGGTACCACAGGCTGCCAAACTGCACCCAGTGCTGCCCTGCTCAGTCTCTTTGCTGGGCAAAACAAGCCCCCCACCAAGGGGCAGGGCCACATCAAGGTTTCCACTAGGTCTGCCAGCCTGGCTCCCTGCAGACAGCAGTGAGGCTTGCTCAGGGGTGGAGAGGGGCAGCTCCAAAACCGGAGGCACAACCAAAGCCGTGTGGAAAGTGTTCCTTGTACCCTGTGTCAGCACAGGGTCCGCAGTGAGAGCAGAGCTGCAGCCCCGGCACCAGGTGGGTGAGGGGATGTGGCAGCTGCGCCAAGGCCGCATTAGAAATGCCAGCTGCAACTCAACACTGGCAGCTCCCGGTTACCCGGGATCCGGTTCCCTCGGCCTCCTCCCTGCCCCTCTGAGGATGCAGAGCACCCGTGGGGCAGTGGAAAATCCAGCTCTGGGTCCATGAGCCACCCCTTCCCGAGAGGTGACCGAGTCCCTGGGAATTGTGTCATGCTCAACTCTGGCAGACAAGGGGAAGCAAACAAGCTGGGTCCTGGAGTGTTTCCTGGGGGGGATCTCACCCCTTAGCAGCGCTGTGAATCCAGGGCACACGGGCCCCTCTCTTCCCCTCTCCACCCCGCAGGCTGCTGCACTGTGGAGTTGGTTGCAACTTTTCTTTTCCCCGTTTTGAACTCCGAAAGGCACACGGCTCGCCCAGGTAACAGCAGTGTGGTTAGCACAAACTGACCTAACGCTGCAGCTTCGCATCTTTGCATCCCGCGAGGCAGCCCTTTCCCGTCGGCAGGTGCCGGCGGGCTCCCGCTGCCACAGGCGCCTGCCGGGGGCTGCTTGGAACCTTCGGGACGGGATTTTCTGGAGAGCTACAAAACGCCGGCCCAAGACCGCCCCGTTTCGAGCTCAGGGGTGCACTCCGGGCACAGCCAAGCCAGCGAAGGGCGGACGAGGAGCTCTGCATCCC
>VZSR01001342.1:4574677-4753366 GCA_013398615.1 Brachypodius melanocephalos
GGCCGGGGCCGGGGCTGTCCCGGCAGGGCTGGACCCCGTTTCACGCCGGCGCCTCCTCCAGACAAGAGCAGCATCGAACCCTCCCCAGCACGGCCCCGGGCCGGGAGAGCGGGACCCCCGGCACAGCCCCCGGCTGACCTGGCCCCGTCAGCGCCGCGGCCCCTCAGCGCCGCGCTCCCGCGGCCCAGCTCAGCTCCGGCCCCTGTCCCGCTGCTGCCGGCGGGATGCGCCCGTTCGGGTGTTCCGGGCAGCTGAGGCAGCACAAAGCCCCACGTCGGTGGCAAAACCGGCCTGAGAAGGTGAGTAAACGCGAGGGCGGCCAACCTCGTGCTCCGTGACCTGCTTGTGCCGCCCCATGGCTAGTGGTGGCCAGCGTGACTACTGCAATAGGTATGGATGTTTGTGGGAGCAGCACTCGGTACCTTGTGGACAGACCCACCGTCACTTCCAGCATCTCCGTTTCCCTGTCTTACCTCCCACGGTCCTGCAGCTCGCTCGCATCAACTTCGTGCTCTCTCCCATCAAGACAGCCACTCCATTTTACTGGAATTTCCCCCCAACTCTGAAAGTCAAAAGCTCTGCTCCAGCACTGTAGTTTCTCTCCCAGCCTGCAGCAAAGTGTCCAGTGCTGCTGGAAAGGGCTGTTTGCAGACAGGTGTAAGGCCGTGCAGGTATTCTCTCTTTACACTGTTCTGTTTATCTCATTTGCCCAATTCTGCTAGGCCTTGGCATGAACAGTACTAATTTTTCACTCCTGCCCATTCCCAGACCTGCAGAGCCATGGACCAGGGGCAGCTGTGGTCTGAATGGGAGTGGAGAAGTTTGCACAGCACTGTTGGTCACGCTGTGTTTGTTTGGAAACGAACAGTGGTGACCTCTTACTTCCCAAGCCTGGTAAAATCATCGAGTTTGCAGCCTCTGGTTCTGGCAGCAGCTCCCACTCCCCTTTACTACATTTGACTGATGTCCCAGAGGAGAAGCTGCCATAGGACCTCTCCACTGCGTTTTCCCATCCTCCTCAGAGGCAAAACAGAGGCACGTACCTTGCCCAGGGAGTCTAACACCACACTCTACCAACTGTTTTCTAGCCTGGGCAGTGATGGGCGATGAAGGCTCAGTGGGGTCAAGGGTCACATCCAGAACAAGTGAAGGAGGTAGGAGCCTTGTTACTGCCACATACAAAGGAGGATGAAAAAGCCTCTTGGAAAGCCTTGGGAGACCAAGGTCCAGCGATTTAAAAGATGGAGACCCATGGATTAATTCTGAATTTTGGCACTGAAAGCAGGTCTCCAATTTGCAGATTATCTGCAGCTCACAGTGGCTATAACAAAGGTCCCCATATTTCAGTATCTCTGAAAATCTGATATATTTTAAAACATACAGGCTCTTAGACTGAACTTAACAATCTGGTCCGCCTCCGCAAAACTAGGACCATAAGTAGAAACATCCCTCAGCAAGAAGTGAGGGGAGAGGAGTGAGACCCTGACTGTTCACACAGGAACAGGAGTGAAGTGCCTTATTTCTGGTTCCTCCCAAAGCTAGCAGAGAGCACTCCTGTCGCCCCACTGACTCATTCTTATTACTAAGCACTTTGTAAGCTGTGATAATAAGAAATGGCCACTTTGTGTGTGCTTCAGTTTTGCTCCTGGGTTTTGCTCTCAAAAAAACAATATATAGTCAAAGTCTGGGGGTATGGACAGTTCCTTGGCAACAGACACATGGATACGCATTGCCTCTTATTCCTCACCCAGCAGAAGTGGGACCACAACCTCATCCCAGTGAGCTCTGCAGCCCTACAAGAGCTGGGACATCCTTCTGGGTGTCATCTGGCATTGTCAGAGAACATGCAATTGCAGCCAGGACATTGAGGAGTCCGGGAAAAATGCCTGGGTGTTTTGTCTGGAGGCAAGTGGAAAGTGCCTGCTGCACTACAGGTATGCACCAAAAGGACTGGTGCTCCCAAACAGGAAGGAATGGAACTCTGGAAAGGCACAAGTGAGGGCAGAAAGCCCATAGTTAAGGTGAGCTGTGTTACAAACTCTGCAGGGACGAGGCCTCTGTTGTGCCAAAGGGTCCTGCTGTGCCTAAAGCAGGGTCAGGAATCCCGTGTTGGGAACACATCACCCTCTGCCAGAGAATAACTGGAGCCCAGCAGCAGCATGGCTCAGACAGAGGCTGGGTCCTAGGAAGGGAAAGCAAAAGCTGAACTCATTTGAAACTGCCAGGGAAGGCAGGATGCAATTTTCTCCATCTGTCTTCTGTGTCTTTTCTCAGCCCTTGCTCTTTTTAAACATCCTGTTGAAGCCTTGGATTGCAGAGCTCCCTGGAGGGGTTCAGTATCCATCACAACACTGCCTGATAAGAAGGATAAACCACCTGCTCATGCCTCTTCACTGCTGCTCCAGCTCTACATCCTTTGCACTTTGTTCATCCTGCATGGAGCTGCTTACACATGAGAGCTGCTGGATCCCTTGTGGGAGCTGTGATCACCTGGGACACAGCACCTCATTTTGGAGGTCTGGCCCATGTCTTTTGCTCCAAGACATACACAATGGTTGGATACTTGTTTCAAGTTTACTGTTGTAAAAAGGGGTGTTGGAGCTGATTTTTGTGGACTGAGACCTCCCCTGCTTGCCAGTCATTAGCAATAACACTTCTCTTCTGGGGTCTAGCTCAGGGTTTTAGCTCGTTTAAGACTTATGCTTTGGCCATCCTCAAGGGTGTCACACCCAACCAGGATGTCACACAGAAACATCAAGAATACCCTCTACTTTAACTGGAGCTCTTGGTCATCTGCTAAACTCTTCTTAAGCAACTCACATTGCAGTAAAACACCACTAAATTTTTCTGAGTTTTCTTTAGGATGAATTGCATTGGGTTTTTGCTTCATCCCAGGGCAAATTAATGTTTTGGAAAAGCCAAATTCATATATGGCTACCTGTGATTGTCCTGACTTAGCTCAAGTCCATTGCAACTGCTCAGCTCCACTGTCTCTACCCATCAGGATGAATCTAAAAGGGAGACAGGGTGTGCTGGATGGACACATCCTCTGCTGGGAAATTATCATCCAGCACACTTAGAAACTCTCATGAGACTTGACTGTGGCCTGCAGGCAATCTCCACAGATGTGTCCCAGAATTAAATTATCTATGCAAATACAGTTTTCTTTTCACACATTGCAAACGAGCCTGGAGAGAGAGATCCGTGCTGGGCCTCGTTTGATGAGGCAGTCAGGTACACACAGGCTTGCACACTATGTTCCCTCTTGGGCTTTCCCAGTCTGCTCCCAGTCCCCGCTGTAGGAGCGGGTAATGTTGCCATTAGCATGAAGCACCACCCTCCTTTCTTTCAGGCGTTCTCCTTTCTCAGCATGTGGCAGCCAGCAGTGGTAACATCTCCCCCTTAAAAAAACAACATGTAGCCACACTTACGCAGTAGCAGTTTTGTCCAATTCATTCCTAAAAGGGAAACTTCTTCACGTATTCCTCTTACAAAGTTTCCTATTTGGGAGTTTAAACAACTGATTATTTTCTTTTCAGATACCCACCTAGTCTATGGTCCCTTGGGTGTAAATTGTTTAAGTTTTACCTGTTTGAAGGTTCATTAAAGCCATCCTGCCTTTCCCAGCCAATTTCCAGGCCATGAGGTTGAGCACTGGACTTTGGTCAGGCAGCCATCCAGAGAACCCACCCACAAGAACCAGGGCTAAGTGCCCCACACAATGAAGCCTCTCAGCAAACACCAGCCACTTCTTCAGCCTTCAGGAGTTTCTATTCTCTTCTCTAGCTCTCAGAAACAGGACCTTGGACTTTTTTCTATTTTCCTGAGCTTTCTGAAGGCTTGAACAATCTTTTGCTGTTCCCACACCATCCTGCTGGCTTTCTGACACCTCCCAAACATTCTCTTCTCAACTCCTCTTCATTCCCCTTGACAGAAGTTCTCCATTATAACCACTTACCTTGATAAAGCAACTGGGAACATGTGTGGACTATTCTTACACAAAGAACTGCCCTCAGGGAGGTTCCCACTACTTACTCTTCCTCCCAGTACATCCTGGAAGAGTGTCCATTCAGATGGTGAAATCTCTGCCAGGAGTAGTTAGGTGCAGCTGAGGACATGAGTGTGAACTGGGTCATATTCCCTTTAATGCCCATTTTCCATGGCTCTGTGAGCTGCTTTAAGATAGCTTTGTAACTCCCTCGTGCCACAGAAAATTTTGAGCCCGGTTAGTGCCTCTCCATGCAGGGCAAGTTAAAAAACCTTCCTTTGTAGTACAAGACTCTGCATCTTTCCAGATTTGAAACAGTCTCTCAGAAAGATGATCTTTGTATGGTTGATGTGGACCCCACTGTTGCTAGACGGACAAGCCAAGATCTCAGGAGTGAACCTGGTAGAAGAAGAAATAGGAAGGAGCAGGGAAAACCAGAGGGATCAAGAATATGGTGGAAGAAAAGCACCAAGTGAAGAATAGTGAGATGTGACCCACATCCCCTTGTAGCAGAAGCTACAGCACTTTGAACTTTTCTAGGGCAGGAAGATCAGCTCCAGCGTGGTTTCCACCATGCTTAGAACTGCAGCTCACTCCCACCCCTGAAAACTGGTTTGTTAGCAACACCCTGCTCATCCTGCCTGTCTCTTATGCAAAGTAAGGCTAATCCCAGAATCACCTGACAGGGGGCCAGGTCAGAAAGTCACAGAGGGCTTGGGCCTGAGACATGACCTCCTTCAAGCTGCCGTTTGGCAGCTCCCTGTAAAAGCAGAGCTGGTGCTCACTACTGGAAGAAAGGCTGGTCTGCTTCAACTCTCCCTAATCCTTTCTGCTCCATCCATGAAGCCAGTCTGTGGGATGTTAGAAACTCTCTGTGTGAAGACCTTTTGCATCCTGCCAGTGGCAATACTGGATGGGGACCAGCTGGATGGAGAAAACCCTCAGTCAGTCTGTCGGATGTGGGAGAGAGGCTGACAACCTTTTGTAAGCTGGTTTCCCACATGCTTTCTAATTATTGTTTTTTGGGGGGATAGCATCAAGGGGAAAACACGAGGTTATGAATTAGGTACTGTGGCAAGGAAAAGGGAGCCAGGGCAGAGCTCCTGAGAAAGCAGCAGGATTATCCCGCACTGCAGTGTCTAGCCAGAGTGTGTGGGAATCAAGTGAGGCTGTGACCAAGCTTTCTGGTGGAAGAGGCACCAAGCAGCTCTCAGGCTCTGACAAACAAGGATGATCATACAGATTTGGTCATGAGACAAATGGCCTCATCTTTGATGAGATCCTTTCCAGTTAGGACCATCACTCCAAATGTTCCCCCATTCCTCTTTCTTCCCTCCACTTTACATACTGAGCATGATGTCATAGGGTGTTGAATATCCTTTTGGTCAGTTGGGGTCACCTGTCCTGGCTGTATCTCCTCCCAGCCCCCCCAGGACCTCCTCCCCAGCCTGGTAGGATGAAAAGCAAAAAAGGCCTTGGCTCTGTGTAAGATCTGCTCAGCAATAACACCTCCATATTATCAATGCTGTGGACAGCACAAATTCAAAATACAGCCCCATACCAGTCACTATGAAGAAACTTAACTCTACCCCAGCCAAAACCAGCACAAAAGGGAGACAGAAACTTGGTGTATCATTCCCTCTCCCACATGGAGTAGGAGCACATGCACAGCTTTTATTAAACATCAGCAAATTCCTCTCACAAGGATGGGATCAGGCAGAATCACACTTTATGGCAAAGCACAGGTTCTGCCAGTGGGAGGACAGGGCATCTTTGACTGAGCTGTCCAGAGGTTGACACATTTACCATAATATAAAAAATACTGTGGTCAGGTGGGGTGGAAGGGAGCAGAAGAAAAACCACAGTTTGCTTCTTGGTTGGTTTTTGTTGGTTGTTTTTTTCTTTTTTCCCCCACATGTATTTTCCGTTGGAGACTTGGTTTTCATCAGTCCCTGTTTTTGATGAGGGAATAACAAATGCCCCTCAAGGTTAGATGGTGCTTCAGTGAAAGGCCATTCTTGGTACCACACTTCAGAAAACCCTGCAGAGGTCCAAGTTCCTGAAGGACCAGCCAGGCTCTGCCCAAGCTCCAGTGCATGCTGACACAGGAGACCAGGAGTTCAGCTAATTTTAGGTAGGGGACTGGTCATGCCAGATGCAGTCAGTAAAGCTTGCCCACTCTTTCCTTTCATACTCAGTCTTAATGCAGGATTTTTATTAAACGTTTAGCATGACCTGGAACCCAGAGGAAGCATTCAGCCTTTTTGATGCTAATCTGAACCACCAAAGCTTTTAAGGTTCACTTCATGCTGCCAGCAACACCCAGTGCCAGCAGTGATTAGTGGTCTCCTGGGAGGTATCTCAGCCTCTTAGGATTTGACAGGGAAACAATGAAGTTTGCAGTGGAGCCGAGTTTCAGCTGTGCCCATCTGCTAAATAACAAATGGTAAATGATAGTTTCCTTCAATTGTAGCAGTCCATGACTACTCATGAAGTCATATAATGATCTCATCTCAGTTATTCACCATGTCCTTTCTTCTACCTGACACAGTGAAGATGTTTTTCTTTCTAACAGTTGAGAGTAAAACCAAACCCAAATCCCCATTAATACAGATCTAATGCACATGCAGTGCACAACAGAAGCATCTCTTTTTTTCTGGCTCTAGCTGCCACATCTAAAGTATTTTTCCATTTAAGAGCTAGAAAGACAGGCCACTTCCTTCTTTTTAAGGTGTTCCCTTGTCACAGCAGGGGGCTGGCACTTGTCTCCCTGGATGCTAAGCACTCTGCTGCCAGGTAAGGACTGCACATCTCTGTTTCCAGATCCTCACAGACAATGCCCTCTTGCTCATGGCAGTCCTTAGAAACAAAGGCTTGAGGTTGAGACTGAGACCACACGGCATTGGTGGGAGATAATCATCACTCAAAATTAGTTCCTGATGCTGGGAGCAACATGTTGAATGAGAAGGTTCCCACATCCATCCTGAATGGGCCATTGTGGAGCAAGGAAAGTAAGCAGGAACAGACAACTGCAAGCCTGGCATGCAAGGAAATGGTTGTTTCTTATTCCCGGTAAAAGCTGGCACAAACAAATTTTAGAAGCAGAACTATTTTTTCCAATAAAGCTTTCCCTGGATGTGCAACACCCAATTTAACAACCACTAAAGTACACCTTACCCTTGGTGGATGCTGATCTAAATATGCCCACATTTTACAAGTCACATGCTAGATTTTCCATGACCTTGAAAGCTATTTTGAGTGAAGGACAGGTACCTGAAAAATCACAGACCTTTAGTACTGAATTTTTAACTAAGCTGTGAAGCACTTTGATCAATAAGCTCATTGCTTTGTTACCGCTAAGAAATTCAAAGCAGCAACTTCTGATTGCTTTATCCCATCATTTAGAATCTGAGATGGGAAAATATTGTACAACTCACAAGAGTTTTTGCTTACTGTCCTTTAAAGGTATTATAATCACAGGCTTCATAGGATGACACACACCAGCCCTGAATTTGTGAACTCCTCAGTCTCTCTGAAGGTTCTGAAAGCCCATTCATCATGAGCTGCTTTAAAAATAAAAGAAACACACCTTTCTTTTCTTAAAAAGAAAATGGAAAAATGGATGTCTTTGAAAAAGTTTGACTAGATGTTTGCCAATGAAATTTGCATGAAGAAGACACTCGTTGCTGAATAAAAGATTGTGAAGACAAGACTTTTGTCAGCTTTTTTCACCCTGGAGAATTCTGAAGAGAAGTTTGTGACAAAAGCAACAGGACTTGCAAGTATTAAAAGGTTGTTACTGTAAAAAGAAACGAGAGAAGAGGGGAGGAAATGGCTGGGTTGCCATGTACAGCTCAACAGTCACATGGAAAGCTCTCAGATCTGGAATGTTCAAGCACATTACAACAAGGAGAAAATGCAGGCAAGGGAGGATGTTTTTATCACTGTAGCCAGGAGTGCAAGCATTGATGTGTTCTCATGAAGCAACAACTCATCTTCTGCAGTGGTTAGTTAAACCCAAGGATGTACCAGGTTTCTGGGAAGCAGGCTTGGGAAAATACATTATGCTGGCATCTAGAGCAATAGCAAAAGATGACTGGAACAGCCTTTTCAAATGTCATTCCAGCCTTTCTGTTACCAGGCTATTACTCTGGACTTCAAGAATGAATGCACTGAATGAGCAAAGTTACTGCAGACTCATGCACAACTCCTGTGTTGCCTGGACCAAGACTACAACCAACATAAAGTTGTCTGCAGAGCCTATGGAAGGATGAAAAGCTTTTCTGCTGGTGATGAACCAGCCATCCCCTCAAGATTTGCTGGGTCATGATAACCATGAACCTCCTCATTCATCCCAGATATCACTGGAAGATTAATCTGTTGGTGCATTAATGAATGTGAAAGAATTATTTGTGGGGCATATTTCCCTATTCCTACATCCCTATCCATGGAAAAAGCAGCATCTGTTACCTTTACACGTGATGAAATATGCTCTGCTCTATGCAAAGGTCTTTTGTCACACCACTCTTGGTATTTAGTCATGTCAGACCAGGGGCTGATTTTGCCATGTCAAATTATCCTCAGGCTTCTCCTTTGGCCACAGAAATCTGGGAACAACACCATGATGATTTAAAAAGCATCAGTGAGACACCCTCACTAGATGCTTGTGATGAGTGGAATGGTGTAGAAGGGATATTTCTTTGTCTGAAGAGGGAGTGGCATTCAGAAAATGTCATTGAAGAGGATGTTTCCCTCTCACTCACCTGGTACAGAAGCCACCTTCAGAGCCCATGGTGGATGACACAGATCGTTCTCCTTTTGCCAGGAGACCACAAATGATGTTGGAAGGTGCTCTCTGTCAGGACACCCTTGCTTCAGAAGCTAGTGTCCCTGGGGTTGATCTTATTCCATAACATGAATCCCCAAAAAACTTAGGTAATTGGCAGTGTGACACAGAAGTGACAATTTTACCACCCATTTTCACTACACTTCTAGAAAGGAGTCACCTTGGAGGGGCAGATCTGTGACTATGGGAGCAAAGCTCCTGTGACAACCCAGAGCAGAAGCAGGCAGCCACTGGTGAATCTCTTTCTCCAAAAGAAATGACCTTTTGGATGCAAAACCTCAACTGTATAATGGAAAAGGCCATTATACAAGGAAATCTGCCATTTCCCAGTCCTAAGGAGGCACCTTACATGAGCCTCCCTTGGACTACGCATGGATGGGCCCTTTTGACATCCTCACCACGGCCAGGCCAGCTCTTAGGAGGGCTTGGTTTTGGGCCAGCCACCTGCAGCATCAGCAGCAGTGACAGTAACACCCCCTCCCCTTGCACATGACCTTTTCCAGGCTCTTGGTGGAAGACAAGCCCTGCTAATCCCCTCCCGTGCAAATGGCATTTGTGTGCAACTGGTGCAGGTAAACAAGCACAAGCTCAGGCTCCTCCTTGCCGCAGGAACGTGCTGGCCCTGGGAGACGCCTTGCCTTTGCCCTCTTTCCTGTGGGGAATTCGCTAGCCACAATGCCTTGCTTGAAGTGGGAATCACAGGAGCAGGAATACACCCCATCAGGGCTTTGCCAGCCACTATTAATGCAGACCATATTTATAGCAATAAACCAAAGCAGATCCCTTATTCACACAGAGTTTAAATGTAGCATGCCCACAGCCCTCCATCAGGAGGTGTGGAAGCTAACAAGATGCTCCTGGACATGCTGCACAGTGGTTTTCTTCCTCATGGCCCACAATTGTAGGGACCTCTGAGCACAGGGGTGAAAATACCTGCTGCCATGACATGCCTGGCGTATGCCAGCTGTCAGCATTCAGTCAAAGGCAGTTTTTGCTTCCCAAGGCCACACTTCTCCCCTCCACATATACACCAAACAAAATCTCTTTTCCCAGGAGCACTACGAAGTGTTTCTAGGCAGGATTCTTGGAGGGCTGTGTGTGGGACTAGGAACAAGCCGTGGCCAGGCACCACAGTGTGGGCTTTCCCTACAAACCATGGCAAAGGGTCATCTCTGAACAGCTTTTCAAAGTGCAAGGCAGCCAGATGGGGTTGCAAGTTGTGAAAGACCAACATAAAGTTTCAGACATTCCTGGACCATTTCAAAACATGTTTTGACGAGCCCAGTTACACAGGGTTTTCTCCAAGGCCTTTTATGATTGTATCTCTCAGCAGAAGACTCAGGACTGCTTTAAAGAAAGAAAAACAAACAAAAAAGATGCAATTTAACTCCAAATACCTGAAGAGAGTAAGTAGGGAACCCAACTTTGGAAAACACACTGCAGTGTTTATTTGAAGATAAAAACCACTGCTGCAAACCACTGGGGTCTGATTTAGATTACAAAGGGTGTTTGTTTATATAAATGCAAGGGATGTTTTAAAGTCTTCCAGCAAGGCCTTTCCAGCATTGCTACTCACAACAGAAACAAAGTGCTGGGTTCAGCCAGTGCTTTCACCAGGCCCTCTGTGCCCGTGGGGACGTTTTATGAACAGGGGTTGAGTTCAGGGCCCTCTGAGGGAGAGCAGGACAATACAGAGGGAAACAAAGTGCTGTCCTGAGTGGCCCAGGGGGATCCTCTGCCAAGAAGTACAAGACTTGCAGTGACTCATTAACCTGATGCAAAGGATGTCCCCAAAAGGAGATTTACCTTAGCCTTCAAGCATGTTTGAAGCAGAGGGAAATGCAAGGTCCCTGATTTCTAGCATCCAGGTCCCCATCCATATTCCACCCCCATTCCCATGAAATGCCAATTTGGTCAAGATTTGTTCGGTGTTACCCTGCTCATAAGGAAAATCCCTTAGGTCACCCACACCCATCACATGGCTGCTCCTGAGGAACCACAGGCTGCCCTCCTGAGTCTACAAACAGCATTTGCAAGGCAAGGCTTTGGAGCAACCACGTAATACTGGCTGGCAAAATGGACATTGCTCAATATTGTGCATGTGTGTTGCACTAACTTTTACTAGGGATGCCAGGAACACCAGGAATTACTGGAAAACAGTGACATAAGGTTGAAATTTACTCCTTCAGGGACACCCCCAAACAAAACAATGCTGTGCCTTTCATACATGTCCTTTCATCAGCAGTAAATGTCTGTGTCCTTGCAGATGCAAAGGGTGACATGCTGACCTGCTGGGCTCACTCTGTGAACCCCCCCACCCCCAGCTAAGCCATCACCCAGATGAAGGGTTTGTTTGCCTTCCCAACTCACCTGTACATCAGTGCTCAAGTCAAGCTCAGGCAAGCACCCTGTAACATTTGGTGTGTCTCATTCCCTTACACAAGGAGTGACAGAGCTTGATTAAATATTTGCCAACACAGTGGTCTTCAGGGTTGTGTAAAATGGCAGGCAGCCTTTTGACACTCTGGTGAAAGGGTAGTATTTAGGATAAATATACAACTCACCTACCAGTACTAACTTTGGGGTCCTGCTTTTTCCATGGAGTCAAGAAGGACTTACAGACAGGGCACTTGGACAATGCTCTGAAGATACCTGAGAATAGCTTTGAGCTGCTACCACTAAGTCCCAGGCCAGGACAAAAGAGATGGCCCTGCCCTTCCTCAATGGAGCACTTGGACTTTCTCCCAAAACTTTTCTTTTTTAAGGTGAGCAACTGCAATTCACAACCTTAGTGCAGAGAAAAAAGGTGTATACATTCAGCTCTAGCTGTCTTGCTCACCTAAGGCAGCATGTCTGAGTAAGAGAAGTACAGCTCTGCTTTATGATGACACACTCCCAATGTAGCAACATAACACTTCCCTTTAGATCTGTGCAACTACATGTGCCTAAAATGTCAAATTGACATTCTGAGCATCTGCTTCAGCCATCTATGTCACTCACATTTCCTCTGCACTCTTCCCGTTGTTTTAATGCTAAAGGCAGAGGTGAGGGTCTGAGAACCAAGATTTGCTCCTAAAGACTAAAATGGGGGCAACTCATGTCAGGAATCACCACTTCAAGGATTTTGTTTCCAAATATAAGGTAGGCATTAAGAGGGCAAAGAAAAGGGTATCCTTAAATTTGTTAACAAGAAGAAATAAGAATATTCTCAGCCTGGCTATTACTGCAAGAGCACTGCACTCCTCTGTACTTTATGTTACTCAAAATGGAGCTGCTGCATAATTTGAGAGGTTTTTCCTTACATATGAAATTGAACCATCTCTGAAACAGTTCCTGCTGAAGTTAATATCAAGTCATTCTTGTTTACCACCGTCCCATTTTCCAATACATCACATTTCTGCACTGACAACTGGTCATTGCATGGCAGGATCTGAAACATTTTGGCAACAGATCACAAAACTCTTCAGGATGCAGGAGGAAACATGGGATTACTCAAGAAACAGAAACACATTAGCCAGTTAACACGATCAGAAAATTAGCATTCAAAAAGTCATTTACAGGTTTCAAGGTTAGGGTATTAAGAGGAAAACAATTCACAAAGTTTAGAACTGTTGTTTCATGCTGCTGGAAAACTCCACCTGGACACTACCTGCTCTTGTTTGGGTATTTATCCTGTCTGAGTTACTTCTGCCTTTGAACTGTGGAGCAAATCTCTGCAACACTCTTCCAGAAGTTGAACAGGGTCTGGTTCTGTAACACACACTGGTCTGTCACAGGTGGGCCCCCAGAGCCAGGAGTTTCAGCAGTCCCTTTGGAAGTCTCACCTACTTTTGCTTTTACACAGACCAGGTCAAATCCCATCCACTCCTCGACCATGTACAGCCCCATTTTAATGCTTCCAATCCTACAAGAGTTCTGTCTGCAGAAACACTAGAACTGAGATGATAGAAAATAATGGACAGACAACAGTAGAAATAGCATTTTTGTAGGTTTAGTGTTTGCAATTTGTTTTACAGCTTGTAAAGAAATACTGTTAGAGATAGTCTACATTCATATGTTTCAGGCAAAACACAGTTTTAAAATCATAAGGCACTTTAAGATGTCTTAAAACAAATGCTTACATAAAAATTCAACAAGAGGGCTGGATGAGAACCCTTTTTACCCTTAGTGTTCTGGTCAGTAAATGATCAATTCTCTAGTCAGGCAAACAAGTGAAATAATCAATAGAAAGGTTTCCAAGACAGAGTTACTGCTGTATTAGTGTGCACTCTGGAGCAGTCTATTTGAAGTATCTTCAGTTGGGGAGGGAGGGCATGGTGTGAATAAGATGCATTAAAATAGTTCTTTGAACTGGGCAACAAAGATGCATTGCAAGGATTAAGTTTCATTACTTTCATCGGATTAAATTCCTTCCATTCATTATTGCCAACAAGAGTAAGGAACAAAAAGGAGTTGGTTCTCCCCTCCCTTCCCCCCAGTCCCATTATAATTCAACACAAGATTTCAAAGACTTAAAATGACCAGGACAGAAGCCCATGAAAAACTGCATCTGGCCACTTCAGAGTATGTTTAAATATTCATTACTGACTTCCTCAGGTCTCACCTCTTATTAAAGAAACATAAAAGAACTGGCAACTGTCTAAGTTGCTTCCCATCAAATTGATATTTTGCTCCTTTTTACCAGGACCTCCCAGTTCCCATCAAGTACCTGCATTCTGAACCACACCAGAGCTCTCCCTGGCAGAGGCCTGGTGGGGCGGGGGATGAATGCAGGCAGGGCCCCAGGCTCCATGGGGAAGAAGGAATGAGCAACTTTGCCTAACACACTTGTGTCTCAGCTTAAGAACAGCTTCAAAAGCTGGTCATGCTGGGCTGCTGTAGCAACAAGGGCACTGATATCAAAACACTGACTGAAGACTTCACTTGAAGATGCATCTTCAGGAGCTGAAATCTGCTAAAAACTGACAGAAAACAAACAAACAGACAGATAACAGCAAAAACACTGCCTACTTCTCAGGGCCCCTGAGAAGGGGATGGTACAAACAAGTGCATATTATCCATCTGTGTATTTTCAAGCTGTGTCTCACCTATTTTATTGCCCAGTACATTTTCAAGTCTTTAAGGGCCAACAATTGCTGTAAAACGATTTACAGGGCCTCAATGTGTTAGGCACACACATCTGCATCCCTAGTCCTCTCAGAACTACCTCAGAGGGAACAAAACCTCAAACCCAACCAACCAATAATTTGTTTTTCCTGCAAGTTCTTGATTGTTTTAAATTGTGACTTACTGGAATTGCACTTTAAAGCCCAGCAGCAAAAAGAAAACTTGGTAGCTATATTCAGGAATATATATATATATATATAAATTTAAAGAGACATTTTATTACGTCTAAAAAATGCATAGATATCAACTGCAAATTTTGACCTGGCTATAGTAAAGAATCTGTGAAAAAAAAAAAAAGATTATCCTAATAGACCATATAATATTTGGGCAGAAGTGGGATGCCTGTTCAGTTAGGAAAGAAACTGCAGTTAAGGATCGAGCTGAATTAGAACCAGCCACCACTGGTCTGAACTCATCACACACAGAAGTGCTACTGTGCAAACAGGAACTCTGATGAAATCTAGCTTTGTGAAGTGAAAAAAATGCATGACTTCAAGGCAGCTGCTGCAAAAGACAAGAAAGGAAGGTGGTACCTCATGGCCCTGAGCTCAAAAGATCTTGAGATCTCAACTTGTGTGGCTCACTTTTGCTGGCAGGAGAGTCAAGCTCTAGATCACTCAGTTGATTGCTACAGTTATACCAGCAGGCAAGTTAAAATTGTGGCTCTGGAATCATCTTACTGTCATTCAGCATTGCTGTGACTGGGTTCCCTTGGGACAGCAAGAAGCATCTGAAAGAGGAGATGAACAAAACAGGCCCCACACTGGTTGCAATTTCACTAACAGCATGCAGTTGGTTTCTCTCAAAATCTGTAGGTTCTTCTTCCCAAGCAAACCTCATAGAATTTGCTAAAGTGACATCCAGTTGTTTGGCACATATACCTCACTGTGTCTTAAAAATACACTTAAAAAAATTACTTGGAAAGGCATAGAGCACATGCAATTAATTCCTTGTGGATCAATGCACACAGGGAATCACATGTGTGTGTGGGAACTAAGTTGCAATGATTACCAATGGACAGGGTACTATTTTACTATCAGATACTTTCTTTCAAATTCCAGTTCTTTCCAAGGGAAACTGGGGAAATAAAGAGTTCTGTCAAGGAAATGCAAGGCAAAAAATTCAACCTGCACACCGAGACAGACTGGAACATACAAAGTTTCATAGACCTTGTTCTTCAGGTCACATGAAAGCAAAAACTGTAGTCTAATTAAAAAAAAAAAATCACTAAAGCTAGTTATAAAGAGCAGAATTATCAAAGTGCTTTAATACATAAAGTGTCAAACATAATTAAACAGGACCATTAACACAGAGCTGCCATAAGATGTTCAAATAGGTACGTGTGTTTTCTGAATGCAGGAGAGAAGCACAGGCTGTAGGGACAAAGTGGGTAAAGAAAGTTTTTCTTGTTCATTTCAGCTTCTTAACATGATGGTTTTGCTCTGTCCATGCATTCAAAGGCACAGTTGGATTCGCTTTATCAGAAACTGCATCAAAAGGACTGTCTACCATGAAATATTAATAAAGGGGCAGCTCTCACTGAGTGAAGCACACAACAGCCTCATAAAGTAGATTTATAGATACCTGTCAATTTGTAATATTAATTTTGTAAGGTATTTCTTGATGGTTAAAAATTCTGAGCTATTTTCTGCAGCTTTCCTTTAAACACAGTTTAAGATAACTGAGTATGTTATTTGAACCATCAACAGACTGCCAAAGCTGCAATGAGAGCAGATGCAAACAAATAAATAAGGAAGACGTTTCAAAAGCACCTCGTGCAAGAAGCTCAGATAACATACCTTTGCCTCCCTAATGGCTTTTCCTCTCCCGTTAGGAATTGGGAAAAAAGAATTCTCCACAGCACTTCTCTGGGCACTTTCAATTCACTGAGCTGCTATGTACCTTAGGCACATGACCTTAAAGATGGAAAAGTAACTCTGCCAAGCACAGCAGAGCAAACTGCAGTGGGGAAATGTGGCTGTTTACAAACAAAAAAGTGTCAATTGAGGCCTTTCCTGCTATTCACAGCTGTAAAAGCAGATTTGCTCCAGTAAGCTAAGACTCAAAAGCATGACACAGAGCATCGCATCTGGTCCCTTGCACAGGCCACAAGTCTGAAGTAATACCAATTATAACAGAACAACTTGTCTGTTTTCTGAAGGCACCATAAAGACAGCAACACTTCAGGTGTAACAGGAAGAGGGAGGAGGAGGAAGAAAAATAACAAATATTGTTAGAAGAGACACTAAGAGCAGCTTAGTATAACAAGGGAAAAAAAAAGGTGGCTCAGTTCTATGATGGCTATAACATCTGTAACACTACAGAAACCCTATACCTCTAGGCAAAGGAAGAGTAACCACAGTTTGGAAAAATCTAGCCCTGAATAATAAAAAAAAAAAGATTCAACTTGCATTTTCAGTGGATGGGTATAAAATCTGTAACTGAGATCAAAGGAGACAGAAAGGAATCAAACTGCAATATAAAACACTGGGGTCCAGACACACTCACATGGCATCATTAGCCTGTTCCTGATTTACCACAGTGTTAAAGGATCTGGACAGTCTCCTTTCCTCTGCAGGATGACCGAAGTCCAGTTTCATACATTAAAATCCTTCTGAATCCGCCAGTGAGAGCAAATGCCTCTCCCAGCCCATCTGAGGGAGGGAGGGGGCTGCCTCCCAGCCAGGAGACATCTCTAACAACCCCAAGCAACCTACAGGCAGCACGATACTGAGTTAGATCTCCTAAGCAGCACTGCACCAAGCAAGTCCAGGCTTGCTAAGATGTTCTCTCTCTGCATGGACTTTCTCAGGACAATTTCTCATGAGCCCTTCAGGCCAGTGGCTCACGCTTCACCATTCCATCATTGCTTTTCAAATCCATTCTCCTTCCCATCTTCCCCTGTGGCTCCCCATTATCCCAGAAGGACTTTCTGCATCCTGTGTGCAGCCACGCTGGCCTCATCCTCAGAGTCAGACTCGCTCTGGGAAGTGGAGCTCTGGGAGGCAGAGCTGTAGGGAGAGGAGCACTCTGGGGAGCACAGGTAGTGCATCAGCGGGAGCCGGTACTTCCCACAGAAGTCAACGAACTTGATCTGTCGGACGCAGCTGTCAAAGTACACACCTGTGAGGGAGAATGAACACAAGAACGTGAAACCCTGGGCACAGGGACCTGCAAACTGCAGGGCTCCTGTGCCTGGAGCATATGCCTTCAATTAGGATTTCACTGACACTGCACTGGATGGAGGAGCACAAGGGATACCAGTGGAAGGAAAGGGACCAGGATGTCTCTGAATATGTGAAGTTTCTTTTCTTAGTAAAAAACTCCTGTAAAACTGTACTTGGTAGGTGATTCAGAACAGCACACTCTTCACATAAAGACACAGGGCAGTTACTTCCAAATAAGGTGGCAATTTCTTCTAACCATTAGAGGGAAAACTCAGGCTGGGAATTTGCAAACTTCTTAAATGTCAAATGAATTAATGGACTCTGTTTTCAAACTTGTAAAACCTCTTCTACCAGCTAGTAAAAATACGCTCACAAATAGACCTTCACGGCTCTACTTTTCTTCTGCTTGAGTGAAGCCACCATGCTGAGCTTGGATGCTACTTTCCATGGCAACAGTCTTGCTGTAGCACACAATTATGTTCTCTTCCTGTCACAGCAAGTGATTTTAGACACTGACATTTTCAGAAGTTTCCAGCAGTGTTTTAAGTCCTAGCTGGTCAGGAGTAAGCTTTTCACCTGCAGTGCTAGAGCAATGCTGCAGTACTGTGAGAGTTCATAAGGCATAGTGAAAAAGCACAAAACCAACCCACTGTTATCCAAGCTGTGCGAAACTCTTAAAAAAATAAACTTTTTTCTCTCCCAGTATAAGTCCCAGCCCTTCCATCTTTGCTTATGGAGCATGCTTTGATACTGTCCTGTAAGAAGATAACAGCTTGCATGACTGTTATGACTGCAGGGTAGATACTAATTAATGATTTTTTTCCCCCTTAATCTTCTAAATGCTAAATGTGCAGATCATTTACTCTGGTTAAAGATTAAGCATTGAGCCAAATTAAGCCCCAAGCATTCCAGGCTGTTTTATGAAGTCCTCTCCTTCCAAGAACTTACAGGCTAGTGGTCCCAAGCTAGAGCTAAAGTTGCTGTTGGTAACTGCTAAGCACGAGAGCCACTCTCCTCTTTTCCACCCAGAAAAGATGCTCACCATTCAGCAAGAGTGTGTGCAAAAGTTCTGCTGTCCATTACTGCTCTGAGCTATTTCAGGGCAAATGGATCAGAAACTTCAGATCATAAAACCATAGTGGAGTGCTGGGATGAGCTACAAAGACTCTGACAGAAGTGCTGTCAATTACATTCCCATGCAAATCCAGTAAACCAGCACTACAACCCTGAATACTGTTCCTAAGTGATTAAGGCTCCTTGAAGACAAGTTTCCAGGAGACCTGGAGCCAGGGAAATACAGCCAGAATGTGGCTGCAGTAAGTAACACTTTGAACCTGAGTAAGCTCATAAAGTCCCAGCAAGTCCGAGGGAAAGGAAACCACCAGGTAAGAGCGGGAAGCAGAGCTGTGAAGGTGAGCTTACCCCCGCATTTCGGATTGGGGCAGTTGCTGGCCAAGCTCAGGTACCGCACCAGGCTGTCTGGGAGGTCGCTGGGGGCGTAGGGAATGTTGCGAGTTTTAACCGTGCGTCCGGCCAGCTCCTGAAGGCTCGGTGGATTGTAGGTCAGGTCACGCACAAACCGCACCACCAGCGGGTTCCCACGCAAGCTCAGCTCCTCCAGGTGAACCAGGTTAAGGATCTCTCGGGGAAGGTAAGTCAGCAGGTTATTGTGCAGGCTAAGGGAACGCAGGGAATGCAGCCTAAGGATGGAGATGGATACTGTCAAGATGTGCGAGCAAAACTGCCCCACAGCTGCATTAAGCAGACCTAATACTCTCCCCACTCTCAGCAATTTCTTTTTCTTTGGCTTTTCTCCCTTTTAAAACATAAATCCGTGCTAAAAGAATTGCTGTTACTCCAGTACACACAATGCACTAGAAAACTCAGCTCAGCACCAGAATACCTGCTAAAGAAACATGATCTTAAACATGCTGCTATCCCTCTCAGTATTCCCCACACACACTCCCCAAAAAAGGTAGAACAAAAGTGTACAAACTGAGTGCTTTCAGGGGATAGAGCGTTTCCTTGTACCCAGCACATGCACCAAGAACAGTCCCATGCAGTGCTCTGAATAAGTCACCTGCTCTGTCTCATGTTTTAAAGATGATTGCTGGGAGGCAGTCAGCCCTGGAAAGCCCCATGTTTTCATTGCTGGCAGCTGCACCACCTCGCACTGATACCAACAGATCTGAGCAAGGTCAGGCCAGGCCAGCAGCAGCACAGGGAACAAGCAATATTTTTGCTTTTGGATGAGGCTTTCCCCTCTCAGGAAGCACAAAGCAATGCTCCAGCACAGCATCCATGGCTGTTCCCAAACTTGTAAAAATTACAAGATATTGTACTTTAAGAATAATCCCACTACACTATCAAATTCCAGCTTGGAGAACTCCATGCTGCCACTCAGTTGTTTTTAGGGTTACAGGTATACCTCCCATCTTCATTTCCCATTTTAGGCTACACATCCAGAACTGCAGTGTCCTCTTTCCCCCCATTATGAACAGATAAATCAGTAACCCAGCCACTAGAACTGTGCTGTACAATTACATGAACACTCTGAGATCCCACGGTAAGGAATGCCAAGGGAATGCAGGGAATGGTACAGAACAAAATTACACACAACAAGGTTTTGGGTGAAAGGCAAAACCCATCAAGCATTCACTACTAATAAAGCAATACCATTCTTACTTCTGAAGGTAGCAATTTATCTTTTCTGAGTTGCCCAGGTACTTTTCAGAGTCCCCCACACAAATCTGTTAATTCACTGTAAGGTGCAATCTCGGTGATGGCTTTCTAACATAACCCTTTCATCGAGTTTTACAAATCATATATTCATGGTCTGACTGCAGTGCACCATGCCAAGGATGTTATTTTTCAAATCCGGTCACATTAGCAAACTGAAGGACAAATAGGTCCTCCCAGGTACTTTTATCCACACACACAGAAGAAAAAGTTCAATGAGTTAATTACAGCTGGTGGCTGATGACAGTAAGTACTCACTGTGCCAGCTGAGGTGGAATGCTCTGGATCTTGTTGTCACACAGAACTAGATACCTCAGAGAAGGCAGTTTTGCTAATTCAGGTGGAATTGCCGTAATGAAATTCCCTCCAAGGTATAGAAACTCTAAACTGAAAAACAGGAGAGAAAAGAGTGCATTATTTCATTAATTTCAAGTTTTCTTTAACATCTAGGTTTCCACAACTACTGCATTTCTTAAAGGAAACTGACAGATGACTACCTATGAGATAATTTGCTGAGAGCAAGAAAAAAAAAAGCTGAGTTGCACATTAAAATTACAACAGAGCTGCTGTTTCACAATAGATAATCTTGAGATTTTACCTCCAGACTCCTGCAGTCACAATTACACCTGCAGGTAGGCACCTGACAACTGTGTATTCCTACACCAACCCCTTATGCAAAGCTCCTGCTCCTGCTTCCAAGGATGTGCAGCCTGCACACACAGGGTCTGCAGCACTGCCACAGATCCTGTTGCAGCCAGTCGGAGCTCTCCGTTTCAGCAGGAGCAAAGCACAAGCACAGTGTCTCTCCCTGGAAATCCTGGCCCTGCACCAGCACTAGTTGCTCTTTGTGGAATCATCTGACTCCTCGGTGACTAACTGGAACCTTTCAGCATTAGCCAGAGGCAGCCAGTCCCCCTTTGATAGAATTCACATACCAACACCACAGCTGCAACAGCACAGAGTGCACCCGAGTCACACAAGTACACGCAGGCAATTTCTCAGAGAGATTTATTTCACTACTCTGAAGTCATGAAACCCAAAGCTACCAGAAACCATAGCTGGGTTTCACTGCAGTTTGGGCCCAAAGAAAAGAATCACTGGATGTCCTGTGAAAACTCAGTGGATCAGAGACAAGAACAGAGACAGGCACTAGATCCCTTCTGCCAGGTGGGAGTAGCCAGTATCTGCTGTGCATCTCTGCTGTTCTAGAAGAAAAACTGGCCAGCATTTCTCTCTGACATAATAGCTTCAAGTCCCCATTCCACAGACTCAAGTAGCTTTCTTTCCCTGTTCTTGGATGTTTTCTGAAAGAGGAACAAAGGCAGGCCAAGTTTGGGTACTTCTTGCTAATCACAGTCCAGTCAAGAGTTTTTCCCATGTTTGAAAAAGGTGGATCCCAGAGTCCTGGTTCAGTATCTCCAGCACACACTCAGGTTGCCTAACTACAATGCACCTTGGCCTTCTCTGATACAGCAAGCATTGCCCACAGCCCAGGGAAAGTGAACTCATCCAGGCTCCATCAGCCTTTCTTTAAGAATAGGTTATAACTTCCTTGGAGTAGGAGACACCTTCATCACACCCCAGCAACTGAGAAATGCTATGGATACAGCTGGCACAGAAACACAGGAACAGAGCACCCAAGGGTCATGATGGTCCACCCAGCCAAGGTCTGAGCCCTGAAACTCTGTGCCATAGCATATGTGGAGCGCAGAGAAGCTCTCCCCTGAGACATCTCCTGGGATGGAGCACGAGAACAGCAGAGAAAGTTTATTTCACTTGGTTCTTGCAAGAAACTTGAACCCCAGAGATCCAATGACAGCATCTGCTTGGGCTACAGAGGTCACTCCTGCAGCACAAGTGCATGTGCCCAACAGCGAAGGACAGGATGACAGACCTTTGCAACACACCAGGAGATGCTCACAGGGCTCAGCTTTCCCTGGATTCTCTTGTGCTTTTGGAGTATGTCAAAGGCAAGCTAAATAATTGAAATTGGACAAAGAGGGCAGAAAATTAAGCCTTAAACTGAATTTGATTATATGGAAGGTAGTAACTACAGACCAAGGTTACTCCAAAGTGCAAGAAAGCGCACAGGGAAAAACCACCACCAATTGTCACTGCCTCAAAGTAACCTTTACCTCTCTTCTACTTAGACAACCTGTATGTTGAGGAGTGGGGATAGGAGGAAGGTTGCTGTGCAGAGACCATGTCAAGGAGAGATTATTTTTAATTAACTTTTGATCCCCTAACAAAGCCAAGAGTTTTAACCTCCTTCAAACCTCCATTGTTTCCCGAGGTGGATTTAGGCTGCTTGGCTCTCACTAGGGACTTAACTGTTGAGTATACAATTCTATACAATTCCTAACTCCATACCATTGCTGGAGTCCACACCAAAAGCTGTTGGGCAAGAGAATTCTTCCAATGTGGGTTTCAATATTTAAACAAGGTTTGGATGTGTACAAGTTTGTACTTCCTAGGAAAAGTGAATAATTAACTCCTCATCCTTTGTGTTTGAGGACACTAATGCCTGTGAAGTGACATGGCATAAAAACACCTCCAGCCAGAGAAGAAGAGGGCACAAATTATACAGTAAAAATGTTTTGGGAATTCATTTCAAGGCATAAAATGCATGTTTCAAGAGCAGCCTACTGTACAAACTAAGTGTGCAAAAACACTGCCTACAAACTCCTTACAGCTTCAAATCTGTTCTTTGTGGAGTCTAATAGAACACTCGGTCATACCAGGAAGGACATAAAGACCTAACATCAGAATACAAACTGTCTCTAACTAAAATCCCATTAAGAAAGATAACTACTTCATTGGTAGCAAAATGTTTCTTAAAAATGTTTTGTTTTTACTCATCTTCTGAATCACCTTTTTGGGGTCAGTAGACTGAAAACTCATGGGGCTCAGTCTGGTACAGCAAATTCAGAATTTCCACATCAACTTATGGTATGAATAAGATGATTAATTTATTAAAAAACCACAGGGGGGAGGTTTTGAAACTACAAAGAAACTTATTTAAAACATAGGAAAGATATTCTTATAGCTTCCACTGAAACACTGCACAGCAGGAAAACAAAATCCGTAACTCCCATCCCTTCAAAGTACAATTTGCTAGGAAGAAGGATCTAGCCTAGTCTTGGCTAAGCAAGGTGAAGGAATCAACAACAGCCATTACTGCATCAATCTGAAGTGTCAGGAATTGTCTGAGCAAAGCTAATCACAACATAGCAAGGGATTTTCAAGAGGCACGACCCTTTTATCAAGAGCACTGACCACAGCACTGGGACGCAGTTTGTTCCCAGCTCATCTGCTCCTGGCCTGATTCTCATGTCACACTCACACCAAGCCTGCATCTGGAGGCAAAGGTGATGTTGCCTCTTGAGCTGTCCTGCTCAGGGCAGGGCAGTTTGCTGGTTGGTAAGAAAAGCAAAAGCACTGCTCAGCTCTGCCCTCTTCACACAAGTAAGGCAATCCACAACATTCACCCCAGGTTTTTGCATGAGGACCACAGTAGGGATGGCACTGAGCTTAGTGAACACTTCCAACTAACCTTTCACACCCAGGCCTAGCCCTTCTGACAATCATTAATCTGTACAGTCATTTTGATTGATCAGCTAAGGTCTTGTGAACTGCTGTGTACACAGAGGTAGAACTGGATTTTTTTTTTTTTTTTGCACTTTCAAAAGCTGAGAATCTTCAAAAAGCTGGAGATCAACTCTCATCAAACAAACGTAAACTCAGTTCCAATTTTTGAAGCTAGAATGAGTGATTTGCTTCCAACCTGCCACACAGACTCTGGCTGAATGAGTTTCAAGAGGGGAGAAACGCTAACAAAATCAGTCTCAACAGAAACTGAAAAAAACTCCAACAACCATGTGACAGAGTTACTAATGAGCGTTGACACTTTCTCTCCTGCCTTTTAGCAATGTTGACAAATACACTAATAAAAGGCCAGAGTCCCTTTCAGCCTCACACCCAGCAGCCCCCAGCTCAGCACAACCAGTCCTAATTGCTGCCAAGCACGGCCAGCACGCTGAGCCCATCATGTGGTGCACCTCTCTAGCAGCATATTTCACACCACTGGGCTGTAGGGTGGCAATGACAATACTTTTACCTACTAGGAAAGGAGTGGAGAAATACTCAAACAACAATGATCAATTCGGGGAGTGGCAGCAAAGTTTAACATGCAAAGAGACTGTACCTTCTTACTTGAGTACGTCCTTGATGTTTTCAGGTCATCATACAGCACAAATCAAATCCAAAAGCCCCCAAACACTCAGTAAATAAGAAGAGCCACTCTGAGCATTATAGATATTTTTTATACTCTGTGAATTACCACAGCACTCCCATAGTCATATTTCAAGGGGATAATGTCTCCAGGCATAGGAGATACTCGAATTTTCAATCCACCGTTTCCCCACAGATGCTTCTTCGGATAAAATTTAACAGCTGACATCAAACAGATGCATCTAAATAGGTAATATAAAAAAAGCCCAAACCAACAACGGTGCCTGAAATAGCTCCGGGTCTTTTTAAGATAAACTTTTTAGCAAGAAATTTCCAGGGCAGTTTTGAGGCTCATGCAAGGGAGGAATTTCAAAGCAGCCCACAATACACTCCTGTTAACCCTGTTCTGCGATTTGCTAATTCCTGAGAGAACTGCATAGCCTTTGCTGACACGCAAATTTAAGATCAAACAGTTGTCTGAACACTATTTGCAAAACGTTTGAAGAGGGGAAGAAGAAGGGAGACAGCAAGCAGATTTCCTAATGCTGTATCTTTATCAAAGCTCTGCTTGCCCTTTTTCCCACACTAACAGCCGTCCTTTAAGCGTATGCTTGTCTAACATGCTTAATACTACCCACGAATGAAAGTAAATGCTCTGGTTTTTAATGCAGCTAAGCCTTTACACAAACCTAGGATGAATCCAGTTTGGTGTTTGAGGTCTTTGATCCCAGCCCTCACACAACCAGGCTTTATTAGAGGAATACCAGCAAGAAGGGAAGGAAAGGAACATGCACGGGTCTTTTCCAAGCTCTGCCTGCTCCTGGTGCTCTACAGAGCATGAGAGTATTCACTAGGAGAGTACAACTAAACTCAAAATTCCCATGGGAGACCTGAAATATCAGCTGGATTTTGCGAAGCCCTTGAGAATTATTCATTTCACAAGACACTTGCAGGACATTTCCCCAGGCCTGCACACTGATCAGGGTAAACCTTGCACCCTTTAAGCCAAAACTCACAGCTGCACCATAAAGATCAGAGCTATGTTTTAACAGATTTGCCCTACAAATTTTGTGCCAGGATGGGCACAAGTAGATGGCCACATTTCTAGCTCACCAGCTGTAACACATCTTGCCCCACAGTGCATCCCCAGTTGGATGAGCAGAGGGAGGATATGCAGAACCAATGCAGAACCAATGCTCCTCAGTGCAGGAGCTGCTGAGGGCTGTGAGTTGAGTCTGAGAGAGAGTGACTGACCGTAACATCTCCCTCTGAAAACACAGCAAGGTCAGCAGGGAGAACTACAGAGAAGATAACAGTTGTGTCTGCCTGCGCTAAGCTCGTATTTTATCTGGCAACAAACAGGAGAGCAATGCAAAGAAGGCTGCTCTCACACATCTGGTCCACTCCTCACCCTAAATTCACAGCAAGAGCCAATGCTCAGGTCTTGCACTGTACTGACACACCAGCTGACAGGAACTGGGGATGCTGGGCATACAGAAGGACCTGACACGGCCTAAACATGATCAAGAAAAGGCTCTCAGCAGGGGGCCTACACTTACATTCCTCAGAAACACAGGAGGCTATTGCTGGTCATGCTCGATGCTTCCAGTGAAACTATGATGAAAAAGCACTGAATTTTCCTAATGGAAAACATGAAGCAAAGGTTATTCATCCTTGGTGCCAGCTTGCTATGATCAGCATCGTCCTACTGCCATCACCAGAGCAATCATGATCATACACTTATGAAGCCTTGCAAAGGGAGCTTCAAGCATATTGGTTGTCCTTCCACAACAGCCTAGGAGAAAACCAGTGATCACGAACACAGCACTCACTTTCCATGCAGGATCTTGCACTGCACACAAAACTTTTGTGTGGGCAAGGATGGGGCAGACGGCTGAAGCCCAAAGGAGCAAGGCACGACAGCAGCAATTGGTGACTCTTATCACCAATTCATTAACTTGCCAAGTCACCAGGAACTTGCCAGGGAAAAGTTTCTGCACAATACACCAACAGACCCAAATACAGCTTGTGTGAAGTGGTGGGTTTATTATCCTCCTGTGAGTAACAACACATGGCACACAGCTCCCACTCTAGGATCTTCGCATTTGTAGCCACCAGCACGTTCCTCCTCCTTTGGCAGCTCAGACCCATCGATTTTTATACTTTCAACTTTACCACATACACAGACTCCTTACCTGCTGTATTCCTGGCCTTCACTAAAACTGACATGCTGTCCCTTCAAAACCTAAAACAGGAAACTATGGGGTAGAGGAAAGATATCAAACTTAGTTATCAAGAGTATTTTTAAAAAAAAAACATCTCATCACAGCTCAGACATTTCCCTGGAAATCTAAGAAGCACTTCTAGATTTCTGCAGCTCTGGTCTGCCCTATAATCAGTGACTGGAGCAAATGGGAAGCTGCCAGGGTCACGGGAAGAAAACTGCTGGTCTCAGGAACTCTAGTAGGAGCAGGAGAAACTTGAACAGTAGGAGTGCTGCCTGCATTCCCCTGTGGTCTCAGAGCTCCTAAGAAAAAAGCAACACTTCTTTTTATGAGATACTGCACATGGAAAAAGGGTCAAGGTATTGACTTGTCAGCAACAGCAAGACTGGCATTTGCAGACTAAGCTGTGAGGTTAATAGAAGCCACCACACCAGGTCCCACCTCCAACTTCTAGAGCTCAGAAACTAAGAGGTCTCTGTGTTGCCATGCCGTAACAGCTGGCTCTGCTCTGTCCTTGCTCAGGCTTGTTTTATCCACTTGCACAACAAGCACACTCACACCGGGGACACCTCTCTTGTCACCAGGAAGAAGCACCTGGCAGCAGTTTCCCTCCAGAATGTACTTTCTATGTTTTTGGCAAGGGTCACTGGTTATCTGGGTTCCAATGAACTGATTCAGGATTCCCTCTGGAGGAACAATGCATTATAAAGTGTTGTTTTCTCCCAGTGCTGCTCCCTTTCATTACTTAAGCAGTCCCAGATACAGAAGTCACTGATGAGAGAGTGGTAAAGAAGCTGACAACCCTGGTGGGGCACAGATTTGCTATCTTGAGCTAAAGTTCAATTACATTATGTTGAGATGTTAGCAGAAGTTCAATGAGGTAACAGTGGTGACGTGGGCAGCAGACAGAAGCTGTGTCTAAGTGTAACTTTTCCACCCTACACATCATTTTGCAATGATGAACGCAGTTCAACAGCTTTGTCTGCATTTGCTCTCTCTGAATTCTCCTTTTGGGGGTTCCAGCATGACCACTCCAAGAAAAGCTGCAGGACAACAAGGAGCCCTGGTTCAGGGCAGGTCAGAGTGATGCCTTGGGAAGGCTGATCTGGAACAGAGACTAGACAGAGCTAAGAGAATAAAGTAGGTATTCATTAAAAGGCCTTTAAGGATACACCTTGGGCAGTACAAGAGCTTGGCCCGGGCTACACACAAGGTGGACCCAAAATGGTCACAAAATGGAAGACCAGTCACGAGGTTTCACACTTTTATAAGTTTTGGTCCATTTGCATATTGGGTTTAATTGTCCAATTACAGCTTCAGGTTGTGAAGTCCCATCCTTCTTGTTTTCTCTCTTCAGTCCACCAGTGTTTATGCTTTGGGACCTGAAAACTTGTAACAGTTGTCCTTGGTCTCCAGCAGGAAAAGGATTTGTTTTGTCTTCTACTCTGTGAAGGGAGCTTACTAATGCTTAATATGAAGCTCAGAACTACACACCTAGGCAGCACAGAATCTGAAAAACATGAAAGCTAAACCTTAAGGCATCAAGAGGAACAAAGCAGAGTGACAGAGGTGCAGCGTGGAGCACAGGGCACAGCCTGCTGAGGCACCATGTGCGGTGCTACGCAGCCCAGTACTTTCCTGGGGACACCACAGAAGAAAAGCAGGGCTGAGGTTTGCTTTCTTGAGGGGAGAAAAAAAAAAAGAAAGAGAAAAAACCCACAACCCCCAGAGACCATATAAACAGCAGCAGGGAGCCTCTGACTCAGAGGTGGGAGCAACAATCAGATCCCAACTACATCCTGAATACTATCAAACATGCTATGGAGACAGTGTGGATCATCCTCCTCATATAACTGCCCTCCCCCACTGGCCTCCTCTCCCTTGCCTTGTTTCCTTTTTCATCCCTGAAGCATCTGTTCCCAGACAGAAAAAAAGCTGTGATTTCTCTTCTTCATGACAGCCCCAACCCAGGATGTATCACAACTCTGCCAAGAAGGATATGGGCATTCTCCATCACTCAAAATGTCTCCATAGCATCTCTCAGCCCAGAGAGCTTAACCCAGAATTGCTCCAAATCCTTAACAGGTGCATGCTATGTCACCTAGACAAAAGCCACAAACCCAATTGTATTATACTGCAGCAGACAAAACCATTCCCCAACAGCACTCAAGCAGTTCTGGTACCTCCCACCTATACCCATGGGAGACACAGAACATCCTATGCTTCCACTGGATGCAGCTCTGCTGAGCCATTAGAGTGAATCTGGATATTTAGGATCGGGGGTGCTGGAATTTGCATAAGAGAGGCTGCCTCTGGCAAGTCCCTTGGCAAAGAGCTGGAGCAAAGAAAGTTCAGATCCAAAGTCTTAGCAGAGAGCCACTCAGAGGCCAGCCTGAAGCTTGGGAATCCAGCAGAACACACTGAGGTGCCTGGGGCACAGCAAGCATCCTGCTTGCCCAGGAGGACACCAGGCTTCAGGAGTACCCAGCCCAGGCCAACAGAGGCAGCCAAGCCCCAGCGGTGTCCAAGGCCTGTTCCCACCCCACCACTGTTTCCAGCTGCTGTGATTCAGCCATAAATTTCTGTATGACTGGCCTGCAGTGGTCGGATACAGCCCCAGTGCCAGAGGTACCAGCACATCCGAGCACAGCCTGGGGCTCCATGCTTTGGGTCTGTTGGTATCTGTCAGATCTGCACAAGGCAATGGGTTGAGAGAAACACCACAGAACTCCATCCATGACAGCAAGCCCCCAGTCAGACTGCAGCTGTATGGGCAAAAAGGCCCTGTTGTTTGCACGAGCCACAAACACATCTTTATCCTCCTGAGCAACCCACTGTGCAGCCATGAGCTACGGGACACATGGGGTCTATCTCCTTGTCACCCAGAGATGTGCATGAGAGCAAAACCATGGAGAGACTTCCTTATGCCAACACTCACACCAACCACACCATCAGCAGGGCAGCACCTCTGCACCAGGGCAGCCCAGGAACTGGGCAGTGCCAAGAGCCATCCCGTTTGTGAACACAAAGGCCCATCATCACCTGAAGGATACATGGGATTGGTTGCGTTGGAAGAGATCATAGCAGGTTATCTGTTCCAACCTCCCTGCTCAAGCAGGGTCATCCTAGAGCACATGGCACAGAATTGTGTCCACTGGAACACCTACAGTGAGGGAGACTCCACAACCACTCCGGGCAACCTGTCCCAGTGGTTGGTCACCCCCACAGTAAAGTTCCCCCTCATGTTCAGGAGGAACTTCCTGTGCATCATCATTTTCTGCCTGCTGCCTCTTGTTCTATTGCTTGGCACCAGCAAGAAGAGCCTGCCTTCATCCTCAACACCCACCCTTTAACTACTTATATATATATGTGTGGATGAGGTAAAGAACGTCCTGGAGTTTTGGTAACTCAACATGATGAAGAGGAAGAGCCACGTTAGCGGCAGCAGCGCTTAGAGACAACCTGAGGCTGGACAGAACTGACCCCCCGAGGGGGAGCGTGGTAGAAAACCCGGCGGGGCTCGCCGAGGCTGTCCCCGTTCCCGCGGGGCCCGTCCCTCACCTCTGGAGCTCCTGGATGTCGGGAGGGATGCTGTGGAGCCGGTTGCCGCCGAGGCTGAGGCTGCGCAGCTCGCGGAGCTGCAGCAGCGCGGGCGGCACCTCGGAGAAGCGGTTCCCGCTGAGGTTGAGGACGCGGAGGGAGCGGGCGAGCGGCGCCTGCCCGAGCCCCTTGGGCAGCGAGCCGGGCCCGCCAAGCCGGTTGTTCTTGGCCAGCAACGTGTGGAGGCACGGCAGGGACAGCAGCTCCGCGCCCATCTCCGTCAGCCCCGTCCCGCTCACGTCCAGCACCTCCAGCGCCGGGAACCACTGCGACAGCCCGGCGGGCAGCGGGCCCGACAGCCGCCGCGGCGACAGCACCAGCCGCCGCGCCTCCGCGCTGCGCCGCGCCGACAGCTCCGCCGCCAGCGCCGCCTCGGGCTCGGGCTCCGGCTCGGGTTCTGGCTCAGGCTCCGACTCCCGCTCCGGCTCCATGGCCAGCTCCGGTCCCGGCTCCAGTTCGGGGCCCTCCCCGCCCGCCGCCGCCATCCCGCCCGCACGGACCGACGGCCCCGCGCGTCACCCCGGGGGCTTCCGCGCCTCGCCCCGCCCCGGCCCGCCCCGGAACCTGCATAGCCCCACCGCCCCCGCGTCATGCTCGATCCCGGGCGCGCCGCCAATCCAGGCCACAGCGGCCGCAGAGAGGCGAACGCTCGTATGCAGGTTGCGGGGCGCCTGCGAGTGGGCGGTGGAGGGAGAGGGAGCCTTCGGCGGCCCCGGAACGAGCACGGGAGGGCGGCGTGCAGGCGAGGCGGTGGCTGTTCGGGGCGGCGGCTGTTCGGGGCGGCGGCTTACCCGGTCCCGCTGCTCGCCCTCGGTACCGCCACAGTCTGCACCCTGGCGGGCCTGGCCTGCCGGGCTGATGCGGAACCGCCGGCTAGAAATGCCGCTTGCTCTCTGCCAAGTGTTTGGTGTCCCCCAAGCTCGGGACACCAGGGCTGCTAAGTGTAAAATTAAACCGTACCCTTTCTTCTGCCCCTTTTGGTCATCCTCGGAGCCCGAAGGAGAGGTGTTGCCTGAGCCCGTGTGCCCCATGGCCTCTCCGTTGTGGCAGCTGGTGGAGGAGCCTGGCCCAGCATCCCTGGCCAGGGGGTGTTTTGTCCAAGGGTTGATGTGCTTTGGTTCCTGCAGCGCAAAGAGGTTGTTGGAACTGAGCGGTCTTTGAGGTCCCTTCAAACCCAACACATTCTGTGGTTCTGCCAGCTGCTGCCGTGGAGCACGGAAACAGAGGTACTCGCAGAAGTACCTCAATGCCTGTCCTTGCCTGGATGTGAAAAGACAGCTTTGGTCTTGAGCCGTGGCACTGGCAGGAGTTAACAAGTAACACACAAGTCTGTCAGGCGAAGCGGCCTGGTGCTGGTCACTGATCAACATGGAGCTGACCCCTGTTGTACCATACACAGACAAACAGATAAGTCAGGATCTGTGATTTCAGTCCATTGCTCTTTGAACACAGGTTAACACCAGCATAGTCAGTAATCAGAAGAAGCAGCAGCTATGTGTGATAACAATGAGAAGATTCACAACCCAAGGGAACTTTTGCCTCGACTAAATCCAGGCTTAAGAAGCAGACTTCCTTCCTTGATGCACAGAGAAGCCAAAAAGAAGGGAATAGCAACCTCCCACCTGCTCAAAACACTTCATGTACACAAAACTCTCTGTCATCTAGGACTGGAAGAAACACAAACAAAATCATGGTTTGCATGCACCAGCCAAGAGTTTAAAACAATGTGTGAAGTAGCAACAATGCTGAGTTCAAAGGTGTCCAGAAAACTGTGGACAAAGCCCATGGTCCACTTGTCCTTCCTTTGGTGCTCTTGGGAACTCTGGATTTTACTACCACAAATATTTTGATGTGGCAGCAGCCGTTGCTGAGAGGAGGAAGTTGTCAGGGCTATGCCCAGCCTTCCAGAAAGCGTGCCATAGTGGGTAGGAATGAACAGGTCTATTTCCATTGGATTTGTTTCATTTGTTTTCCAAGAGTCTGTGGCTTCACAAATATAAGTCCAGATATGAACCAGACATAGCTGCAGAACAGATGTTTCACGAGTATTGTTCACTTGTTATCAACATTTTTCCCAATCCACAAACATTGTGCGGTTCCAGGAGTTTTAGAAGAGTTTATGTAAGCACAGGAGTAGGGTCATCTGGATTTTGCTCGTCTTCTGCAGTGCTTTAAGCCTGGTTCTCCTCAAGATGTCTCATGTGACATGGCTCAGGAACTGAGTCTTATTATAGATGAGTCTGCTCCAGTCTTCAGAACTAAAGTTAATAAATACCTTACAAATGCAGTTCAGAGTCTTGATCAACCACTTAAATAGCCTATTTCTCAACCCAAAGCTTAACAGCACTGGAGAATTGGAATTAAGGGTATGTAACTATAGTGCAGCAATTTAATACTCAGATGTGCTTAACTCCATAAACAGGTTAGAGCTTTTCCCAGGCCTCTACGAGCAGTGGGCAACAGAACTTTTGCTTTTCCTCTCTCCCACCTCAAAACCACTTTGCTTCAGTAAATATGCATGGAGCACAAGGCAAAGTATTTGTAGTGCCACCTAGCTAAATTTGTGGCTGCCGCTTCCATTCATTTCTTCTTAAAATCCTGGGAAATTCTCGCAGTAGAAATTGCAGTAATAAAGCAGCCTCACTTTGCAGTTGAGCAGTGAATGGGCAGGGAATGCCACAGAAAAGACTGCATGTGCAGCAGCTGGTACATGCTAAAGAGGCCATTTGGTGTGAAAAATAACATGGAAAAGCCAATGTTTGTGAGCTTTTTGGGTTTTTTTTTTCTAAACAGCTTTGGAAGGAGCACACCAAGTGAAACAAAGCAAGGCAGCTTTCTCTTCTGTCAGACCATTATCTGCCCAGAAACACAGCAGTGGCATTACACTTACAGGGCAGATGAATAGTAGGACACTTCCTCACGTAATACAACAGCACTGAAGGCTTTTTCACCATTCGGTCACATTTTCAAAGACTTTAGTTATTGTTTTTATTTGCCTATGGGTTTTTTCCACCTGATTCCCCAGCTGTAAAACAGAAATAATCACATCTTGCATTTGTCCAGCAGACTGAGATCTGTGTATGAATGTGCAAAGACAGATGATTTTTTTTTGAAAACAAGTTGTGTGGCTTGTGAAAAATAAACCAAACAAGTGTTATTTTTAAAATTTTGTTTCATTTATTTGGCAGTAATATCCAACCCCCCCCTGCTTCAAAAAATTACAAAATCAAGTAAAATAAGTGCACTAAGGAAACCTACAGAATACTGATAAATTTCACACACGTACAGGAGGGAATATAGAGGGAGGAGTGGGACTTTTTTGTTTGTTGCTTAAATTTGGTTTTTTTGGAAAAACAAAACAAAACACATTCCCTGCCCCTTGTAGTCTGTACAGCAATCGTCCCAGAGGGCAATGGCTGAAATTCAGCACTTCCTTCCCCAGCAGCCAGGTCACCCTGCAGGAGTTAGTGACTGACCAGCCTGCAGAAGCCTGAGCATTGCTCAGTCTGGGCTGCCCTTTCCCCTGTGCAGAGAGCCGAGATGTTTTGGTCCCCTTTGAGAACTGCTGCCCTTCGAACGGGTCCTGCTTTCCACTGCATCCCTTTGGGGGGGCACAGGGAGAAAGAGTCTCCACAGGCAGCAGCCCTTTCCACAGGTACTGTTGCTGCACTGCCAGCCTGCTGCCCAAAGCTACCCTGGGATCTGTTGTATGGCTTCTTGGAGAGCTCAGCTTGCCGGAGACTGCGGCTCGTCCCTTCACCTTCAGTGCAAGAGCAAGCTCTGTAAACCTCAGCTGCCAGCACACGTCTGCTGCCCCAGCAGCCACCCCCACCCAGACGGCAGCAGGCAGGAGGGGACAGAGAACACATCACAGTGCAGCCTACATAAGCCCTGAAGCCCTGCATTCGCCTCCCCTTCCTGCACGTGCTCTGGTTTTCACAGTTGGGGATATTCCTGACCGAACAAGATGTTATCCCCGTCCAGGGAAAGCCTTTAAGGCAAGCTGTTGTGTTTTCTCTAAGGCACTTTAACAGTCCAAGCTGGAAGGAAGTGATCTGGGAGGCACTAACTACCTTTTAGAGCAGGGCTAGAATAAAGCAAAACACTTATTAACCATGTTCCTGTGACTCCAGATCCAGCACATGAAGCCCTTTTGCTCATGCTTTTGGGAAGGAGCAAGCCTATGTCTAATGGGTGTTCCTATTCCACCAACCACTTCTTCCAGTGCCACCAGAACACAAACAATGACTCTGTCCCAGTGTAGCATTGTCCACATTACCCTCAGCTCATATGGACTCGTTCCTCTCCCCTTCACAGGTGACAGCTGGCCCTCATGAGAAAAAAAAAACCCCAGCCTCCTTCTGTATTTATGATGCCAAAACCTCCATAGCAGGGTACATAATAGTTCTCACTGGAAAAGGGGCACTATGCCAAAGTCAATGGAAGTCTCTGGCTTCACATCAGGAAAACAGCTCAAAGACCAGACAGCCTTTAACACATATGGCTCATGGGGAAGAGCACAGGAGGGACCAAGCTTTCTTCTTTTCCTATACTTCTAGGTACCAGCTGATTCCTCCTCTCCAAGGAAAGGACTGTGCAAAAAGGGGAAGGTTGGGACAAAAGTCCTGCTGATCTTTACTCAAACTGGACATGCTTTTGCAGATGCAAGTGGTATTTTGCTTGAGTAAGCAATAGGGACTGCAAGATACACAGCAACAGCTGCTGAAGTTGCTCACAAACAGAAAGATGGAAGCCACAAGCAGTTAATCAGGGCACATGCAACTGCTTGGAAAGCACAGCACAGGCATGAAGGCAACACAGATGTTCAGGTGTGCATGAAGTACATTTGACAACTGCATAAGAAAATCAGCTGGGCTTCAGGCTACAGAGGTGACTATCAACAAAGCAGCAATTCATTTACATCTAGGACCAATGCTCTGAGAAATGTGTGGGATGAAACTGACCCATGAAGGAATGTGAGAGTGGTCAAAGGTGGTCTGATCAACAACACTGAGAAATACATCAGTAATGAGGCTTCCAGCCCTGACTCCAAACTCATTCCTGGAATCAAAGAATAATGCTGCTGCCTCACCCCAGAGAAAGATGAAAAGCCTCAGATGATGCCAACAGCACAACTAAACAGTTTTCTACATAGTTAAGCTTCTTAAGATACTGTACTGATGGGATTGCCTGGTCCCTCTGTCTCTAGAGTGCTTTGAGCAATTTAGAGAGGCATGAGCATAGACTTTGAGCACATGGTCAATGCTAGCTAAGGCAGCGAGAGCTAGAGAGCTGCAGTAGCAATCTGTGTCTGGTGAAACTAATTACATCCAGCCCTGTCTCTTCTTCCCATGAGGGACACTGCTATCCACAGCTGGAAAATACCCTGTAGTGCAAGGCTCACAATTCGCCTGTGGTGTTTGTGGCAGCTGAGTGCAGTGCGATACAAACTGTGCCTGGGCATTACAGCACTGTCAACAACAAAAACCCACACGCTGGGTTTTCTTGAAAGATCTAGAGCTACAAAACATACAAAAGCTGAATCACTATCATAGGAAATAAAATAATAAAAAACCCAAAACAAAAAAAGAAAAGGGGAGTCAGCATGTGAATGTGATAAGAAAAAAAATATGATAGCACCTCTAAGGAGGGGGCAGGGAGAGTAAGAGTGAGATGAGGTCAAAAGGAACCTGTTGTGTTGGAGCCCACAATGTACTGGAGGAGCTGCTGAGGACAGTCTGGTGGAAAGCAAGGAGGAATGTGCTGGACTCATGCCAGCAGCATGGCACCATGACTCCCAGGTGCCACACCAGGCTGACCAGCTTTGAGGAGCTCGAAGCGAAGGGTAAGGTCCTTGGACAATGATGCCCTGCAGCACATGTGTTCAGCCACAAAACTGCCAGGCCTGTATTTCTGCAACCAAGGCTGGTGCTGACAATTGTATTGACTGAAGACCCCCCTTTTCTATCCAGCACTGACCTCCACCCTTTCCTCAGATCCAGGGGAACAAGAAATCCCTCTTAGTTCTTGGAGGGAGCAGCTGTCTGCTCTGGGGAAGGGTCCCAGAGGCTGCTGTAAGTTCCTCCCAGCCTTCCAAGGTCCCAGCAATGAACCTCCCTGAACAGGTGGGCTCTGCTCCCCTTTCCTGGCCCCATTCTTTGTGTATTACAAAACAAATAACCCATCGCTATACATGTAAATATCTGTGACCGGGCAACTGTAGCAGACACTTGTGCATACTGAGATCAGCACTGGAGGACAGGGTGGCAGGTTGGGCCCATCCTCCTGGGCTCCTCCACTGTGGAGGCCCCTCACATCTCCTTGGTGCTCATTCTCTTGGTCTTCTCAGCCGTCTCCTAGAAAAAGAGAGCACAGAAGTGAAGCTCTGCGCTGACACAGGGATTGGTTGCACTCTGAAGTCTTTGGTCCATCCACAGGCAATGCCAACACTGGCTTATATCTGAAAACCCCACACCTGTATTTGTCCCCACAGGCAAGAGATTTACTCTGCTCCCCCTTCTATCAGAAGTCTCTAAGTGACAGAAACAGAAGGAACCCATCTGGCAAGGGGAGGCTTAGTGCAAGCAGACCTTCCCGGCCTCATGCTAACCTGATGCTTCTGCAGTTCCTGAACATATCTGGCCATCTCCTCCTCAGTCAAATCTTGATCAGGTCGGTGTCTCTGAGCAGGCACCTTCTCATTCCTCCCTGGAAGCAGAAATGGAGTTTAGTGGTTCACAAACAGGGGGTGCAAATTTCATATACTGAACTATGAAGAACAAAGAGAGGCAGGTCAGCCACAGCATCCCTCGAGCTTAGGAAACCTTTGCTGAAGGATGGTATGGGTTGGCTTCTTAGAAAGAGAATAGGCCTTGTGGCGGCCTGGGACTTCACAACTCGGGTGTGCAGTCTGTCCCTGTCTCTCCCTCCCATGTGACTGATAATAAAGACACATGGAAGAGGCTGCATATTATTCAAAAGAAACATCTATAATTGGTTCAAACATCTTGGTCTCTTGTAGTGAATAAATGGAAGCTCAGTGCTACCCAAGTACAATAACTGATATCTAATGAAGAGGCAATTTTGCTCAATGAAGATGTAACTTGCTGATGCGTTTGATCTGATTCTTCAGTTTCATTATTCCTCCAACAATAGCCTCTAACCCCTCTGCTGCTCTGACATGGGCAGAAAGGCAAGGAATTCTTATCCCATTGCATGCTTCTGCCATGGATGCAGGGAACAAAGCAGGCAGCAAGAACAGGTGTTGCATAGCAACTTTGAAGGTTGTTTCTGGGGTGGCAACAAAGAGTCTCTCATTCTGTTGCTTAATCTATGACACCTACACACAGCTCCTCTGGCAGGTCTATTAATACTACAGTTGTCTTTTCTCAGGTGAGTTCCTGCTGCTACAGCCAAGTCTCAGCTGAGGTGATCCTGAAGCCTCTGCTGCAGAAGATCAGATAAACATGAAAAGCTCTGTACACACTGCTGCTGTTTCCCTCGCTCCTACTCTGCCCAAGCTACTGACTCTAGATCTGAACCAGTGTACTCCTGGCAGGTCCCACACAGCACTGAAACAAAGCTGCTGCAAGGGCCTGATTTCTAGGGAAGAAGGCCAGAAAAATGCAGCACCATGCAGGGAGGATGGATGTGGCTCCTTGGGAAGGACCCATACATTTACCAACACAGGGAAAAGGTGGCATTCCACTGGCCCTGGGCTATGTGTGAGAAGGTGAAACAGAAAGCTGTTGTTCACAGCTGCACCGTGACCTCTCACAGCTCTACTGTGGCTGTGCAAATTTAAGGGCCTTCCAAAGGAAGAACAACCAACCTTGCCTTACTATGAGCATCACCTCCCTTCATCACCATTATTCTACAGTTTTTGTGGCAAGAAGCTAAAGTGCTTTTCTGGCACTGGATGAAAGTTCCTATATCCCCTCTTCATCAAGACAGGATCCTAGACCCTGTTTTACAAATTCCATAAACACAGATACAGTGAAGATATGGACACATATACAGGAAAGCTGACTTGCTCACACCTACATATACAGTAGCAGCCAGTTATGTGTTTGGTCTGCATCAGCTAGATGCAGAGTAGCCCTGGAAGATTTAGTGCTGAATTTTCACGACACCAAATCCAAACTACAAGCCCCAGCAGCATCGCCCCAGGCCCAGTTACACACTTTCTGATCTCTGGAACAGTATCAGCTTGGGTTTGACTAACATGGAACATGTGAGGGTTATGCAGAAACCACCCATGGAGAAGCTGAGAAAAAGCTCGAGAGAGAAGAACCCTGGATAGCTGGTGCTTTTGGAAAGACAGAGAGTGAGAATTCCTTTTGTCCAAACCCAAACCCAGTAATTTTCTGGAGAGCATACAGACCCTCGCACGTCATTGCGGTGCACACCCAGTTCCCACAGGCACAGACGCAGCGGTTGCACTCCACCTGGGTCTCTGCTCCGTCCTCATAGGTCTCATCTTCCAGGGCACACTCTGATGAGGCACAAAACAAGGGCAGTGCTTGTGACAGAGCAAGCAGGCCAAAGACAACATACTTTGGAAATGCCTTGAGAGAGAAGATGAGGTTTAAGGGGGAGCCTTCCTTCCCCCAACCACAAGAAGTTTCTTCATGACTAAAATATTCATGCTGAATTTGAATCAGCCAAAATATAATTTGGGAAAGTCAAACCCTTTGTTTTTCTTCCTCAGAAGAACACATTTCAATTTCTCAATTCCAAATGAAATCTCAATGGTGGATTTGTTTGAATTTCCCTATCTGTTATACAAAGAAAAGAACACCTGAAATGAAAGCTTGGGTTATTCTGATCCAGGTGGGGATAAGCTGGGGAAATTATTTGGAAGGATACTGAACTTTGAGATGATCATCAGGGAGGCTCTCTGTGTGAAAGGCAGAGCATAGCAGGACTTTGGTCTGGTCTGACTTTCCTGAGTTATCTGGCCATGAACTCCTCACATGATTGACCTCTGCACTGTTAAATACATGCCTTGAACTTACAAGCGTACCGTACCCATTCAACCTACGTCATTGCTTCTAAAATGCAAATCTTTCTCATCACAAGAGCTGCAGGAGCTCTGGGACAGTAAAAGCAGTGCTATCAACAATGCAGGGACAAAGGGTGCTGTTGGATGAGAGGCAGGCATATATTAAAATTATCTCTGGCAGTGGAGTGACAGCACCCGATGTCTGGCCTGAAGCTGATCTCTTTTCTTTCCTCCCTTCCCAGGACCTCTCTTGTTCCCCAAGAGAAGTGAGCAGTTCCTACTTTTCTCTGGTGGGTTGAAGGATGGGCTGAGGCACTTGAGAAATTCATTGAAGCTGAGCTTCCAGTCAGCATTTTCATCTGACAGCTCGATGAGGGCATCTACGCAGAGTCCCCTGAAAGGAAACACAGAGGCTTGCTCTGCACAGGGCTGTGGTAGGCTGGACTCTGCTCTACTGTCTTCAGAGTGCAAAACAGTAAAGTAAAACAGAGTAAAACCAGTAATGACTAGGGAGACTCCAAGATACCTGGCAGAAGTGGCTTCTCTAAGGAAATCTCATGGGATACAGAGAAAAGAAAAACAGTCACAAAGTACTCTCTGTCTGGCAACAGCCTGGGCAGTGGGGGGATATTCAGAACAGCAGGAATGGGACATCTACATTTGTTGACATCTACCGGCTGTCACACAGGTAAGAGATGCAAGCACAGCATAACCACAAGCAGTCTTTCTGCACACAGTGGCAGACAAAGAAAGAGGGAAACCTCTCAGACTATAGGCTGCCTATGAACGGTGTTTTCCCCCATCTTCCTTGCACTGGATCTAGCTATCAGGCAAAAGGTGAGGGGAGTCCCCAGGAAAAATAATTTATTAGAAATAGAAAGATGACAAATCTTCTGTTACCTAACTCCCTTCTGGCTGCACGAGTGCTACATTTAAGGCAAAAGAGGGTTGGAATATGTGCCTAACATGAAGGGTAGAGATAGGACTGCTCCTCTTCTGGTGTTCACACTTATTTAAGTAAGAAGCCACTTCACACACAGTTAACTCTGTCAGTGCAAGTCCTAACTAATATTTACCATGAGTGAATTTCCATGTTCCATTCTATCACATCTGTCCCCCTGGCCCTCCCTCTGGCATCTTGTCCACTGCCCACCTGAGCAACTTGTTGGTCTCCTGGTCCATGTAGGTGGTGATGTTGATGGCCGTTTCATTCTGCTCCACAAACTTCAGGAATTCAGTGGAGTCCAAGCGAGAATCACCATCATCAAAGCTCTGTAAGGGAATATGGGAAGATGTGAGAGGCTCTCATTTATCAAAGTACTCCTTCCTTCTTCCTCTTCCATATGTACATACCATTTTGAAGCTTCAGTGAGACAAGTTCCATTATCCCTGTTTTTCACAAAGAAAGAGGCTCAGAGAAAAGCAGCAACATATCCACAGTAGCCTCAGAATGAGAGAGATATGATCCTAGCCTTGTTCTCACAGATAAGCTACACTGCCTCTCATTCACCTCCTGCTGCTTGATTTATGGCTCTAACCATATTTCTTCTCTTTGTTTCAGCCAGCTCTTAGCTTTCTTATATACCTCCTGCCTTAAAGCAGACCAGCTGCATTCAAGGAGGTGTCAGCTTTCCAGTATGGGTAAACCTAAAGCTGTGCCTGGACTCTGACAGTGACAAAAGGGAAAATCACAGGAAGCAGTTTTCTGCTGATACCAGGGAAAAAATTTAATGCAATAGCACAACACCTCACCATCAACTTCTTAAGGTCCTGACAAGACTCCTGGCACTGAAAAGCAGCATTTTTAGCCCCAAAATCCTGGCTGTACTCCCAAAGAAGTAATTGCATTTTGCTTTCCTGTTTGGAGATGTGACACCGCAGTGCTGGGCACTCAGCAGGAATTGCTGTGCCCCCTCAGAGACAGCTGCATTGCTCTGAGTGGAAAATTAATCCTGCACACAGACTGCTGCCACCTAATTTTTGCCACGTGATTGGGGCAGGTCGCTGTGGCTCCTTGTGTAGTGCTCTCAGGAATGCTGGAATAGACACTGCCTCTTGTTACCTCTCTGTGTTTATGGAGAAACATCTAGGGCTAGGGAAATTATCCGGCATAACTGCTCCACATGTCAACTTCCACTAGACTTTGAAGCCTCTTGTCCTGCCTTTTTTTTTTTTTTTTTTTGTGAAAATGACTGCAGGTCTCTTAATGACCTAGACTGTTAAGTGAGTTTTCTTGCCTTTCAAAGCTATAGTCTACATGAAGGCATTCGCACAGAGATCCTCCAAAACGGAGCAGCTTCCCACTACTGGTCATGGTCCCCTTGAAATAATGTCCTTCAAGGTCATGGCCTGCCTGACAAACAAAGCACATTCCAGTGAGCCCCACAGGTCAGGCTTCCAGGAGGGAAATAGCTTAATGCCACAAACCTCCCCATCAAGGAGAAAAGGGAAAAGCTTCATTTCAGCTATGCCTCCAGTGTTTCCTACATGCAGGACAGAAATCAGGCCGTTTTCAGGAATGCAGGGCATGAAGAGCCCCACAGCTTGGCATGACAAAATTCCTCCAGTGACAGCAGACACTCGTTGCTGACACAAATTTCTGTGTGTTTGAAGCCATTTCGTTTGCTTTGCCTTGATTTGTCCCAGGTCATTCCAGACTCTGAATTCTGCTTTAAAAATATTTCAAAGCTTTAAGAATAAAGTAGTCGAAAAGGTGGATTACCACCTGACAGAGATCGCAGAATCATTAATGTTGGAAAAGACCTCCAAGATCATCGAGTCCAACCTCTGATTGAACACCACCTTATCAACTAAACCACAGCACCAAGTTGTTTCTTGGTTCTTTCTAAACAACATCCAGTTGTTTCTTGAACCCTTCCAGGGATGGTGACTCCACCACCTCCCTTGGCAGCCACTCTTTCCCCAGCCTGTTGTGTTGCCTGGGATTGTTGTGACTCAAATGCCAGGCCTGCCACTTGGCCTTACTGAACCTCATACTGTTGACCTTGGCCATGGAAATTCTCCCTTTGGTACGAGCAGAGGTATTTCTTTGCCATAAGAACTCTCACCCAGTGGCTGGGATCAGTGCTCCAGGAAAAGTGGGACAGTAAAGAGAACATGAAGCTGCCTGCCTCTGAGCTGCAGCCTCAGGATATCACCAGCACACTGACAGGCGTGGGGACAGCGGGTGTGAACAGCTTGTGCAGTGACAATGGAACAAGCCTGTGGCTGGCTCATGCATTTCAGCAAAGCCCACGACCTGGGGAGACCCTGCAAAAGTGACTGGGGACAGCACATTTGCAGGGAGAGGGACTGACACAGGACAATGCTGCTTTTGGGTGCTAGCAGGCACTGACAGGAGTGCCCAGGGCAGTGGGTTTCCACAGACAGAGGAGCATGAAAGGCTGCAAATGTGAGGATGCTCCGTGAAGTGAGGGGACCAGCTCCTCTGTCTCACCAGGGGGTGCCATTGCCATGGCAAATTTGCTTGCAGTGCTAACTCCTGTCAGGCACCATTAATCTCTTGCTGTCAACAGCTCATGATTTAAATGCTCTTCCCTCTTCCCCACCTGCTCCTCCAGCTCCATCCTGAATGCTTTGAAGTCTCTGTCAGGAGCCAGGCATGAGGGGGAGGGACACAGCAGTGCATGTGATAGGAGCATGGGAAAAGCTTGGGATCTGCTGGTTACAGAGGGACAGACTGACAGAGAGGAGGAAGAAACAGGATTATTGCAAGGCTCGAGACTCAAGTGGCTCCTTCCACTCTGCAGAGTACTAAGGAACTGCCAGCTCTCAGCCACAACTGGGACATATTCCTTGAAGCCCCCAAGTGTCCCTTATACCCATCTCAGCATGGCCTTGAGACTATCTGGAACAAAGGATCAGCAGCCCCTGCCACAGCTTCCTGCATTTCCAGCACTTTCACATTTTTTTCCTCTGGCTTTTTACCCCTTAGTTAGATTAGTTCTCTACTCTGTTACAGGCATATGTGGCTTGCCCTCCTCTGTTTCCCCAGGGCAGGTCAGACACCAGGAGCCAGAGGTGCTCCACATCTGGTTGCCACAAGCTGTGTCAGTGGCTGCTGCAGGCAGCCCATAACACATCAGGCTGTAGGACTTAACAGATCTCTCTGGTCTCCAGTTCCACAGGCACATCACTCACTGAACCCTCTCAGTTGGGGCACAGCAGCTGTTATGCAGTGACCAGGCAAGAAATGTTGGCTCTGGGCTCTGAGGCAGGTGCTGCTCTACTTGCCTTGAAATATTTGTCCAAGACTTCACTGTAGTTACTGCCCTTGGAGAACCACCCATCTGGGATAATCTCAGCTTCCAGCCACTGGATGACCCGGCGACGAAGCTCGTCCCTGTCCGACTGGTAGCAGACAACTGTAATGGGAGACAGTGCAGCAGAAGGAAAGACAAGAGTGAGAGAAATCGCAGGGAGAGCACTGGCAATAAAAACCAGCCAGCCCACCCTGATGGCAGCTCACAGCCTCGGTCCAATCCTTGGAGTTATGTCACTGCCAGATCCAAGCAGATGTGTCGTGCTGAATAGTGGATGGGCTGTTGGTGACACCATGTGGAAAGGCCGGAAAACAACACTCCTGCCAAAGCTCTTCCTTCCCATGCCTCAAGCTTGTGGAAAAACAACCCGGAGCTGACTCATCTTGGTGCGAAGAGTCCCAGACTGAGGGAAGAAGGTACCTGACAATGTCCCCAGGCTTCCCAACACTGCGTAGAATTGTCATTCAGCTGTCAATCCTAAAATACCAAAACCTCTATTCTCTGCAAGGGTGAAGACTAGACTGAGCAAGACTTTCCACCACTCTGTCTCCAAGACTTGAATTCTAGGGCCTATCTCAGGACATATTGTTTCTTCAAAGCCCTGATTTGTCCACTCTGACTGGAAATGAGAGGAGGTCAAGTTGGGCTTGTTCACTCACAGTGCTTGCCAGTGTCACAGGTTTCTCCAGGGCAGTTATCACTTTGTGTGCTAATACAAACCATGCATTTAGAAACAAAACTGAAAGCCTAGCTGTGAATTGTCACACTTGCCCAGTGGTCAGCAAAACCAGAAAAGGAATCAGTGTGCATTCACATCACACTAAGGATCTTCTAAATCCAGTGACTACTATCACAACCAGATGGAGAGACGGAAAAACCCAGCTCTGTAGGGATTCTGCATGTTTAATTTTGTACTTCTTTAAAACTGCTTTAAGGTGGTGGCCATGCTCTGACATAGTCCTTCCTCTTTAGTTTGTATGAGGCTTTGCTCTCATCTGTCTCATTTGTCCATCTGTCCTAGGAAGTTAAAGTTGATGATTATACAGCTCCAGTACTTAGAGGTCATGAGTGGGAAAAGGCTCTCCTGATGACAAGCCATGGCCCTAAAATCCAGTGTTAAGTACAGATGGCAATACATAAGGGGAGAAACCAAGCACAGGGAATCAAAGAGACTTATAATTTATGTGATCATAGAATCATTTAGGTTAGATTAGACTCTTAAGATCATCTTGTTGGCTGATGGTAGAGACAGTTCAGCTGTACTTTCTGACTCTCTGCCTCTGCACCCATTGGTTCATCACTCCTAAAGCAAAGTTTCCTTTCCAAAGAGTGCTCTTGGAGTTGGGGACAACAGCTCCACAGTTCTCGTCTTAGATCCCCAGTGAAGGAGGCGAAAGAGTGCTTCCTCCCTCAGTCTGGGAGGTGAGCACAGTTTGAGTCCCTGGGGCCAAACTGAGTTTCATTGCACCTTGTCTATGCTGAGTCCCCGAGACACCCAGCCCAGTGAAAAGCCCAGGAGATGTATGAGCTCTGAAAGGTCACCCAAGAGTGATGAGCTGGGCCATCACATTTCAGCTGATTTATCAACTCAGACTCTTCTACAGCCCATGCAGGATATGACTTCTACACAGAGCTCTGCACTCCCCCAGCACACCCTCCTGCCCATCTCCCAGATCATACAAATTCATACAGAGGCCTCAGCCAACACAGGAGACAGCTTCTTACCTGGACTTGCAGCTGGGTTCTCAGACTTCTTCTCTGTTAATGGAAAGACAGAAGAGGACATTTCTCATACAGTGTGAAGGAATACAAATCTCTTCCCACCACAGGTAAAAGCAGAAGAACCTGGGAGTCTTTGGATATATGAGGGCCACATACATCATTGAGGGGCTGGAATCCCCTGGACCCTGAAGATATACTGAGGACAATTTAGACTGAAGAACTGAAGGCTCAGGGACAATCTCATCAATGTTTATAAATCTGATGGAAGGAAATAAGGAAGATTGCACCAGACTTTTAGCCATGGTATCCAGTGACAGGACAAGAGATAGTGGGCACACATTTAAACACATGAAACTCTGTCTGAAGACAAGAAAACCATGCAGCTGATGCGTGTGTGTGTGGGGAAGTTAAACAGCCCCACTGATGAGCCAAAATCCCTGCTTCTTAAGTTAGTGAGGTTCCTTATGAACATGGATGATAGTATTGGTTTTAGGAGTTTATCCTCAGAGTATGACTTTTCCCCAGCAGTTAAACTGAGACACTTACTTGGCTGAATCCAAAAGCTTACAGTGAGGCAGCAGGAGCAAAAGGAGTGCCACACTCCCAGAAGCTTAGGGAGACAATACTTCCAAAGTCCCCCCACAGTCAAGGTGTCAGGGTTTTGAGTGCAGTAGTGAGGGCCTTAATGACCCTGCTGGCCTCACCTCGAGCCTCCAACTGTGAGCCACGAGGCTCCATTTCATATTTGATGCCTCAACTCCTAATCCTTGCCTGTGATTATTATGTTGTAGCCATGCCTGTCTCCAGCTCTGTTGCAATCACTCTCTTCCATAGACTGTTGATCCAGGCCCTGATCTGGTGACTGTGTTTCCACCTTGATCTCAGCCCTGCTACAGACTGCATCACTATGAGCTTCTCTGGCTGTTGTCTGATTCTGGTTACCAGAATCACCAGACCTGACTTCACTGCTTGATTTCAGGCCCATTTCATCCTTGCCAGCTTGCCTGGTCATCTGGATTCTTGCTGGAATCTGGCTGCTGTTCAGAGGCTTGCCTTGTTGACCACTCAGCAACTGTGGAGCAAGGTCTTGGCTGGTGAGGCCTGTGCCTTGCCTTGTTATCATGCTTCCCTTTCAACTCTTTGTCCCTGGGAGTGTAGCCAGCCCTCTTTGCCAGGGTTACCTTTGCAGTGGCCATCATAATCCACCTGGATCTTGGAACCGGTGAGGCAGGCGTCACGGTGCAGCTCACAGTGGTTCAGGTACGTCTTGCCATTGCTCCCACACACAGGCCTCTTGTGAGGTTTGCATTTCTGGGGGAGAGCCAGAGAACACAGCATTTCATCTGCCTCCTTGGGACAGCCAGAGAGAGGCAGGTGAGTCCAACCATCAGCCCCACTTAAGAGAAGTCCTTGGCAGAGTCTCCTCGGTCCTGTGTTTGGAACAGGCTAATTCACCCATCATCACCCCAGAAAAACCCACACAGGGAAGTCTGTGGGTCTGAGTTCAAAGGCCTCACTTCATTCCAGTTTCCATCAACACCAACATGAGAGGAGTCTTTCTGAAAGCAGACCCTTGCAGAAAAATCAGTGCTCAGCATAAATATGGAGCATAATCCTGCAACTGCTGCTCCATGTGCCATGGTCATGCCTGCCCATAGGTGTTTCTGTGCCTCTGGTTTATGCACCTGCGCTTGCTTGGCTCCATTGCATCTCTCTGTAGACTCTGCTCTACCCTCCTGCAACCAAATGCCAGAATGAGCCTTCAGCCATGAACAAACAGCACAGCCTGCAGCAAAGAGAGAGTTCACCAGTGCCACTGTTCAGGCTATGAGGTTCTTTCTTCTGTCCCTTTCGGTCTGGCAAAGCCTATCCAGAGTGTCAGACTCTCTTCCTACTAACGAGGTATTTCACTCTCTACTGCCCATTTCACTCTCCAGGCTGGTCATGTCAGAGCTTCAGGCTCTGCGGGGAAGGGGGAACAAAGAGCCACATGGCCATTCCCAGGAGCCAGGCAGAAATGTTTTGAAGGCATGGGGCAGAGCAGAGTAGGGAGACACCGTGTCTCTACAGCTGGGAAAGACTCTTCTAATCATCTCTGACTCCCTGCTGGATAATGCTATTCATCCTTACAGCACTCTACCACAATTATTTCCATCTTACAAAAGCTGATTTTTAGTAGGGTGCTTGTAACCTCCTCAAACAAGACACCAGTGAGGGCAGACTGTCTTGGAGCTCACAGGCCACTCCCTAGAGTGCCCTTCAAAGCCAGCTGCATATCCATATCCCACTGGGCTTTCCCAACAAAAGACCTCCAGTCTCCTGTGCATGTAAAGACCCTAGGCAGTCCTGCAGGCAGCACAGCTGCGAGTCCCAGACTATATCTACCCACAGAGCTCTTCCACCACCAACACTGGAAACAGTCCTGCTGTTTGAAGAGCCACTGTGAATTTGCAGCCGCTTAAACAGCCATAGCCTTATTCCATCACAGGATCCTTCCAGTGACAGAAACCCTGTCCCAGACACAGAACCTGTGCTGCTCCCGTACCTCAATACACAGGCAGGTTGGCTCTCCCTTCTCCGTCACTGCACACTCACGCCCAGCTCCACAGAAAACATTGGCACAGATCTTAGATTTGCTCCTTGGCTCGTCCTGCAAGATACAAAGTCAGAGACACGAATTACATCATTACCCAGAAGAGTAACAACAGTTACTACTTAAGTTTTAAAAAAAACAAAACCACATTTAACTGGTATCAGGACCAAAAGGCACCATGGTGTTAAGGTGGGGATGACAGAACAAGAGAGACATGGCTTCAATAGATGGACAGCTCAGACAATAAGGAGCAGACACAAGAACAAGGGCTACAGTCCCAAGAATACAGGGTTTCCTTCCTGGAAAATCACCTGGGAAAATTGGAGCAAACATGAGCAAGAGGAAGTCTAGCAAGAATGGCAAGAATAATTTGTTCATATCAAGGACTGCTGTCTTTAAAATTTCTTTTCATGGAGGGTAGGGAGCAGAAATGTCTTTGCTTGAGACACTTAGGAAGGAGGTGAATATATCCCTAGAGAAAGGTACAATACAAACAGGCAGAAGAAATTGCCATCAGGCGTCAGATAATGTCCTTGTCACAAAAAAGTCACAAAACTCCATGACCCATTATCTTGCTTTCACTGGTCAAGATTAAACACTTTAAAGGAAGAACATGTCATAGATGAGATAATTATCCAGTAATCCTCCCATAATGAAAATTTCTTCCTGGTTCCTGACAGCCTGCAGTTGACTTATGCCCTGCAGCACAATTTATATGCTTTACAGTTTTCTCCTAGCCAAAGTCATCACAAGTATTGTTGTTCACATAACTGTCAAATATTTTTTTTTTCTTGGAGTCCCACAGCATTCCTAAACTGGCGACATCTAGCATGGAATATTTCCATAGTTTAATCATGTTTTTGATACAACTACCACTTATTTTTATCCATTCAATGCCTTTTTAAAAAGACTTTTAAAAGAGAAGGTAGTTCCAGGAGTTCAGACTTTGAAGAACCTGGCTTAATTCCCTGCTTTGTCATTAATTTCCTTTGTGACTCTCATTTCATCTAACATTTCCCACCTGTATGTTGAATATTTGGTTTATGCCAGCCAATTGGCTTCTGCAACAGTTTTGCATCAGAAAAAAGATTGAGGAATGAAAAATAATCAGTGAGATAAGTCAATCACATCTGCTGTGTTTCTTCTGTCTAATACAAAAATGTTCTTTCGCCTTCTCATTTGAGTGTTATTCTTATACTCTGCTGATTTGTGCCATCTTTGTACCTCCATCACATATTTTTGGAAACAGGTGATGAAAAAGGAACAGAATTTGTCAGAAGAGCAAGCATTATTGACAAATATTGAACACATTTTTTTCCCTCCTGTTTCTTCTTTATCCTAATTTTTTGTTTGTTTTGCCTTTAAGCCACAATTTGACAGAGAGTTGCTGTCTTTACTGAACAGGCCACAGGGACAGCCAGATCATTTTCTGAATAACCTTGCCCTGGTCTTCAGAATAGTTGGTTTGCTGGCCTACTGCACAATTCATCAAACCTGAGAAGGTCTATTCAAAGCACTGCAGGAATCCCTCCAGGTTCACATAGTGACAAATATCTTTCGTACTCCCTGCAGGTGTTCCTATTTTGCTGCTCATTCTGTCAAACACAGTATTTGCACATGCCACTCTTAGCTGAGAAATGTATCCCATGTCCCAAGCCTGTTCTCCCCATGAAGACAGCATTGTCTCTCTGCCTTTTCATCTCCTTTCACATATTGTTTCTGAGCTACATCCACCTCTCTCTAGTCACCTTCCACGGGAGGGCTGGGGTAAATGAGCTGGGCATTTCTGGGGTGGGATGGAACAACAGGAGTACTTCACTGCACAAAGCAACCTCCTGCAACTCAAGGCAGGGAAAGAAGAATAGCTCATTTTGCAAAATGCACAAAGAAAAACCCGAATTGTCCAAGGCTGGAGTCTGACTTTGGGCACTCACACACCTAAAAAACACTGTAGCTACCCGAGTGCTGATCCATTTAAGGAGTTTAAAACCACCTGCCAATCCCTTCAAGCAGTCAAAGACAGAAAAAACCAGCTGGGCACAGCTTTGAATGGCCACTCAGCGAGGAGGTCTGTAATCCAGGTGCCTGGCAATAGATGGCAGTACTCTGCCTCTCCCATGGACAGGCAGGATTGCCAGCAGCCACCTCCCATCCATGCCCACCACTGCCAAACCTGGCTTTTCATTCCTGGCTGGGACTTAAGGCACTGCTACAATGCAGCTGCCCCCAACAAGCATCTGCAGTGCCCAAGCTCAGGTTGCAGGATTCCCCTCCCCATGGGAGCTTACTTAGAAACCCGGTCTCCAATGTGGTCCACAGCTCCCTCCTTGATAGTGCTAAAGTCCAGGAACCCTCTCACAGCTGTTCTATGGGAATCTGGGGTAGGCATGCTGGCAGGGTGACATGGCCAGAACAGCTTCTGAAGACACCTTGCCACCTGCCAGGCTAGAAGGCCACATTACTCTGATTTTTCTTACTAATCAAAGCAGTATACTTTTGTGCTTGCTTCTTCTTATTGCCTTAAGGTGCCCTAGACTGGCAGGGGGTTGGAGCTGATTGCCACATTCCAGCATGGCCTTCTCCACCTCAGGATTCAGCCAGAGGAAGAAAGGAAGCAAGCTGCTCTGTTTGCCTGCCCTCTCACTCCGGCACAGGGTTTCTCAAACTCAGCTGTGGCACACCACAGGGTGGGAGCTCCTTCTAGCACCTCTTGGCTGCCTTCCCAGCAAATGTGGGAGTCTCCTGTGCACAACTGAGAGTGTAACAGGGCCAGAGGTGGATGACTGGATGAGTACAGTGGGAGTCTGTGAATGAGGCTTTATAATCTCCTCATTCTCTGGTGATCTCCCAGAAGCTACCAGCCAAACTGGTTTCTTGTGACAGACACTCTGATCTTACCTTGGACCTTGTCATGTTGGACCTTGGACCTTTTTATGAAGCTTCACCTGCTGGAGTCATGTGAGTGAGGATGGCAGCTGCCACTTTAATATTAGATAGCTCATCCTTGCACCTGCCTTGTAAAGCCTTGAAAATACAAACTGCAAATTTTTAAATTTTAAATTTTACAAAAAGACTCCACAGTGTTTCAACATCATTGCCCTTAAATTAATTAATATCAGGACTTGGGGTCTGGAATCACAGCTTTTACACTGCTTTGTCCCTGAGAGCTGCCACTGCCTTTTCTGTCATCCTGTGCTTGGGAAGTGTTCCCGTTCCAGTCCACAGCGTGCTCAGGCAGGCGGAAGGGAAAGGGCAGAGAGTCGTTATTAATTGCTGCACGGTGGCATTTCCACTGCAAGCCTTGCAAGCCGAGGCACTTCTGCCTCGAGTGAGGTGCCCAAGCGCTCTCTCTGGCCAATGCTTTTATGTACTCCTCTGCTGCCCAAAGAGCAAGTGGGAAGGTGTAAAAGCAGCGAGGATGAAGCCAGGGCAGGAGTGCCTGTGCCTTTGGAATGTCTGCACAGCACAGGGGCACTCTGACTCTTCACCCTGCAGGGGCACAACCTTCCCAGACATCTTTTCTGGCAAAAACCATGGAGAAAGCTGTTGCCAACAACTCAAGGGCCAGAAGTTCAGGGCTGCTGGGCAGCATCATGTATGCATAGCCCAGCTTGTCTTCTGAATGGGGATGGGAACGCACAATGCTTTTGAAGGGCTGGGAAGTGTAACCCTGTGGATGAAGGTTCTTGCATGTTAACAGGCAAACAGTAAGCAGAAGACTTGAGCTGACAGTGCAGAGTCACATGCAATGCCTCTGCCTCAGATGTTGCCTCCTGAGGAGCCAAGAGGAAAAAGACATTTCCAAGGCACCCGCAGGCAAGAAAGCCAGAGGCAATGCCAGTGGTGAAGGATCACCATGGCAACCAGCAATACAGGGCCTCAAGGTGGAGAGCTAAAATTAGGAAATTAGGCAGTGGAAAGGGCTGTTTCTCATCTCCGGCAGCATCCGGTGCTGAGGAGTTGGACCCCCAACACAGAGTAAGCACAGATGTCCGGAGCATTTCCGAGTCCCTGTCTGTGCCTGGATGTGCAGCATGGACCGAGTGTGACTCGACACACCAATGCAGTGCCACGTGCAGGTCTGCAAGGGATCCCAAGGTCCTGCGAGGTGCTGTGCCTGCTCTGCACTGGTGGGATTGCATGGAAACAATGCAGTGACTGCAGTGAGATACGAGCAATTGTACACAGGACAGAAAAGAGATATCGTAGCTCCTCACCTTTGCAAAGGAACTGCCCACTGCAGCTCTCCCTCCTCCTCAGGCCCCTATTGAGCCATGACTGTCTAGTGTCCCTTGGTAGGAATTGGGACTTTCCCAACCAGCCTGTGAAAGTTGAAACCATGAACAATTCAGTGACAAAACACCTGTGTAAGGAAGAGCAAGCTTCCACTTGCAGAGAAGAGCTGTGCATGCAGCTCCGTGTCCACAGTGCCCTGCTGCCCAAAGAGAGCAGCAGGGATTACTGCCATTACACACATTCTGGGAAATAAGCACAAAGTCTGCCCTGCTACTAGGTGGGGAGTTAATGTGCTTCACAACAACCCCTCATACTGCCTTATTTTCTGCATATCTTTCCATACAAAATCTCCTCTTTGAGGCCTCAAAAGTCTTTTCTCAGCAGCCCACACTGCATTGGAGAAATACTACCTATTGTCCTGCTCCTATTGATACAACTAACAACCATTTTTGCTATCAGCAGTGAGGGCAGGTCTTTTCTTCATTTGGCATCACTTTCTGGAAATCCATAAAATTACTTGACCCTCACATAATGCTCTGTGCTGTTTGCTGCAAAATCAAGCTTTGTGGTTTTGCCTTGCGTGATGTGCAAGGAAATCAAAGTGCTCTAAAGCTGGAGCACTAAAAGCTCCTATGGGAGGCAATCCCATGTATTATACAAACTTGACTATTACATAGATAAGGCAAAACTAAAGGGCACCAAAATGATGTCTGGGATTGCAAGACATGCACAGATTCTCACGCCTCAGGGAAGGCAGCAGCAAAAGCTGGGTACAAGTTTTCAGATATAATCAGGACAATTTGCAATAGACTCCCCTCCATGCAGTCAGAGAGAAATAAGCTGTGCAGCTACGTATTTCTGCCAGTTCTCCCTACATCTTCCCATCCACATCCCTTTTGCCTGCTCCCTGCCACAACTAACATGGGAGTAGGGATGTAAGGGATCTCTGAATGTGCCAAGGTGCCACCTTATAAACTGCATAGCCTGCACAATTTCTAAACCAACTCAACATGCAGCCATGGAATCTAGTGCCTTGTCTAGCTGTTGTCTTGGCAATGTTTGCTTCTGAATGCAGAAAGATTTGGAAACACAAGGCAGTAGGTCAACAATGCAGAAAGCTGAGATAAGCTATGTCTCCTGACTCCTAAACCTCCCTCCTCTCCAGGAGCAGGGAGGGAGAAGCACTACATTGTGCTGCAACATTTGAAAAGAGAAGGCTGGGCAACAGAGCAGCTCAGGGGGAAGTCAGGAAAAATTAGCAACTCCTGTACAGTGATGGCATGGAGAAAGCATTTGGCTCATGAGTTTCAGCTCTCAACAACAGTGTCCTCCTGCAGAGCTTAAGGGAGAGCAGATCCCATGTTCACTGGAGGGCACAAAGGGGCAGCCAGCTTGTCACCTCTGGTCATTTGTGCAGCTGGGTCTGGCAGCACGTTTGTCCTGTTCTGGTTTGCATCTAACAAGAAAAGCACTCATTCCTCCCTGCAAACCTGACCCAATTCTTGTGGCAGCTCCCTGGATCCACTAACACTCTGGTGTGATGGCACAGAAATTTGGCAGCAGCACAAATTGGGCAGATTAAGAGTGAAACAAGCAGGCACCCCTGACACTGCGTTTGCCATTAATAGGTAAGGTGACCATTACAGTTTTCCTTCCTTTGGGCTACTGCCTCAGGTTGGAAGAAAATCCACACAAATTATCTTAAAGTCTTACTTGGACTTTCATTTAGCATTTCATTTAGCAAAATAAGATGGAGATAAGCCCAGCAACTGGGGATTGAATCATGCGATTCCCAGTTCAGCTCTCCAATAAAACCAGACATCATCAGGACAATCCCAGGACATCATTACTATTGGGATGGTACAGTAGGCTGTGGAATAATACATACTCTATTCTGGAAGGAAACCTGCTGCCAGAGGTTGCTGTAGACATTGGTGCAGGGTCCTCTCTTGCACACTCCTTTTGGCCTGGTGTTACCTGGACTCAAAGTGGCACCCTCTGGAGCTCCTCCCTCCTCTGCTGCAGGAGTTCCCCATCCATCTCTGGGGCGCACATGGCACGTGTGCTACTGCTCACACCATCAAAGGTGTTGCTGGGCGGCTGGAAAGGCTCAAAACCAGGCTATCCCTGAGCTAGTTAGTTAAAAAATAAGAGATGTTTGTCAGGCAAAGTCTGGACCAGGGCTGGATTTCCCGAGTGACTGTGACCAGCCGCATTTGACAATGTTCCCGATGCTAACAATATCCTATTTGAAGGGTGTTGGTATGGGGTCTGTGCTGGATACAGAGGGGTCTACTGCCATTTAAACTGCAGGATTCCTCCTCCCCCAAATCCTAAAGCCATCCTGCAAGCGGCAGAACTAATGAAGGCCAGCTTCCAGCAGCTCTCTCTGCATGGCCTGTCTGTCAGCTCGTTACAGGGCAGCTCATGAAGTCCTTCCTCAGGGGAGGTCTTTGCAGCCCCCTCTCATTAAGGCAGTCACCTAGAGTCACAGAACCAGCTGGATCCCATTATCTCGGAGGCCTCCACCGCTTTATCAGCTGTGCCGGAAACAGGCCGATAGATTGACTCGCTGGAGGCCAGAGACAGGCAGGCAGACAGACACAGACAGCCTGCTGACATAGCTTTGCTTCCTTAGGGAACCAGGCCGCAATTCCTTTGCAGAGCCCCACAAAACACTTCTCTGGCTCAGCCTCTCCTCTTGACAGACTCAATGTTACTGTTGCTTGCAGTCCTGAGGACAGATCCTCACTCCATGCCCCTGCCATGAATCCAAGTCCCCTGCTGTCTCCCTGCCACTGACCTTTGTGCTTCCCCTACAGCATTTTCTTTGTGTTGGAGGAGAGACCCCATTTCACTTCTGCCCCATCAGAGCTCCCATCACTAGGGCATTTCAGCCAGCATTAATCACAGGCTGTGAACAGTGATCTGGGCACAGGGCAGTGTCACACTGCACTCACTGTGGGATGCCTGCCATGGAGGAGTATGTGCCCCAATCCACCAATCCATACAGCCAGACATCAGCCAAGCCCTCTTTCCAATACTTTGCCCGTATCTCTTTCTATTCTCAGCTGAAATCTAGGACTGGCTCTCTTAAAACATCACACCAAGTGCAACTCCTTAGAGGCTTTTGAATGCTTGTGAGATGAATATTTAATGGCAGCTGACTTTCACTAATGGGAAACAAGCCAGACCATACATCTCTGCACATGCTGGGAATCAGGGCGTGTTCCCAGAAAATCTGGACACAGAGAAAAGGCGGCAATAGAGAAAAAGAACTGCAACTCCCAGAGCTCAGAGGAGGTTCCCTCTCTGCAAACCCGTACCTCACCCATTTGTGCAAGACCCTCCCTGACTTGCTGGCTGCTCAGTCCATGATGTGGATCAGATGTGTCCATCACATGAGCATTGAGCAGGAGAGTGGCTGAGGCTCTGACTGACCTCTGTGATAAACGGAGCCCATCAGGTCAGTGACCTCTATGTGAGGCCAAGAAAAAACAACATGGCTTGTGAAAACCTGCTTGTAGGAATTAATCCATGACTCTGTCAGGGAAATGAAGATGTCTGATGCTTGTATTGCTACTAAAAAAGACTGCCTGGGCAGCATTGCCTTGCAGACATTGGCAGGGTGGATACAGAGCTCTACTTCCCCACTGACCCCTGTGGAGATATGGCCTGGACCGCTGGCAGGGACAGCAGCCCTCACATGCCAGCCATGGCTTTATCAAGTCCCACAGTGAGCAGGAAAAAGTTGGTGCCTGCATAGAAAGGGAAATAAGAATTGGGAAGAAGGAGGGTTTTCTCCCCACAACCTAATGAAGAGCAGAAAAGCATCTGCCAAACAGCTGATGTCCCTTACAGCGTGATGCTGCTAAAACAGTTACGGAGCCAGGCACACCTCTCGGGGACTCCACAGCACAAGGATTCTGTTTTCCCTTTTAAGCTGGAAGGAATGTCTGTTCTCTGGCCCCCACAACCTCATATTTTCCACCACAAGGCAATGACCAGTGAGGCCCCATTAGGGGAACAATGACATGAGAGTCTGGGGAAGAGGAAATCTCTCCTGCAAACAAGTCTGGAAAATGGCTGCTAGAAGGAAGGGAGCTTGCATCTGGCAGCACTCTCACTCCTGCAGCTTCACGCTGCTGCTCAGGCAAAAACACTCCTTATACTCACAGCTTCCTAGGTGTCATGGCCCAAAGCTGCACTGTCTCTCAGCACTACTCCCTCCACCTATCCCTACAGCATCTCTGGAAGAAGGAGCTTGATTCCCTTCTGCTGCATCATGTGGTGAAATTGCCAGCTTTTCCACAACCACCAGGATCTTTCCTGCTAGTTCTGGCTCCAGCAAGGCATGGAGGCAGGTGTTCAGAGACTGTCTGATTTGTGCATACCAAACCAGCTGAAGAGGCTTCAGTTGTAAGCAGAGCAGAATCAGTCCCACGAGAGGAGAGGACAGGATGCTCTGCTGCACCATGGTTCTTAGAAGGAGGAATCAAGTTAATCACTTTGTATTTGGATAGAAAAATAACCCTCGCCCACAGGGAAGCATCTTGGTGCACATGAAAGGTCCTAACTGAAGTTAGTCCCACAGGGCCTTAGGGATGAGATTTGTATCATCTTCTAATGTGACAAGACTGGAAAAGAAAGGCCCAAGGGACAAGACTTGCTCAAGAATGACCAGAACACAGCAGCTCAGCTCCCTCTGCTCTCTGGTCTAGAGCCAGGACCACTTCACTGTGTGAATATAAAAGTCATGCTCCTCATTGGGGCAGCATTCTTCCCAGATCCTGAGCTCCTAGGAATCACAATTCTCCATCCTATTTTGTTTACAACAAAAATAAGAATAAGACCAGCATGGACTCCTGAATTCCAATAGGAGGGTGATGTTCTGTATCAGGGTAGCACATGAGATAAGTCACAGCACTTAAGAGTGATCAGAGGAAGCCCTTGACAACAGGAGGATGAAGAGTTCATCCTCAGGGCCTCCACACCAGAGAACAGCTGTGCACCACAAACTATTGCTAGCAACTAAACATCATAGGTGCCACCCCCTCTCTCTCTAAGCACACCCAGGCTCAACTGTAAAGGAAGGTTTCTCTCTCAGATGGCATTTCCCCAAAGGGGTATGCTCCTTCCCTCTGCCCCATTCCGAGGTGCACTCACACAGCTGCCTGCCCCCACACCTGTTACCCAATCTGAAGCAGTTTGTGCCACATACAACCTCAAATGCTCCCTTTTCAGCTCCTAAATTTGTGTTGACTCACAGCTCTTTCTGTCTCATGGCAGTCCCTCTTTTTTCATCCTTCATTCCCCTAATTTCCCACACTCTGAAGTCCTGCAGATTTTACTGGCCCTGCCAGTAAATTTTGTTGCCTCTTTTTTCTGACCAGGGATGATTTATTTCTGAATGGAATCCAAATCTGGCACATTTCTCCGCCATCACCTGGCTCCAACAGAGAAGGAAAGAGTGAGCTAAGCAGTGGGAGGCAAGTTAGAATTTACAACCCTATGGCATATCCACACCCCTTCCAGTAACTGGATACACAGGAGGAATGGAGATTGCAGGAAATGCTGAGGTTTACCAGCAGCCTCCAGCTTCTTGTGCAAGAGTCCTCAGTGGTTTTGTTACCCCCACTGGGATGGGAATCCAACTGCAATGCATTTGATGATCCCTCTTCCCAGATCTGTCCCTTAGTCCTTCTTTACTCACCTTCTACCACAGCATATTGCAAAAAAATCAATAGAAATCACTTTGTGATTGGGGGGAAACACTGAGTCAGCCTCAGTGTGGGAGAGTGAGAACAGAGCTGGACATGAGCCAGTTCTGCACTTCCCATTTTCTAGCCTTGCTGAAGGATTTGCTCAGCTCCTTGTTAATGCAGAGCAGCTTCAGTCTGCTCCACCCAATGGCTCTGCTGGAGGTGGCTCTGGAAGAGTGAATCCCCAGGGGACAGTGCTCTGTCACAGAGACTTCTCTCCTTTGAAGCTTCTCTACTTCATGCAGTCATGAAATCCCCTTTACACAGTGAGAACAGTGAGGAAGGCTCAGAAAATCTCTCATTATTAGACATTTTTTAGTGTAGACAACTTTTCTTAGTCTGTGGTATTGAGGGAGCATCCATCCCCTTCCTGAAATCACATAGCTGGGAATGGTTATCAGACTTACAGGAACACCTGACTATAGAAGTGAAGTAAGGCAACCCTGCAAGAGAGGAAAGGTTTGAGTAGGCTGTGAAAGTAATCTGGAGTCTGCTCATCACTGGTATATCTGCCAAAAAGGGACGGCTCCATTCCAGGTTAAACTGTGTCCCTGTAGCCAGAGGGAGCTGAAGGCAAGTCTGCCAAAGCTCCATCATACTGCAAAATGCAAACTAGGATTTTAGGAGATGACCTGACAACTGACAGATGTGTGCACCTACTGATTAGTATCGGAAAGAGGAGAGAAAAAACTCTGCTGTAAAAACTAAGTGAAAATCCTTGCTACAGCTGGGACATTGGGAAGGCTGCAGAGGTACACAGGGAGAGACGTGCGTGTGTTCACTGCTCTCAGAAACATCACATCAGCAACAGCAAATCCTATCAAACTGCGAGGGCAGGCACCCCACAGCCCCACACTGAGATCAGAGAGTAGCAATGTTGGACCATGTGGGACCCAGCACAAAGGGAACTGTGACCCAAGCTACGATCAGCACGTTCTTTTCAACTCCTGCTGTCCCTATTATCCTTCAGAAGGCCTCCAGTCAAGTCACCAGCACTGGAAACCACCCCCGTGCAGTGCTAACACCACTTGATGCCTATCCTCAAGAGATTTCCCTCTGTGACAGGGAAAGCTCTGCAAGTCTCTCTGATGTGCACTTAATGACTGACCTCTTCACTGAGACAGCCAAGAGGAAGGTCTGATAGGGCAAGAAGGCCATGAGAAAACTGTCAGCATCACTATGAAATAGGCTATAAAATACAGTCACTATGGAAACTGCCACAGTTGGAAGGACAGAAAAGAACTTCTAAAGTCTGAGGGTTTCCAGCCTTCCCATGGATGCCCCAAGGATGGGTGTCTCTCCAGGCTATCAGCACCACAGCCAACAGTGGCCCCTTTGCCCCTGCACTGCTCCCTGCAGCTTCTGCTGGACCTGACGCCACATGAGAAGATTGGGCAAATATGGAGGCTTTTTCTTAGGCAAGCTGCTTGTGCTTACACTGGTGTGTTCTCGTGGGTCCCCTGCCTCATTTCTGATCTAACACAACCTAAACAGAAGGGGAACAAGAGAGAACTATGTTGTGTGGACTGTCAGTGAGGAAGTTGGATGGTACTTCCCCCAGCACGCCCCTGACCTGTTAGCTTATGATGTGTTGCTTGGAAGATATATCTGTCACAACCACAATCCCCCTCCCAGCAGTGGAGCAGTATATAAAACAAAGGGAAAAATGAAGCAAACAACCTCTGCTGTGCTCATTAGAAATGGCACACCCTGTACACACACACGTAATCTCAGTCCCTACATTACCACCACTTCTGCCAGAGCAGAGCTTCCCTTATATCTCCATGGCTGACAGCACAGACTTGCCAGCATTTGCAGCCCAAAGGCAATACTGTGATTAAGAAACAAGAGAAGTGACCATTGATTTCCTATAACTCCAGAATAAGGCTGGGCAGCATTTTTCAGACAGAGACCTAATTCACTAGAAAATGCAATTTGAGGTAGACCAAAACTATTTGGCTATTTGTGCCTAGTTCAGGGAACAGCTTTGATTCCAAAATGATTTTGAAGATGAAGTTTTCCCTCTCTTATTTTTAAATATATTTCATGAGGTTATGTATATAAGCTTAAAGGTCAAAGAAAGCAAAATAAAAACATGTTTTGGTAAGCTTAGCAACTTTGTTTGCCCAGGTTTTTTTTTCTGTTGGAGATAAAACATGAAATTCAACTGACCTAAAATGCAATTTTTGGGTTGACTCTCTGATTCAGCTAGGAAATTTTAAAAAACAAACCCAAGTTATTCCTATAACATTGTTATTTGGTGTCTAAAGCAACCTATTCTTCTAGCTCTTTCATCTCCTTCCATCTGGCTGTTTGTGACTGTGTCTGGAAATAACAAAGAACTGTTGCAGACATCTCTCTCCCCCTCTCTCTGCAGCCATGGAATTTTTTTCCTGTCTAGTTGGGAAGACTTTGGATACCGACTCCCATGGCTTGACTTTCAAAAACAAACAAACAGAAAAATCAAGCCCCATCTCCATTTGGTGGTTATGAGACCCCAGAGAGATGCTGCTTCAGGGAAGGCATCCCTTCCTCTGAGTCACTCCAGCAAAGCAGTGATTTAATGAGGCAGCTCCCACTCTGAACTGCACCAGGGCTGAAAACATTGTTCTTGCTCCGCTCTGGAACCCTTCAAACACTCGGTCCCGTTTCATTGCTTCCTATCCTTCAGACCCCTGTGCCTGCCTCCTGAGGCACACAATGAGTGCTGCAGCTGTCAGCAGAGGAGGAGATTGTTATCCTGCTGGCACCATTGAAACCCAGCTGGGCCAGCTAATGGGCTTCAGGAGGTTTGCATGCAGAAACTTAAATGGGAGGCTGATATTTGCACTACAGAGACATGCAGGCTTGCCTGGAGAAGCAGAGTGCACCCAGGACTCGTGCAGGGACAACACAGCACTGCCTACAGCTGGAGAGCAGGCGCCTGGGTCTTTGCAGCTCTCCTACCCTGATGATTTCAAGAGACACTGCCATCACCTCTACACACACCCTTTATGTCTCTGCAAGTGGCTCAACTTGCAGAGACATAAAGGACCTGAGTACATCACTGCAGTCACTCAAACACAGGGCTTTTGAACTCCACTAGCCTATCTGCCCCCAAACCAGTAAGGGCAAGTAACCAGAGCCAGTCATATGGGATGAGGACAATCTGACTGCTTGTCCATCTCACCTTTCTTCTCACCCTGGGGACAGTGACAAGGCATCAGAGACTTGCAATGAGCTTCAGTAATGCCCTGGGCTAGAAGGACAGGGCTCCAAGCCCTGCTAGTGACCCTGAGGCTCTGCTGCAGCCTGCGTTCCTAGAAGAGGGATCACTGCTTGAATCACCTCCAACAGCATGAACTATTCTCTAATGCTTCCTGAGCCCTTCCCAGGACATTTTGCTTTCTGCCCTGTGGCCTGGCTGGGCCGCATTTCAGAGATGAAAGGCTGTGAGCACACACAGATGCCGGCATCCTTACGCATTCCTGGCTCGAAAGCTTTCCTCGAAGCAGCTGCAGCTGCACTGCCAGGGAGGAGCAGCTGCCTCCCAGCCCAGAGAGAGGGCCGCAAACCCCAGCTTGCCAGGTATGCTGCAAGATCCCAGCACAAACCCCTCTGGCTTTGGGGCCAGCTGTGACCCCTCAGACCACCAACTAGCCCAGCAGAAATCAAGGCAGCTTTCTTGCTTTCCCTGAGAGTTACAACTGCCTTAAGGAGACATGGTGCAAAACATAGAGGCTGTGATGCTATCAGCATGCAAACTTGCTCAATAAAAACATGTGTTTCTCATCTGTTTTGTCCTCATGGCTCCCAGAGCTTGTCACAGATCAAGCACGTGAAGCACCACTGCCCACAGCTGGGAAATGTGTGCTATAGGGAGGGAACCCAAAGAGCACTTGAGGTCTTGAGCAGAAAATCCAGGATTTGTGCAACAATAAAGCAGTCAGTAGGGCAAGCACTTGGGTAGCTGCAATACAGACATCTGCATGCATCCATCTCCCCTGCCCAGCTCTAGCACAAGCCAAACCAAATTCCCAACCCCAAACACTGAAAGGAAGCTTTTTCATAGTCTCAGCGTGCAGCTCAGCCCCATCACAATGTTACAGGGAGACTCTGCCAGCAGTCTGGCAGAATTTCAGCCCAACATACTGTCCCCACAGTGGTTCCCACTTAAATTCAGCATTGGTGCAGGAGCTCAGCCTTGACCCTCCACAACTAGCAAGAAAATGTGTCTCCTTGAATGATGATCTCCTCTGTACCCCTCCAAATCCAGCCCTTTGCTCTGACAGGATGAAGCCACCACAGCTCAGGAAATCAGGAAGGAGCTCTCAAGGATCACACCAGCCTGTGGCACCAGCTGCTGGCAAGGATAAGCTCAGAGCCTGAGTGGAAGCTGCAGCCTCTCTCTCTCTCACATAACCAAGATAGGGAATTAAAAACACAACTCCGTCAAAAAAAACCCAAAAAAACAATACAAACCCACCAGAATCTGTGGAAGAGTAACCACTAAACCAGCTGGATCCAATGCCTTGGGGAGATCTTAAAGCACGAGATGCCCTCATGCTTTGTGCATGCAAACCAGAGGCATTCCAACAGAGGTGGGGCAGAGACCTCTTAGAAAATCCATTGTATTCCCCCTTAGCTGGCCACTGGGCACATTCCTTTGTGCAAGGGAGTCTGTCACAGGGGTTGGCCTGTCCCTGTTGTGAATGCAATGTCCTTGCAGTTGCTGTGTATCACATAGTTTATCATATAGTTTGAGGCAAGTGCTCCCCTATTTCCCTCCCCTGTCATGTCTCAGAGGTGGACTGAACTAATTGCATGTGCTGTTTCTGTGAGTGTATAAACTGCACCACTGCCATTTGCAGACAAGACAGATGATAGCCTGTCTCTTTTTGTGTCTCCTCTTTACACAGGTCCTTTCTCCTAATACTTCCCTGAGATAATTATTTTTTTCATACCACACAGGCAGTGAAATGGCCCCGTTCCCACACCACCTTACTGAAATCACAAGGCAAGAAAAGGTGGCTTTGTGCCACCCAACTGATCACTAAAACAACTCATGGCTGCTGTAGGAGCTGTGGCTGGCACAGCTCTGTCCCTGCATCCCAGTGCTGCTGAACCTCTGACCCCCTGGCATTGTTCTTTCCACCCTCAGCCTTGCCCTGGACAAGGGAACCCCAGGCAGGAAGAGTAAAAGTACCATTCCAGAGAAGGAATGTGGTGTTTCCTTCACACCAACACTGCAAAGTGGGGTTTTCAGCAAGGATGCTCCTGGTAATAAACTCAATCACCTGGAGTGTCTCTCTGCTACACAACCCCTTCTGCTGTCCACAGGCTGTTTAATTTCTCTCTCGAGTGCCAGACCTTCTGTTCATTAGCACTGAACTTTCTCCAGTTGCCAGCAGCTCTCATTGCTCTCTGTTGTCAAACTGTAGACTGCTTCCTGTCCTGTGTTGTCCCCTCTCATGATTGATCTTTACTCCTACAACTTTGTCCTTGGGGAAACTTCATTTCCTCGAGGTGTTTGGGCAGTCACAGTCTTTGATCTCATTCTGACGCTTTGGAGTAAGATGAACTTCAGCTCCCCACCCCCTGCCTGTCCAGATGACTTTCCTTGTCCACTTTCCCAGCACACTGGTCCTCCTGCCCTCCAGCATTAGTCCCTATCACCAACTCTTGCCTTCAAAGAGATCACACAGTTGGGAAGTACACAGGGCTGGGAGGCTCCTTGTGAGTCACCAGATCCATCTCCATGTTACCGGTGCTCCCTCTTTGTGCAACACCATTTACATGATACTGATTAAAGGCTGTTATTTCTGGCTGTCTCACACCCACGGAGAGCCTGGTCTCAAAACTGTCTTACAGTTATAAGCCTTCCCCTAACGTCAAGGCTGACTGTATTCATGGCTGATTCATACATATTTATTCGCACTGGCATAGGAATAAATTCTATGCTTTAGCTACTCCAAGCATATGACTTCTATACTTTAACTCAAACAACATATTTCCCTCCCTGGCATTTCATTCCCTTGTCTTGCTCAGCATAAGGGAAAAAAAAGAGAAAGCAAAAACAGATGTCTGACTTAATAAATAATGCTCTTTTATAAAAGTAATCTCTGTTTTGATTGCTATCAAGAGTACTTTTAAAGAAGCATGAGATCCAAAAATCTTCTATTGCATTGAAATCTGGGGAACAGGCCAAATCAGAGGTGAAAATATGCAGTTTAACACCATTTTATGGCCAGAAGAGGGCAAGAAAAGGTAACAAAACTGAATATAATATTTTCATTAAGTGCAAGTTTAGCCAAGGTTCTAATCAGAACAGTAAGCCATGATCATCAAATTCCTGCTCCTTCCAGGGAAAAAAAATCCTCTGTATAAGATGTGACAGCAAGATTAGGGATGGAGACAAAGTAGAATTGATTCACTCATGGTTACAATAGTCTGGGAACAAACAGAAAAACATGAGGCAGCTCTAGCTTTGTTTCAGAGAGGGAACAGCCACCTCCAGAACTAAATCCCCTACTGTTTTGGAGCTGATATCCATTATTGGCCATGCTGTTACCTTAATGGGCAGCTGAGAGACAAAAGACAGCATTCTCCCCACACTGGAAACCTCCAATGAACCAGGGCTATGTTTCAAATGATTTGTAATTGCCTCTAAACTTGCAATTAAAAATGCCATGCTACAGGCAACAATTGCCATGGATGCTTGGGATCTCTGCAGGTATCTAAGTGCCTATGCATGACAGGGAGAGCATGCAGAGATTTCAGGAATGGTTCTTGGTATCCAGGGAGGAACAGGAGGGTAGAGATGCTACCACAGACCAGCTCCATATCTGGCTCTTCTGCTTTTTTCCCCCCTAGCTCTAATTCCCACAGAAAGAAACAAATTTTTTTTTGTGCAGGCTTTTGCAAAATCTCTTCAGCAGGACCACACGTTCATCCTCCTTGTTCCTCAAACAGCCCTTGTGATCCTGCTTCCCAGAAGACTGGTTAAGCACAGATGGATTCAGGCACCCTTGCCAGCCCTTTGCCTCCCACAGTCTGGGCAGGCATCCCATGCTTCTCCCCACCACGGGGACCCAAGGAACTGCAGACCTCCAGCAAATCCTCTGCTGGCATCTGCAACAGAAGGCAGCAGACCACACAGACTTAGTTGTCCTCTCTTCGATGAAGAATGCTCCCTTCTGGGCAAATTTGAGGGTTGTTTTGGGAATGCAGGAGGGATGCAGAGGATAGAGAAAAAGGGAGGGAGGAAAGCTGCATTGTTGTCTCTCCATTCTTGGCTGCTCTTTGGGTAAATAATGGACTTCTGTATCCTGGGCTGCTAATCAGCTCTAAATGCCCTGAAAGAAAGCAAACAACAGCACAATAGGAAAGCCCAGAAATAAATCCATTTCATTATAAATTCATTTTGTTTTCATTCCATTTTTCTTGCTAGCAAGAAATTTAGGTTAAGCTAAGCACTTTCTTTTCCCAGCAATCTCTGCTGGCTGTTGGCTAATGCAACAGAAAATTAGACTTTTGACAGTATAATGGCTTTGTTATGAAAAAAATACAATTATATTATTTCCCAAGAAAAATTCTACAGCATTAAGTGTCAGAGCAACACAGCATTGTCCTTGAAGCTGTTGGTGGAGGAATTTTACATGAAGAAATAGCAGTGCAAGCAGCCTTTGTGGGAGATTCATTTGACTGCACAGCTCTCCATTGCTCAGAAATACAGAAAAGATTTCATAGCAGGGACACAACCCATATGCGAGATAACTGCGTTACACAAGTTTTTGCCTCTATGCTGCTTACAGCTGTGTCACCAGAACTGGAGATTGTAACCACCTGAAGACTCCTCCATGGCACACAATAAGCCATGTCAATTCATCAGCATCAGCTCATCTCCGTGCTGGTGTTTCTCACAAATTCATTAACAATAGCTAAGGCTGATAATCCAAGAATAAGGAGGAAGAGTTTAGAGCACCAAATGGAGTGAATTCATAACAGATATCACAGGTATTTCAGTAATCCTCCATGTCTAGGCTAATCCCAGCAAAGCTGCTTGAAGTTCAGCTGTGGACAAGAATACCCCAAAGCAGCAGGAGAAGCCACCAAGACTTGATAGACCTCAATCCACTTCTGAACGCCACAAAGGGAAAAATTGAGGAACTGTATGGTTTTGGGATGGGCACAGAGCACCAAAGCTCAGAGGCTGTGCTTACTTTGGGAAATTCAAGAGAGCCAGGCACTAGCAGGAAAATCCCAGGCATCCAAGCTCAGAGAATAGGGCCAATGCTGTGGTCTGCAAGTTCTCAGACATTGTTTAGGGGTCAGTACAGACCCCCCAGTAACCGAGAAGTAATTCACATGCACCATCTCTAAGTAAGAGCTAAGACAGTCTAACAGCAGCATAAGTGTTGGCCATTCGGTCTCCCTTGGCCCCACAGTTGGCAAACAATCCCGTGCATGTTTAATTTAATAATGCAGATATTGCCAAAGCTATGGCAGAATCTCAGCCATAGCCTGTAAGAAGTCAAGTACCATGATGGGAAATGCAGTAAAGGCCAGGGTAAAGTCATAATTTTCCACACATCTGGTATTTGCAAGACATCCTTGTGACTGGAAAATACAAAGACATGCCAAGCTGTGTGTATGAAACAGCAGCTCTGATCCCCCTCCAACTTTACTTGGGTTTGTACTTCACAGCCTGACCTCCTCTAAAGGTCCTCTGAGGAATGGAGAGCAGCTGAGCCAGCAGATTCACAGAATTCAAAGTGTCACCCACTATTATGGGTGTAACAGGTAGCACCCCAATGCTTAAAAGCAGCCTGACAGTTTCTCCTATGAAAACATCTTTTCCACTGCTGAGAACTTTGTCAGCACTGAACTGCTCAGGTTGAAACATTTCCATGTCAGAAGTTTGCCTCAGGGTGATTTTTCCTTTTTAGGTGTCAACAGGAAAAGGGCAATGGTTTCTAAGAACAAGATTAAGTTGCTTTGTTCATGTTCAAGGAATTGTTAAAGTTGCGCTCAGAACACAGAGCAGACCTCAGCACAAGCCTGAATTTGGTGGGAGAGTCACCCTGGTGCCTCTTGCTTGTGGGGAGATGGTCACATCTCTCAAGGACTATAGCAATTTAAAGTGTGCTTGTGGAAATCACCAATTTACATTTACAGTGACCATTCTAGCACCTTCTTACTTCTGAGACTTCAGTCTCTGCTGAGAACAATCTTTCCCCTTACAGCTCACGGATCCAAATTTTGTTGCTCAAACACAAGCTAGACAGAACACCAAATGAGCTCTCTTCTGGGATTGCAGAGGCATCTGCTGCTTGAGGTACAGCATGGAGCGATGAAATCAAAGGCAGGGGGGCTACATCTCCCTTTCAGATCATCTGTCATTACAGCCAGCAAGGCTGAGGCCAGAAGAAAACAGAACAAATAGTACAAGGGTGAAGAACAGAATCAGCAGATGGTTTTCATAGAAGAGGCAAGCTCAGGACATGACTGAGAGCACAGAGAAGAGGCAAGGTAGGTAGGATATGACCATCCTCTGGAGCTAGAGTCCTCTTGGTACCTGGATTGCGTGGCAGCAGATCCCAGTGTGTGATTTATGTTCCCTCATCGAGCAACCTGACAGTGGGATGAAGCTCAGAGCCTGAATGAGTACAGCAGCAGTCTGAATTCACAGGTACCACAAACCCTTTGCCTGTGAAGGTGGCTGAGCTACTGCTGCTCCACTCATGAAAACTCCCTCTTAATTATTGAGTAAGCAAGCACTGTGGAGCCAAGCACATAGGCAGCTCACACCTTCATGTCTGACCTTCATCTTTTCTTACTTATATTTTCTCAAAAGAGAAGCATAGCCCTGTGCTCTTAGCAGTACTGGGTCAGTGGTTGCCACCACATCTCTAGACAGAGGATGAAAACCATGTGGATGTGATGATTTTATTTGCTTGTCTTTGGTTAAAGCAAAAAATATGTAGTAACAGCCTACCTTACAGAGGTTTGACAGCTGCTCAAGTAATTAAGCAGCAAATCAAGCAGCAAAAAGTCTGGTTACTAGTGATAACCCCTGAGGGAATGGCATGAAAATGTGTCAGGGAAGGTTAAGGTTAGATATTTGGGAAAAGTTCTTCATCTAGAGGGTGTTTGGGCACTGGCACAGGCTCCCCAGTGAAGCAGTCACAGCACCAAGCCTGGCAGAGTTCAAGAAGTGTTTGGACAACACTCTCAGGCACATGGTGTGACTCTTGAGGTGTCCTGTGCAGGGCCAGGAGTTGGAGCCCATGATTCTTGTGGCTTTCTTCCAAGTTAGAGTATTCTGTGATTTTAAATGCTCTAATGGGCTGAGATAGATGATGCAGCAGACAGCAAAATAAAATTATAGATGGTCTGTACCACAGTAAAAATAAACACTGAGGAATAACAAGCCAACTGCAGCCAGAGCTCAGCACTACAGGTCCCAGGTGTCTTCCTCCCCAATACCAGAACAGCATTGACCTACAGTAAATCACTCCTAGAAGGGAGTCGTGGGCAGCCAGGTCTTGCCAACACAAGGCACCACCTTCAAGTGCCATTTGCCCTGATCACAAAGAGCAGCCACACAAGCAGCACATATCTCCCCCACAAAAAATTAATTTTTCACAGCAGCTGGAGCTGCAGCTCAGCAGATTTACACCTTGGAGCTCAGGAACATGGGATAGGTGGTGTTCAATGCAAAATGAAGGTGGTAGAAAAAGATACATGTCAAGGCAATGGCCCCCACATTCACAGATGTGAAGGGTGCCTGTACAGCAGCAGTTCCTCCCTGAGCAATGAAGGTGGTTGTGCCAGACTTTGGGAAATGTCCCAGAAACCTAGAAGTTTATAGCGACAGCGGAAGCCAAGGTCTCTACACAGGCAACAGATCTCCAATTACCAAACCAGGTCAGTTGGCTTAGCAACAGGTTATTTCCATGGGGTTTTTTTGCTTGCTCATTTAATGGTAACATTTTTATGTGTCTCTGTTTTCCCATACAACAGCAAGAAGCCAGATATTGTGAATTTTTGGTAGCCTCTCTAATGAGAGGAAGTGTCTATGATGTAACTTGCAAACACAACCCTACCCATGCTTTCAACCACTGGGGCTCCCAACTGCTCCTCTTTGAATCAGAGGTGACACCCCCTGCTGATGATCTGAGCTTGGCTTTCCATCCTCCTGGGAACCATACTACAAAACATTGACATTCCCCTTTTTACCTTTTGTATCCAGCCCTGCATGCCTCCCTTTAACCTCCTCCCTCAAAGAGAAAATCATCTGATCTTCTTCAATTCTTCTACCAGGGGAGAACATTCCTCCAAACAGCCTGACATTCACAGATGTTGGAAATGCTTAGTGATACAGAAAGGAAACAAAAGCCTTCAGCCTTGCTGGAATCCCAGCCCACAGCACTAGCCTAACACTGCCTGAAAGTATCCCTTCTGATCTGAAAAGCTCAGCTCCGCAAAGTGAGGGCCGCAAAGTGATTGTGCTCTCCTTTTGCAACAATGCAGAAATGGCCGAGTTCATGTTTCTCTACAAACCTCCTTGTTTGTGGAACTATATAGACATCACAGAGACATGTGTGGCAGGCTGAAACTTGGTGTTTTTCATGCTTTATGTCAAAATCAAATCAAAGGCAGGGGAGCTCACTTGGTTTGGACATATTTTAAGTTAAACAAGCATAAAATATTTGGCAAACTTCCCTTGCTTAATGCAGTATAAACAATTTTGGTATTGCACAGAAAATTTCCCATTTAATGAATGCAGTGAGTAACTAAAGAGAAGGTCACACTATTCTTGAAGTCTTCATTATGCAGGGGACAGCCCCAGCTTCTGCCACAACTGTAGCAAAGTCCATGTATAACATTAAGTGGCTCATTTGCAGCCAGGGTGGCACTGGGAGGCAAGAGGAAATATCCTTGTAAGATGGTAGGTTCTCCTGCAGAACCCAAATGAAGACAAACCAATTTTAGCCATTACTTTCTGAGGGGTAAAAATAAATGCTGATAGACACAAACCAGAGACAGACTAAAGGTTTCAGAAGGCAGCCTCTGGCAAATCCAACTGCAGCAGTTTAAGACATTAGCTTGCACAGCTGTCTGCCAGCCTTGGCTGTCCACCTTGTTGGCCAGCCAGAATTTACTGCACCTCTAATAAAGTCAGCAGAAAGAAATACATGCTTGTGCCTCAGCCACTACAGTTTGTAGCCCAGCGTATTAGACTGCATTGCTGACGACTGGTGAGCTCCCAGACTGTATATTGAAGGAGGGAAAGAACAGATGAGAACAGAACAAAATGTCTTCCTTGCCATGAAAGGCTTAGAAGAGACTTGAAAGAAAATAAAGGAGCTAAAGAACTAATGAAAGATGTTTATTCTACAGAAATTGATGCAGCATTCTTTGCTGTTGGAAAAGCTGGTTTGGCAATCTACTGCTCCCCATGGGCACAGGGAGCTGTAGGTGCAAAAGATAAAGCCAGGTCTGCCAGAATTATCAGCACTGCTCATGCTCCCACTAGCTCAGAGCCCACTGTAAAAGTAGGAGCATCCTCCATGATCTAACTGGTTATAAGGAAGCCCTCCTGACCCTAATACCTGCACTACTGACACCACCCTCCCCATCCAGGGCTCCACTCCAGGAATGACATCACCTGAATGTATAAGTAGTCTATTTTTACAAATCCTAATGCAACCAGACCCTCTGCTCCTATGCAGAGCAGATTTCAGACATAAAATGCAATGTGTTGAAAGAAATTAAGATAGGAGATTTAGAAGGGACAATAGATTTTCCTTTTTGACAAAGATTTATAAAATCCCAGGAAATTCACACACCCAAAGCATTTATTAAAATATGTCCCTAGAGCCAGCTTTGACTTAAGCATGCCAGGAAATCACTGGTAGCCTTTGAATACTGAGAAAAAAAACCCTGAAAGTACATATCATTGTGTATTGTAGATGTAAATCTCATGTACTGGATGTCCCACTTGCTTTGTTAAACAAAGCTACACTAGACACTACCTGTACTAATGTGCAGGCTGTAGGAAATCTATTAAGATAATATGATCGGTTTCACCCAAATCGATTTTAGAAATAGCATGAGATACTGTAGCAATGTATTGAGCCACAGTTAACCAATGTAAGGTGCTGCAGGCCATCTGGAAGTTTTGCAATTACTGAAAGTTTAATACTGTGCAATGAAAGGTTCAAGCACTCAACAAAGAACTTTTGGCGTTCTTGGTTTGTTTTGCAAAGAAAATCAATCTTACTTTTCAGCTCCCCAATAACCTGGGTTAGCTCAGTTTGAAATAAGCTAGAAACAAGGAAACAAAGCCAAAAATATCCACTCAAAAACCCCCACTACTCAAAGAATCCCCAAAAGTTTCTTACTGAAGGTCTAACAGCGCTCCTAGAATAAAACTTGCAAAGCTTGCCCCAGTCCTTCCCTACCAAACAGCCAGACCCTCTGAGGGTGCAGGCACTTCAGATACCAGCCCTAGAAAGCTGTCTCACCATGCTGAAGGGATGAGGTGTGTGTGCTCCTTTGCCTATGGCAAAAGCAAGATACAGTAAATAATCTTAGCCTGTAATGAAAGATTTACTGCAATCACAACACCCAACAACTTCATCACAGCCTAGGCAAATCCCAGCTGCTGGCTCCATGTTCCTCCTTGAGTTTTAAGTGCTCCAGCACTTCTAATTCCTGAGCCACTTCAATGCAGTAACTCAGAAGGAAACAGACCTCACCAAAGAGAGGCTAAGTATCTTACTGTGAACATTAATGTCTTCCACATTTGTGCTAATCTTTAAGAGCCTGTCCCTCATGAGGCCTTGACACCAATTCTCTCTTACTGGGTGAACCACAACATCCTTACCCATGCATGTATTACTTGCTCTTGCCCTTGGCAAGCCTGACACTGTGAAACACGTACACAAACACAGTCTAGTCCCAGCAGTGAACTTTTATACAAGAAGCCTTTAATGTTTCAGTCAGCAACACTTAATCCAGGGTGTGGATGAAAATCAGATCTCTAAAAGGGACCCTCTTTGTGGCTGCTTCCTTCTCCCCTCAGCAATGAATACGTGCCCTACAGCAAAGGTATCCCAAGTGGCTGTGGAACAGTTCCTGCTGAGGTGTGCCAGCTCACTGCTTCATCTTCCATGGTAAAGCTGCCCCACATTCAGTTACCAGTGCACACAAGCACTGCAGGACCTGCTCATGACGCATCCAGTCATCTCTGCTGTGTGATGGCAATGTCAGCCAAAGGCAGCCAGGCCACACTGCACTTCAGCTGTCCAAGACTAATCTTCCAAGTCCTTTGTTACAGCAAAACAATTGACTTTCATGAGCCTCATATCCTCCAAAATGCCAGGATGCCAGCACAGCCCTGCTGTAAGTGATGCTGTTCTTCCAGTCACATCAATGTTCCATTAAATCTCGTTCCTTCATTTTCTCATATGTCATCAAACACACCAAGCAATAGTTTGTGAAACACGTGTTTTACACCTCTGCATACTCCATGCATAGATTTCACCATGTTTCTTGATCTTACCTAAGTTTTGTATCTTCATCTGAGCCAAGACATTTTAATTCCTCCGCTCCCCACTTCTCTGTCGGAAACCATTCAACTGCAGAGAGATCAGACTATACTAACACTGGGACAGCAGCCAGCAGTATGCAGTGTGCCTGGCTTTTAACAGCTAAATCCTATAAAAAATAATGATGCAAATATGAGCACTCCTCCCCGAGACATCCTAATGCTTTCAACAACCTCTTAGGAACACATAATGCTGCTGGATGGGACGGAGGCTGAAAGGAACTAATTTGGGACCCCTGGTACTTACTATGTGAACACCTGCTGGCTAAACAAACAGGCTTAGGTAAGAAAGCTGAAATAGCTGTATGGACACTACACTGCTGTGTCAGATAGCTGCTTCCTGAGAGCAGGCATGAACTGCACTGCATTATCACCTAAATGTGGTCATGGGGTAGAAAGCTCTCCTTTAAGAATCTTACACGCTGACACAGGACCAGGAAAATTCTACCAAAACAGCCACCCTGAAGTACTTAGGCTCAGACCACTATCATCATTTAGGAGACTAACTCCCCTGTTCTCCATGAATATTAGATACATTATCTGTCTTCAGCACTAATCCAATACCACATGGGAAGTCTGTTGGAAGCCTTGCAAGTCCTGCCAGGTAAACCCATCCTCACCTTCCACCAACAACTGCAGTTGTTCCATGACACTATCCTGCCATGCACTGCATGAGTATGAGCAAGGACACAAAGCCCTTCTCACACAGAATTAAGCTGATGAATGCTTCTGCATCCACTCCTTCAGTCATGGTACCTTGTGTCCTTGAGTACATCACCTTGTGCCCTCTGGAATTTGCTTCTGCAATAAATGAACACTTGACAAGTTCCCCATTCCAGCAGGGGACCATGGGCAAATGTCCTGTGGGGAGGTGGAAGTCCCCCCTCATCTGTATCCCGCTGGAGGCTCCAAAGGGGAGGTTTTATGTGAGAGGAGCCATGGGGACAGACCACAGCTTCTCAGAAAAAGCATTAATGTTCTCCTACATCCAAATGACAGTGCAGCAAGAAAGGGTTTCTGTCATAGAGGCTGTAGGGAATGTGATCGGGCAGAGAGGGAGGGTACCTCTTTTGCACTCCCTATGCTCTGTTTTCCAATGTTTTTTCTCATGCCTGTAAAGATAAAAAATTAAAAACTATATTCACCCTCATCCCCAACATCCTGAGTATTCTGGGGGCAGAGTTCAGTTTTTAGCTGCCTAAGGGCAGAGGAAAAAGAAGAGGGTGCACGAAGACAAAGCAGCATAGGAGATGCTCACCTTTCTTCAGGGCAGCTCACAGGCAGAGCAACTCACACACTCTGTAACCACTGCTTTAGACGCATGTCTGAAGGAAGTTTGGCTACAAGTCTAAAAATCACAGCCCTGAAAAACAGGGCTTTGTTTCCTCTCACCAAACTTTTATTAAAAATGAGTTTCAAGCTTGAAGCAGTGCACAGGGTGAAAGCATCACCTCAGGAGAGGGAACTACCTCCTTTCACCTCTCATCAATGACAAAAGAATACTTCCAACTAGCTTGCCCACAGAAAAAGTGCATGAGCTTTCTTTATCTGAATGCCTGTGCTGTCCAGTAAAGGCTGCTGTGCAAGAAGATGCCTTAAAGCTATGAAAGCACAAACCTTCAGCCTCGCCCAGTTAGTCTTTCCAAGATGTGAACCAGAAGGGACCTGAGGCCAAGAATTACAGCCGGGCTTCTACTTTCTCTAAGAGGAGAAAAAAATCCAACATCCCTACTTAAAGACAAAGGGACACCGTGCTCAGGGCACTGGCTGGGGAGCACAGGAGACCCAGCAAGCTTCAGCTGAGGCTGCCTGAGGACAGGCTCCAGCTGGCTGAAGTGCTGCAGATGGCCTCTTGCTTCCTACAAGACACAAGCTGTGCTGAACACACCTCCTGGCCTCCAGACCAGTCAATTCTCACCTGTGAAGTCAAGAGGGTCAGAAAACCTCCAAATATTGACCTTTAACTTAAGCATGTATTTTAGGAAACGCAAAACCAAGGCTTTAGCTGGTAACAACAGCACATTTGTGTACTAGGGGACACACCACATTGTGAAAACTTCACCAGCTGTGCTTCCTGATGGTGTGAGTGTTAATGTGTATAAACTCCCTAGTAGTAAATTAGGTCTCGTAGTGGTTTTGCGCCTTTCTTCTTTTCACAATTTATATTGCCCAGTATTTATGGATTCCCAGTAACGAGCACATGGAGGTGCCCTGTCATCACAGAGTGAGGGAGCACTAACACACTGGCAAAGGGGATGCACTGCCTGGAGACCCAGTACTGAGCAGAAGGTTAGGAAACTCACCTTGCCAGGGGGTGGCTTGAGGAGCTCAGACTGTTCTGTTTGCCAAAGACAAGACTGGGAGCAGTCCTTGTGCGGACCATGGTTACAGCAGCGAAGAACAGACACACTGGACTAAAAGCTGCTTCTGTTTAGTGGATTAAACAGAAGATTCAGCATCTGCAGATCAAGACTAGACAAATGCAAGCCAGAAATGAGGTGTAACAGCATGTGGGTAATTAACCACTGCAGCAACATACCAAACACAGTGGTATTTTCCATTTGTAGTAATTACTTAATCAAGACTAGATGTTTTTAAGACACATTGTAGAGCCCAGAGCAAATGGAATGAATAAAAAAAAAACTAGACATGTGGGCTGTATTATGCAAGAAGGCAGAACTAAAGCACAATAGCTCCTTCTGGCCTCACCATCTACTAATCTATGGGGGAATTGACCCTTTTAGTGTCAGTGGAGTTGGTAGACAGCCATATTTTTAGCAGCAAGACATGCTGATGTTTACATGAGATAGTAAAAATAATATGTTGTGTTACACCCACACCTCTAATCTGAAATTCTCTAAGCTCTTTACCATCACTATGTCAGCAAGCCTGACAACTCACTGGCTGATAAATTGGCATTATCATTTCCCTTTCATCCAGATTATGCTTTTTCAGAGTAGCTAATCATCTACTTACCATTTACATGGTAAACAGAACACTCAGGCTACCTGCCATCTTACTTTTAAACCTTTTGGTGAGAAAATGGTCACATTTGCAGAAGCTGTCAGCCCACAGAACTGCCCAGCAGCTGCCCTACTTCAGATGCTCATCCCCAGTACAAACTTTATAGCATTCAAGAACTGTATACAAACTTCCCTAGGAAATTTCTGCCAACAAAATGCTTTTGTAGAGCAGAAGTCAGCAATTAAAATGTTAAAAACAAAACAGAGAGAAAAAGAAAGAATGCTTCCTAGTTGTTTTAACAAAATCTTCATATACAACAGACAGACAAAAGAAAAAAAAAAGAAGAGTAATTTCCATTCGTTTCCATGACAACCAATGGAAATCGCTAACCCATCATCTCTCCCTTGTCAACCTCTGGCAGACCTGTCAGGGAAAGCAAGGGACTATGCCCTGTCTAAGGTTCTCTACTTAACCAGAACACATTGCCATAATGCCAAGTACTCCCCTTACAGTACAACTCTAGCTTTTTTCCCCTGAGATCCTAGGGGATGGAGAGGTGCTTACTGCTTTCCTGCAAGAGCAAATGCACCCCAGAAGTGCAATCTCCTCTCAGACACCTCAGCTCTCCCACTTTGTGACCTGCTTCATCAAAACATTCAACCACCTCTTTTTCATCTGTGAGCCATTGGCTCACACCTTGAAGGTGGCCCATATTAAGCAATTTTTGTACACCTTTACTGGCTGGCAAGAAATTACTGCATCACCCAGTGACTCTGGTCTACATTTTGTCTCCATTTTTCTTACTATTGCTATTGCTGGGAAGGAAAATAATCCTCTGTAACTCCTGCTGCACCTTCTACATAAGAGCTTTTAAATTTTTCCTAACAGGAATGCATTCAGCTTTATAAATCCTACTATGAGGCAGAGCACTATCATTATCCTTGTTTTACAGATGTGAGCACCACAGCTTAGAAGAATAAGGTGGCTTGCCCAAAGCCTACATACAAATCATGGCATCATGCTAAGAGTAAGGACAAATTGGTCTTCAAAGAGTCCGTTTGCATTTTCTTGATGCCCACAGCTCTGAAAGTGTTTGAACCACAGATGATCCAAGTCTGCTGTAGTCCTTCCACCCTGCCAAAACCCCACAGCAAATAAATATTAACCTGAAACAAAATCAAAACACCCAAACCTCAAATAGTTGTCTCTGTTTAATGCTGGTTTACTGTTGACCTTGCATATGCAGCCAGGATGGCCCAACTCACCCCAGCATCTGGATGTGTGCTGCTGCACTGCAGAAGAGCTTGGCAGTGATTTGCAGGGAGGTGTTATCATCCAGCTGTTCTCCCATCTCTTTCAGTTTTCACGTGCACCAAGCCAGGAATGGCCCAGGCACGGTGCTGGCACTGTGTGAGTTCAAGCTTTTCACATAGCACAGTGAGATTTAACACTCACCCAGCAAGACAGGAAATCCACAAATAATCCACATTGACTGCAAATTTTGCTACATCCTCCATCCTCCCATCCCAAGTCTGGGTTGCAGGAGTTACTGGGAAGTAACAGGACTGAGCACAATGGCTGTGAGTGCACGGGTGTGGGTGCACACGAGGTGTAACAAAACACATTCTGTGCCCCCTGATTAGCTATGCTTTGGCTCAGTTTCCTCCATGACACCCTCCCAGGGGACTGCACACAGCTCTGAGCACCAAACAAGAGAAGACAAAGCACTGAGTTCAAAGTTGAGCAACAATAAGTTGTTCTACAAACTGATTCCCACAGATTCCTGTCTTGAGGCTGATGGCATTTAGTGGCTATGAAGGTATGAAATACAATCACTGGTGAATGCTCATAAATTGCTTCTTTGGCTTGCAGTAGAAGCTGATCTCACATTCAGGCTTTTCCCTCTGGTAAGGCAGTAAGTACTGCACCACTGTACCTACTTTTACAAAGCTAAGAGCAACATTGTATGCTGTAGGAAATTAATACGCTTCACTAAACATGGCTGAAACTGGCTTTTTGGTTTAAAACTTGTTTGAGAAGGGTCAGAGGTAACACCAAACAGAGAATAAGATCACATACATCTCTGTTTCCTTTCCTGCACTGACAGGAGGAAGGGAGCTACAAGGAGATTTAAAAGAGGTGTGATAAGCACTGAGCTGAGGGGTCCCATAAATTGGCTACGTGTACAAGGTGGAGATAATGGCACAGGGGAGGCACTGATTATCATTGAACATGGGGTGTAATTAGGACTGTTGGGACAGAATAAAAAGATTAATGGTCTATTTGCTCACAGAAGAGGACTGTGAAGATAAACTTACTGAGATATTCCAGAACATGGTATCATTTTTCATAGAACAGGAAGGGGGCATCACTTATCAGGGATGTGTAAAACTAGATTTGACAAGACACTAATGGTTATAGTTTGTACAAGCAGCTACTAATCCCAAGGCATGCAGTGATACCTTGTAGAAAAAACACAATCTGTTTTTCTGAACAAATAAAGAATAAAAATGTACGCCCTTCTTAACGTGCTCCTCCTTACCCTTACACATCACCCTCCACAAATGGGTCCAAGCCCCAGTCCTGGGGAGGACAGAAAAAGCTTTGTGAGAAACTGAGCCTCTGCTGCAACCTGACATCTCCATCATCCATCCACAGGGCAACTGGAGAGGGAGAGCACTGCCTGAAGATTAGGCTGACACTACTCATGTGGCATTCATTGTCTTAGGACTGGAATACCCCAGAGCTTGCATCATGTGGAGCAAGCACGCTGTCCTCAGACAGGAACACCGCAGCTTTTCTGCCAAGCTGAAGGCGATGCCTCCAACATGAATGCTTGGTCCCTTGCCACCTTAATCTTCCAGAGCCCTGGGTTTGAATGCATGAACTGCAGACCAGAGCTCGGTCACAACCTTTACAGTTATCCCTGAGGAATTTTACTCACCCAGACAACTAAATGATTCAGACATTGCAAAAATTCCCCAATGAAATCGCCTCCTCCTACATATAGGAAACGAGACAACAATTCCAATCCCTCATACTTAAGCTTCCTTGAACATAAACATGAAAAAAGCAGCCAAAACCGGGAGGGGAAAGGAAGTCCCAGAGCAGCAAGAAGTACATATGCAAGGAGTTACATCATGCAGAAGAAAAGCTCTTGGCTTCAGGCTAAAATTACCAGTGCTTAAATGGCAGGGGCTGCTCTAGCATGAGGGGCACCTTCCCAGGAACAGCGCTCCAGATCAATTCATTGTTGGGTAAACAGCATCAGGCTCTGCTGTCAAAACCATTCCTGAACAACACAGCACTGGAGGCCAACCTATCAGCTGGCCAGTGCCTGCCAAAACTCATCCTGGTGGGTGAATGGAAATTCCTTGTGCTGCCTCTCTGACACTCAAGCCCCAAAATATCTCATGGCAGCAGGGTGATAAGGAAAAGGCAGACAGTGATAGCATTTTTGATGGCAGGAAGTACACTCAGGTCCTGGGCTCCTTCATTAGGACAAATTTCATCAGTACATCCATCCATCAGAAGTAGGTACCTTTGCCAGCCCACTTCTGTCACCCCACTCTTGCTTCCCTCTTATTATTGAAGACTTTAACATCCTCTGCTCCCCTCCTGTGATCTGGAGACTTAAGACCCTTTCAGGTTTGAGTCATAACACTGCCATGGGTACCTCCACAGTAAGTCTTTCCATGACCTAGCTCGTCACAGATACAAAACTAAAGAATTTGTTTCTGGCATAAAACAATCTTCAAATCACTGTTTCTTTGAAAACTTTCATTGTTGGGGAAAAGCTGATTAAGCACTGGAAGCTCCACCAGCATTCACACTCCCAAGGTCTCTTGATCCTGTCTCAGGACTCTAAGCAAGAAGCAGGGATGGGATCAGAAGGAACATGTACTGGCTAGGGACAACCAGCAGTGGATAACAAATAGCTGTCCAAAACCTCTCCTCCTGCAAATGAAATGCAGCAGCTCTGTCTTGGTGTTTTTATCTGTTTCTCTCCATTGTTTCTTCAAGCTGGTTTGCTGCTCTTTGCAGTGCAAAAGGGAAAGATTAAGGAGAAGGAACAAGAAAAGCTGGGCTCTATGGGGTCCATTACACAGCATTAAGGTATTTTCAGAAAGTGGTTAGAGATCCATCTCTGGGACAGCAGTTGAGAGGGTACAGCCAAGGAAAACACTGTTTAGCTGTCAAACAGTAGAAATATGGGATTCACTTTCAGCTGAAGTTAATGAGATACTGACCTCCTCCCCAGTCATCCACCCCAAATCCTTTGCTCTTTCCAATGTATTTGTCCAAGAGGAGCCTCCCATTTGTTTCTAGCTTATAGGCCTCTTGATGCACTCCAAACAAGGTGCAGACATCTGCAAGAAATTCCACATTTGCGGACTGGAGCATGAATTTTCTTCAACTCTTACAGGCAGCCTTCATCTAAACCACTGCCCCAAGCAACCACAGGGCCCATGCCCAAACCAAGAGGTACACTGTAATAAGTAACAAAACTACAGCACAGTAGTAAAATTTCACAGCAGCTTATATGAACTATACTTCTGGGTAGCTAATTTGCAAGGCAGAGAAGGGACAGTCACTCATCACTGCTGCCTGGAGTCTTCAGCCCAGATGAGCACTGAAGCACACTTGAGAAAAAGTAGCAAGAAAATGCCACACAGTCGCTGCTTGTGCTACAGTTATCTGTGCTTTAACAGAAAATTGAAGCATCCAGACTTGTTTATCTGCCATTTGTTTATTTACTGCCAAGGAGCTGCAATCAGAACCCCACAGCTGAGAGCAAATACACCCCTGCTCTAACCAGCCCACACCTAACTGTAGACAGTTGTGGCAAAACCTACAACCCCTGGTAGAAGTCCAGGCATACATAACCCCTTGTCTACCACCCAGATGCTGCTGTAGAAGGAATTATGCTTCACAGCACAACAGCAAGCTGCTCTTTTTGCTTGCTAAACTCAGAGACAACACTGTGAGAGATAAATCTCTCCAAGGAAATGCTGGTTATTCACATTTCAGCATAGCTATAACAGTAGAGCAGAAGCCAACCTCCCTCCAAAGATAGATGCAACCCAGGTAAACAAGGCATTTCTGAGAACCAATCTCATCCAGCTCACAGGATACGTGGCAGAAACACAGCCTGGTTAATGGGAGTCTCATCAGTCTGGGAAGAGACATCTGGCCAAGATTTGTGACAAACTCTCTTCTGTACAAAGAGAAACACTCCCCAGCTCATGTAACACCACACAAGAAAGATCAAAGGTGCCCCGAAGCCTCCCGATGGGTAAGCAGCTGTACCAACAACAGCAGCTGGAAAATGCAACAGGAGACTCAGCCAGTCCCTTCCTCCTGTGCTGGGAGCAGAGCTGCCTCCTCGGCAGCCCCCAGCAGCAGCCCCCTGTTAATTACCGGCAAGGAATTTGCACTCTGGCAGATAAAGTCATTCACTCAGCCAGTGGCGCGTTTGCACAAAGCAGCTCGGCTCTGACAGCAGCTCCATCTGAGAAGCAACATTTGGGTGCCACGCACATGTGAGTGCTACACGACATCGTGTCTGCTGCAGAGCTTGTGCCACACATGCTGCTGCTCAGAGGCTACAGCCCCTTCAGAACAGCAGGGGAGGTTGTTTAAACACTCCTACACGGGGCATTTGGCCAGTGACTTCAGCACATTGAGGTGCCTTGGACAGAACCCCTTGGTCCATCTCCAATTCCTGGGATATCTGCAGCACAGCAGCTGCCTGGTGGCAAAGCACACACCTTAAAAAATAGGCTTTGCACAGATGAGCCTTTGCTGTGCTCCAGGGAAAAATCACTTCTTCCCTGCCTACCCGTTTAAAAGGTGCTTATTGTCTTGAGATACAACTCCAGCAACACCTGCTCTGGCACTCAAGGGAAGGATTTCAAGAAGGAAGACACCTATCACTCCAAAACCAGCTCAAGGAGAAAAAATGGATGCAATCTTTCCTTCCACTGAAGATGTGCTTGCTAGACTAGACACTTTTATTAAATTATTTTATGAATGTGTTACTGCTAGGTTTTATTGCACAAAGCCAGTGCATATTAAAAACAGCCTGAGTTATCCACATGATGGGCACCATGCTGCCTTTTTTGTCCACTGTCCTGGCTAAATTATCAGTGAAAGCAAGACTGAACTATTCATAAAGTCTCTATAATTTCATTTCAAAAGGCAAATTTCTTAAAATGATGGCTTCAGGGCCAAATACAGCTACGCAATTACATAAGGATCTCAATTTAAATGTAATCAGTTTCATTTATTAAGATATCAGTTTTTCGGTTTTGTCCATTGCAAAAACATGGCAAAAGTTTGACCAAGGCAAGCTCCTGATGCTGGCCACACTGTGTGAACAGCCCAGTGGGAGGAAGCACACCAAGTCCTTTGAAGACTGTCTGAATTCCCAGCTCCACATCCCCTGGTGCACACAAGTACTCTGCTGCCAAAGGGTGCAAATCTTGGAAAGGGTGAAGAGTTGCTCTCCTTACATGAAAAAGCAGCCAGGTCAGATCAAGAAGAAGCACATAGGTGAGTTAAGCAAACAGAAACCTCTGCCTTTTCTCTCCCCTTAACATCCCTTTTCAGCTTTTCATATAGCAAAATTACACTGAGGAAAACAGAGGTCAGGTAAAAAAAAAAGTCATCCCAAGGTTACAACAGATGTAGACACTTAAAAATTGTGCTTTTAGAAAAGGTTATAACTCTGCCTCCAGATATTTGTCACCACTGTGTTGCTCAGGGGTTATAGCATCTCAGATCTGTCTGTACATCTCCTCACAAGAGGGAAGTCACTGGCCTTCCTCTGCTTGTCCTTTTTAGACAAGTCAGATTAAACCATTTACACATAACTCTTTTCAAAGGCTGGCTCATTTGGCCAGAAATAGGTTAAGTATAATTAACCCAGAAAAACAGCTACAGGCCCCAGAGATTATTCTGAATGGCCAGAAAACTTGCAAGGAGCAGAAGGCAGGTCAGGTCAGTGACCTCTCCTCTTGGCAAGGCTGGATTCAAGAAAGGACTTGTATCCACAGCTCACATCAATATATTCATGCTGGCGTAAATCTCTTTGCTAACGCCTAAAACTCATGGTGAAAATAACTTTCTCAAAAATTCTGAATGAGGTTTAAGCAAAAATGAAAACAAGAAAACCCCTCATTCTTATTGTGAAACAAGTGTCCTGGTGGGACACAGAATGATGCTGGTATGGAAGTGGTCCCACACGCCATCCCTCAGACCCCAATGGGCAGAGTCGAATAGCAACAGGACTCCTCTCCAGTGTTAACCAGGTAACTTGCTCCAGCAGGATGTGAACAACTGATTGACTTTTAATAAATTCAACAGACATTTCAAGCCTCTCCCTTTTCCTCTATCGTGATGGATGCTTCCCAAAAATCACTCCATATGCTTTGGGAGGCCCAGCTGAGAATATGAGTAACTTCATGTCTCTAGCATCCCTGTTAATACGAGTGAACAGCCACCTCATTGAGTCTGACCCAGGAAGAAAAGATAAAAGGGGCTGTCTGAAGCTGGTGGCTGGCCTCCATCCGAGGAGTACAGTTCACCGTCTATTGCTCTTGTGACTATTACTGAACCAGGCCAAGAAAAGCTCCCAAGTTCTGGCACGCCTCAGATTTTCCAGTCTGCATGAGGTTATGCCAGGAACATTTACTGAAGCAATTTCTTTCTTACTTTAAAGACTCTAATTATGCACCTAACAATGTCGTAGAAACGAATGTTGTACAAGAACCCCAGTACAACTCAGATACAGTTTTGCTAACAAAAGGATTAGAAGCTTAATGCTCAGTGTTAATATTCCAAATGTACTGAAAGGGACAAAGTGCAAGCTGCAGCAGAAACAGAAGGCATAGAGAGGGTTATCGCTTCCAAAATCTGGAAAGGGAAAACCACACAGGAAAATGCCACAGTAATTGTACTGAATGCCAGTGATGCAGTAGAGTAGTAACAAGAAACATTTAGAAGTGGGGCAACCATCAAAGCCATCTCTGAATTACAAGCAGCTCACCTTCAAGCACAGCCCACTCCCTAGAAAATGAGAAGGTCTAAATACCCCAGAAGGTGAGATGCTACCCATGACTGAACTGATATTCACTGCTTGGCAGCTACTAGCAAAGAGGAATCAAAATGAACCCCAAAACAAAAGTTGCCTGAAGTGTCCATTTTCCCTGAAACCAGACCGAGACCTCAGTCATCAGTCTCAAGTTTTGCTGAACTTAGACTGGAATCAAACCAAAATGTTCACTGGTTTGCCACTTGGACCATTATCTCTGAAGCCAGTCATAATAATTCATTTATTCACTCAAGCATGAACTGGCCTTTAAAACCAAGTTTTGAACATGAGGGCTGTACATTTTTTCTTACTTTCAGTTTGCAGGTGAGACACAGAGACATGCCAGTACTTACATCTGGGAAGTTATCCAGGTACTACAAATTAGAGAACATTAGGCAAAAAGCAGGATTTAGCACTTCGACAATGTTAGTGACACAAATGAAATCACAATTTTGAGGGCCAAACATATTTTGGCTGTTTCTCTGGGTTACTGATCCCAGAAGGCTTTACCCAGACCAGTGTCATCATTACTTAGCTATTATTAAATTTTTTCCTATGGATAGTGTGCACCTCTTTCCTACAGAGGTGTTGGTGTATATTGAGCAGAACTGGTTAAGGTTTATATTTAGGGTTCCTAAGAAAAGTAATAAACGTGATTTAGCTTTTTCAGGACAGTGCTGGAGAGGATGCAGGGAAATGCTCACTGCATAAGTATGTCACGCTTTGGGAAGAACATGTATTACAGTATTATCATGTACAGGCAGATGTGGAATGCTGGTCCATACTACAGCTCCCCTTGGTTTTCATGACAGCAGCGACCAGAGCTCAACAGTGTTGGCTAACAACTACCCTGTCTCACTTCTGCTCCTCACCTGGCCATTGCAAGGAGTTCCCAAAGAGCTTTGCTCAGGGAGAGAGAGCAAAAGCGATGGGCTCCATCCTAAACCCCGCTCTTTACCATAACCGGGGCAGCACAGTCTGCGGGTGGGAGGCAGAAAAAGAGCGAACCAGACGTGTTTATGCCTTTTTTTTTTTTTTTTTTTTTTTTTTTTATGGAGCCAAACTGCGATGCTTTAGGGTGGGTCTCGCCATCTGGGGGAAATATGCAGGGAGAAAAAATGCAGGGAGCGAGGACGAGCTGCCCCCTGAGCGGGACCGCTTTCCTCCGAAGGCAGGCTCGGCCTCCCTTCCCAGCCCAGCTTGAGTTCATTTTCCTCAAATCACTTCCACATTTCCCCTGCCGTAATTATCAAATATTTTGTTTCTGACTTCACTTTTTAGGGAGGCCGCCGCAACCGGGAATGCAGGCACCGTTTGTTTTCTGTCAACAGAGCTGGGGGGGTTGCAGCTGGGGGCTTTCAAAGGTTTTCAATGTCATTGCAATGAAAGAAAGGAAGAAAAGAAGAGCGAGGGAAAGAGCGCGCGGGAGAGAGGGAGGGAGGGAGGGAGGGATGGAGAAAAGGAGGGAGGGAGGAAAGGGGACCGCCCCGGCGAGCCCGTCCCGGCGGCAGGATGCAGGGCTCCGGCCCCAGCGCGGACACAGCCCCTCGCCCTCACCGCGGCGCCCGTCGGCCCCGCAACTTCCCTCTCCGCCCCGGCTGCCACTTTGCCCGGTCCTGGCTGCTCCCCCGCGGGCGCCGAGGAGCCCCCGCTGTCCCCACCCCGCCCCGTCCCGTTCCCCGTCCCGCCGCCGGGGCCCCGCGCCTACCTCGGCTCGCAGGCGGGCGGCGGCCAGCAGGGCGCAGAGCAGCGGGAGAGTTTTCCAGATCTGCAAGAGAAGGAGCGGGGAGGCGGTGAGCGCGGGCCGGGCTGGGGCCGGCGGGGTGGCCGCCGCCGCCGAACTTCCCGCCCGGCGACCCCTCTCACCATGCTGCAGGCGGCACCGGCGGGGCAGGAGGAGTTGCGGAGGCGCCTTCCCCGGCTCCGGCTCGCTCGTGAAGGGAAGGGGAGGGCTCCCCCTCGCCCCGACCCGCCAGCCCGCGGCTCCACCCCCGGCCCGGCCCGACCCCCGCCCCGGGGCCGACTCCTCCCCGGCCCCCGCCCGCTCCCCGCCGCCCCTCGGCGGTGCTCCTGTCCGTCCCGCCGCCGGCCCCTCGGCGCCCCACGGCGACCTCGGCGGCCTTTGAAGGCAGCGGGAGGCTGAGAGGCGTCCAAGGGACTCGGTTGCCGCCTCACACCGCCCGACTTCACAACCCCGCCGAGCAGAGCACGGGTCCGAGGAGGCTCCCCGAGCCCTGCCCCGGTGGGGGTTCAGCAGGAGTGGCGACAGATGCCGCGGATGCCCGCCAGCCCTGTCAAGAGCATCCCGCCGAGGGGTCGCAGCCTCCCCCCACATTGTCACAAAAATGGGGAAACTGAGACATGAGGTGGCTTCTCCACAGGCGGGACTCACTCACCGAATGAACCCACTATCCCCCCACGCTCCAACACTGAGGTCACTGAAGTGCTGGCCACAGCTACAGGTGTCACTTATGTTGGGATGTGGGCAGGTTAAAAAATAAGGTTTTAGACCCATATATGTTTAGGATTGAAATGTTCTCTGAGCAAAACAGGCAGCCAGGACTTCATGCCAAGCACAGGGGCTCAAAATCCCACCTGAAATGCCTGGTGGTGCTCATTTGTGTATAAATACTTGTGATCGTCTTGTTTTATCTCTTCATCTCTGAATTTCAGTAACTTCCAATATCTAGAAGGAAAGATCTGACAATGTAGAGACCCATTGCCTTGGGCACATACAGAAATCTGTGTCACAACAAGTGGCACTATGACACCAGTTGTCAAAGGCATTTTCTCGAGTTTTGAGGTTTGTTGTAACCAAAAATGACACCCCAGACTTTAAAATACCGTATCACTCTGACCAAGCATGCCCATAAATTGTGTTCTCTTCCTGCTTTATTCTGTGCCCTCAATGCAGGCAGGCACCAAGGGAGATGCTGGCATGTGTACCCTCATTCACAAAGACCAAAGAGTATTCCAGCATCCTGCTGGAAGGAGAAAACTCTGGGAAGAGTCACCCTAGATCAGCCCTCATCTGACCTGTTCATGGCAGCTGTGCCATTTTTCTGTGCTTCCTCAGGCTCTGCTTCCTTATTCAGGACTACCGTTACTAATTTTGCATTTATAAAGCATCCTTCCCAGCAAGTTCTGCTTCTGCCTGTGAATGGTGCTAGTCTATAAACCCATCCTGAAGAGATGTCTAATTATTTCACTGCTGATGCTGAGCAATGTGGTTTTCATCGCTTGCTTTTGGTTTTTTTAAACTCACCTTTCATGCTGTACCTCTTTGTTTTGGAGTCATTGATTGCTCTGCCTCATGATAACAGCACAGGCATAGTTATGGCTGAAATCAGCTGGCCTCTAGTATGCAGAGGCTTACCCTGAATCACCCTGAGGTGAGTGCCAAGATAAGAAAAAAACAAATGGCAAATGATAAATACATTTTAAAAGATTCATCACTTTCTGTGCCCTTGATACTCAGCTCTGTGGAAGCAGTTATATATGAGGAGGCTCTCTATTTGCAGAGAGTAAAAGTAACTCATATCAGGCTTCAGAACAGAGCACTAGCAGGGGTCTCCCAGTGCCTGAATTCCCTCCCTGCTACCACAGGCAGCCTCCTCATGTAGGTGTGATTAGGCACTGCGCTGGATTATGTAGGTCACTGTGAGCATGGGTTTTTCTTAAAGGAGTAAATATGGAACAGAAAGTAAAGGATTAAATCTCCCATTCTGTGTTGACATTCAGGTACATGAAAATGTATTTCTTCGAGTTAGTTTCTATCATGTGGAAATGGGTAGAAGTAAAAACCAAAAAGCATCTCTCATACAAGCATCAGAAAGGGTGAGCACAAGACAAAACAATCTCAGTGCAGATACCAGAGCCTTACTGCTGCGTACAAAGGCACATATTTTATAATCAAATACAGAATATCCAACAAACTTTTCACTTTTATTCCAAACTTTCACCATTTAAAATTGTAAACTGCAAAGGAACAGTTTGTACAACCTGAGTGCATGACAAATAAATCTGATGGGAATCTTTGCTCTTTCCTGATGGGCCCAAAACACGCAGCTTGAATCAGAGGCAGTAGAATAAGGGGGAAGCAAATGCATTTATGGTTGTGTTTTCAAGCTGTGGCCATAATGGATAAGGTAATTCATCATTGCTGGCTACACAACCAAAGTATCATAAAAATGCTTTCAGCTAAAAGCTTCATTATAAGGGTGAACGACGTTTGCCTGAAATTTTGAAGGCTGCAATGCTCTGGTGGGCCAAAGAAATTGGGAATCATTGCTCTACAGAGGAGATGTTGTTTTATTACATATACCAGTATTTCATTTCTGCTGATGCTGACTTTCCAGTCACTGGTATTTCTAAAACAAACATTTTGTTATGCATATGGGATTGCAAATTTTGAGATACATACTTATCCCCAAGTGGCTGCACAATTGAAATTCAGTAACAAGTTGTTGCCTGAGAAGCAGATCAAGGGAAGCCTGGACACATGCAAGTGTACATCTCATGGGTGGATACATTCTCCGTGTTTAATAAAATACAGGCTTCAACAGAGGCTTTCTCCATTCTTGAGGCACTGTCAAGATCACTCCCCTGGATCCCTGGCGCCTCATGAGGGTTACTCTGAAGGCTCAGCCTCTCCCTTATTACAGCATGTGCACACATATACACCCAAAATGATACTGTAAACCTAATTTCCCAGGGAAAGGAGGCTAAACACGCCAAAAATTACTTCTTAAGCCCTCACTCAACTCTTGTGGCTGTACCATGATATCACTCTCTCCACATTACCTCACTCCCATCCACCACCCACATCCTTCATGCCTCCCCATTTCCCCTGCCATATGAAATATCTGCCCTAAGGGATGGGGTTGTGCTCACACTGCTGTGATGAAGTCAGTGATTGCCCTGCCTGCACTGTGTTTTTGGGTTACAATTCAAGACACCAAGTTGTTTGGCAAGTGGCCTTCATGATGGGACAATAGTTGTCTGCATGACAGGACAACAGTCTGTCCTACTGAAGAGTAGGAAATTTGCAGCAACATTATTTGGTGGAATCAAGAAGCAGGGTATTATTTCTGAGTAGCAAACCTGTTAAGGTTGTAGGCTGAGAAGGCTCAGCTCCTGTGGCACCAGAGACATCTGTGTTGCCTTGAGCTATGTGAGCAGTGACTCCTCATGGACCAGACCGCCAGCACCTGGGAAGGGCCAAGAGATGCCTGGGTTTTCACAGCAGACCTAGGCCAAGACTGCAAGACATGAGGGGAAAGCATGAAGCAGGGTTACACCCTCAAAGATGTGGTCATCAGACTCAAATGAATTCTAGGATGACCACAAGGCCAGCGTGAGGGTCCCCAGAGCTGTAACACCTGGATCACATGGACACCTCACCACCTTCTTTGAGAACTCAAGCCTGCAGCAGCCTTCTCCAAGTATCCCCCTACCTGGCAGCACTGACTGGAGTTTGTAAATACTTTTCTGGAGTTTGGTTACTTTGCAGACTACACTTTGTTAAATACAGAGGTTTTTTTCTATTCTTCTGGCTTTTTTTTTCTTCATTCCCTTGCTCTTGTAATTTTCTTTCTCATTGTGGTTTCCTCAATTCTTGCTCCTGCTCCAGCTGCAGTATTTGTACTAATCATTATTCCTTAAAGCTCTATTTCAGACCTGATGTAATAAAGTGCTATACCTTCTCCTCTTTTTCTTCCCTAATGGATGTTTTTATTTTGCAGGTAATGCTGGGGACATTGCTGACCAAAGGACACACCAGCCTGTCACTAGCAGGCTATGTGGTTTGTATGAAAGGCATTCCCTAATGGTTAATGCATTTGATAGGCTTTTGGATATTCCACTAGCTAGAGCAGTAAAATGCCTAAATACTTTGACAACTTGTCCCTTAAACTTTGTCCTTGGTATCCCTTATTCAAGGTGAGCTTTTCTAATTTCAGACAAGCTCCCAAAAGCAGCATTTCCTCACAGAATTCATCCAGCCCCAGCATCCAGGTGCAATAACCCAGGTAAGCCATGCCCACCAGGAGTGGGCACAGAGCTGTACCCATGTCCAGTCAGTGTAAGCATATCCACTCTGCATTTGCCATAGCCCAGCCAAGGCTAACTTGATGTTCATAGTGCCTCATAGGCTTGAGCTACACTCAGATCCAAGCCATGGTGTAAGAAAGAAAAATCAGTCTCAAAGCCTCACTGTGGAAACAGTCAATCTATCCTCAGAAGTGTGGCATGCTTCTGTCTTAGCATGTTCCTCGTGTCAGTTCACTCCACTGCTGCCAGGCCAGGATGCAGTACAAATAAATTGAATACTCTTGTTTTTGACTCTGCTCCTGCATATGTCCTTTGTAAAGAGGCTGAGGGCACAAGGCTTGTTCAGTCTGAGGAAGAGACCCTGTTTGGAGCAGGAGGATAGATTGAGTTCTCTTCCAACCTGAATTATTCAATGAACTTGTTTGGTCCTTTAAGTTTGGAACAACATTCAAACTAAAAGCACTCTCACAAAAGAAGTCCTACCTATCCAAAACCAGTTTAATACAATTCCCTGAAAGTGCTCCCTAGGATGTTGCTTGTCCATGGACAAACAACTCAGAACTGCCAAGTCCACTAGCTGTGATCTGGAAATATGGGCCTGAAATAATTACTGTGATTCTTTGTATACAAAGAACACATCTCATGCATCCAGAGCAACAGCTGACATGAAGGAAACAGTGTTCCCAGGCAGTCCAACATCATCTACAAGGCTGCCCTCCAGCCTGATGGGGAGTAAGAGCTATTCCAGCTGCCAGATGAGTGCTCCCACCATTGTATAGATGATGACTGGTCACAGGGATTGGCTCACAGATACTGTCTGGTACATCTGTCCTGGTGCAGAGGAGATTTGGCTTATCACTTAGATGAGCAAAACCCTTATTTCATCCAAATGAGGCAGTCACTCAAGGTATCTCTACTCACAGATATGTTGTGAGCTCCTAGCCTATATTGTACTGCCTCAGTTTTTTTGATTTGAGTCTGATCCCAAAAGCCCCTCAGAGACAGTTCTGTAATGCAACAGGCAATTGCAGAAGCCTAGCAAACTAAGTCTTGAGACTAATATCAAGGTAAGGTGAGTTGTCCATTGTATAGGCAGCTGAATGGGCCTGTCCAATTCATAATATGGATTTCCTCGTGTGTCATGCTACATCACAAAGCAGGATGCAGGTACACACTGCTGTGAAGAAACATTGCAAGGCAGAGTCCCAGCTTGACTCCACACCTGCTAATGTCACATGAACATCACAGCACAAACTGTTACATATGATACTATTCTTCAAAAGTGAGGAAATAAACATCACTGCCTTCCGCTTCCTTTCCCATTATCTCCCTCATTTTGCAGACATATCACTGAGGAGTTGCTAAGGTCATTTTTATCAGAGCATGGAGTCAAAAACAGGACTCTTCTGTGGCTGCATGAAATTTCAGCTAGTTTGCCTTTCTGCATCATTGAGCTATGAAGATGTACTTGGCCTTGCCATATTCCATACCATAATCCAGGCATCCTATCCCCAACAGACTACTGCTGTGGAGTGAGTGGTTATCTGCCACCAGCAAATCCTGATGCACACAATTAAGAGCACTTTCTCCATTAGCTGAAACAGTAGTGGTTTGTACTCATGAATGTAGCAGGAAATCAACCCAGGATGTCTTGAGCTCAGGCACAGCCCGTTATAATCTATCAATTGTATTGCAACAAAACACAAGTGTTCCACATGCCGCTCACTTGTCTCACCTCTCAATTGCTGCTCTCATGCAGGGGCAAGCTTAACACTGGAATGAAACATCCAATGAAAAAATTCCAGTGTGCTAACACCTGACATCTTGCTGAAGAGAAGCAGGCACTCTCCTCAGCAGCCAAAGGTGGCTTGGCTGTGGGACCTACAGGTCCTGGTTACCAAGTCAGAGCATCAAGTGCCAGAAGAGCCAGTGGGCATTTCAGGGATTAATACAAACATCACAGGGGGTGCTGGGGTGTGTGCAGCCACCCCCTGCTTGGGAAGGGCAAGGACACAGAGCTGATGAGCCTCCTGAGGTGTGGGAAGGTTTTGTGTAGAGGCTTTTGTGTGCCTCAACACCACACCATCCATCTATGAGATATAGGACCTCAGAGACTGCTGAGGTGACCCTCCACTGAGCAGCTCTGTCTAAGGTTGTCTCCTAATCTGCATAATCTATCCACAGCTGTGTGATAGTAGATATTGAGTTCACCCCAAAATGCCACCAATCCATTCAAACAGTTGCCACAGCAGCAGATCCTCTATTTTAGCAATGCTACAGGACTGTCAGAGTACATCAAACTCAGGTCTGGTAGCTTCCTTCCCCTTACCCTTACATTATACATATACAAAAACCCCACAGACTGCACCAGTCACTTCTATGGTCCAGAGGAAAGATATTCTTGGGTTCTCCCACCCACTCTGAATAATTTTCATATTCTCATCCTCTAAGGATGGGCAACCTGTGAGCATAGAACATCATCACAAACACATAACTATCTGTCCCAGGCCATGGCAGAGCCTGGAATACTTGCTAGAAGGCGTTCAGGAATTTGCTGCCCAAAATGTGTTTGAGCTATGAGTTGTGCCGGGTCAGTGGGGACTGGGTGTGGAACAGCAGTTCTGTGAGTCACCAGGGGTCTGTGAGACCTGGAGGAAAGGTCGACACAGCCTTTTTAAAGCACAGACTGCTGTAATGCTCTGTACACAGATTCAGGATGTCTGTTCTGATGGTGTATATGAGAAAGCTTGGGAGCTGGCCATGGAAGTTTGGACAGCTGACCTAAAACATAAACATGAGCTCAGGGACTCTTATAAAATGAGAAATTATGCTGCTAAGCAAGAAAATGTGCAATGTGTTAGTAAATACAGATCACCCTAGAGATTAGCTCTTGTCATTGCTTAGCAATGCTATGAAATCATAAATTCCCCTCCCAGCCCTGGACTAGACAGTGAAAACCAAGGGGTTTTAGTTTTCCTTCATACAGAGGAGCAATGCCTGTCTTTAACCAGAGCTATCATTCCCAAGGAGATGCTAAGCACCCACTACAAGGGCTGGCAAGTGCAGTTGCTGAGCGTCTGAAAATACAGTTCTTGCATTAGGTGGTGTGGACAAAGTATCTGACCTTAGACATCCATATTTGAACATGTTGGCCTTTAATCACTGCAACCAAGCTGACCCAGTGGGTTAGGATTTATGCCAGAACTTTTACACATAAGAAGAGGATAAATAGCTGTAAACAAAACCAATCCAAAGGAAAAGGTCACTGCTTTCAGCCTGTGTGAGAGAAAGCTTTTGAATTGGAAATGTTAGTGATAGGAGGCAAAGCAGATAAGAAGTTGTGATTATAAACCGAATGAGTTGTCCCAGGAGAACGGAAACTGGGAGAGCTCAAATGACATACTCCTCTGGGCCAGTACAGCACTGCAGTGACCACTGAACTCTGCTGGAAAGCAAAGCAAAGGAGGTGAAAGACACCCTTCTGGCAGAGCAACAGATTGGAGGAGATGACCAGAGTAAGCCATAAGTGAAAAGGAAGAATGAAAGCACCATCAGAGGGCTTGGAAAGAAAGACAGGTTCCAGCTGAATGGCACAGATTTGGAGGAGCCTGCCTGGTTCTGAAAGGCTGAGGGAGGGGATAAATGAATGGTGGAAGTATGACATCTTCCCAAATCCCATCTGAACATCCAACACGCACAAGTTCATTGACTTTAACAGTAGCACAATCCTATCTTTAGAAAAGGAGTGTGTTCACTGGATCTGAACTTCTGACTCTTTTAAAATGTCTGTATCCATCACTTCCCACAGCAAGAGGTACAGCTGTTTAACATAGCATTGGTAGAGACCAAATTGCTGAATAAAATCTGTCCACTGAACCCAGATCTCCAGTTTCTTTTACAAGCTTGCCTCTAGCTTCCTTTAGTGAGGTATAAGGTCATCTGTTCCAAACAAAACAACTGGCTTGGCAGTTTTGGTTCCTGTGGGTACCTATCCCAGTCTGGTGGTAGAAGTATAATGGCCAGGTGACACAGGCAGGTCTGGGCAGGTCTGTGCCCATGCAAATCTATATGCGATGCACACAACATCTGTCCAGATGCTCTGGGACAGGGCTTTTAGAGGCTTTTTCCATCATCCCACTTCCCAAGGATTGCAAACCTGGGAATGGCATGGCTCTGAGTTAGCATGGAGCCTGGAAATGACAAATTAACATAAGCTGTGAGTTTACATACTTCTCACAGCCATTTATGGCCTTGTCTGAGCTTAAATAAAAGCCATGGTCCCTGGAAAATTTAGGCCTGTCTGTCAGTGAGGCATTCCAGAGAAAACATCACGTGCTCATTTCATGAAGTGAAATAAGATCTTTGTTCTGCATGCTTTCCTTCCCCCACTCCCCTTTTTCTGAATGAGGCAGTTTTGTCCAAGGATTACAAGCCAATGTTCCAATCCCTCACAGACGTTTTCCATTATCAGAGCTGCCTCTTGTCCTTCAAATCATTTTCCACAGGACTCCTGTAATGGGGCTGGGAAACGAAGCCAAAAGCTCAGAAGAAAGGACCCTATTCCAGGCTGCTGACAAGACTGAAAAATGCTTTAGGGTGTTGCTGGGACCACCCAGACTGAAGCATCCTCAGCAGGGGAGCAGCTGAAAAACATGCTAGTGGTGGGAGGAGGCTCACTGTACCATACAGGCATTTAAACAGCTTGGTAAATTAATTTTGATGAGGTATAATCACATTGTGATTATAGAGAACTGACTATAGAGACTGGTGGTAGACAACAGTGACTGATGATTAATTTCACGGCGTACAGCACAAAGGGCCTTTGTGTTGTCCCCCATGAGACTTACTCATATTTTGTGAGCTGCCTCTGTCTGGGAGTCAAATTGCCCCTGCTGTAGAAAACTACCAAACACGGTTGGAGGAAGGGAGGGGAAACTCAAGGAAGGTTTTCTGTTTGGATTCTTCTTGCCCCTCACCCCCAAAATATCATCCTTTTCTGGGGGTCCCACATGTATGGAGCTGGCCTACCTACTCACTGCACAGAGCCAAGCAGCTTCCTTCCTGCAAACAGAAACCTGCTACTGGAGTGGCATCAGGCTCTGCAGATTCCTTTTTCCATTGAGCTCAGCTGCAGAGGAGATCACAAAGATGGAAGGATCCATCTGAAGAACACACAAAGTCCCTTTCTGCCTCCTTACATAACTTTGCCATTCTGGCCCTTGGAGACGTCTGCTGAAGTTCTCCCAACCATCATGATCTCATCTGTCTTGAGAAGGAAAACCTCCAATTCCTTATTTCATGTTTTTAAGAAAGTTGAGGTGGCACTTGATGAGAACCACCCAGAAATGAAATTAGGTTCCCTACATGCCCCCTTCCCTCCAACTCAACTCTAGGAAGTGAAACAAAGCTACAGCAGAGATGTCAAACAATCACAGCTTACATTGCTGCAGGAAGATTTGCCAGGACTCCTCTGTCAGCATCCTACTGTGAAAGAATTCTGCTGCTTCATGAGCAGGGACTGCCCTAGGACAAGGGAGGTCTGAGCAGTGGTATTGTATTCCTAATGGCTGTATTCTGCATTTTATTAGGATGTTTTGGGAAGCAAAACACATAGGCAGGCCTGGCTTCCATGATCAGATCTGTGATCAGACCCCTCATGATCCCTACCTTCTGGACCAGACCTTGTTTCAACTGGCTTGATGAGTTTGACTTTTTCTCACTTGCAAGCCCCAAGATTTCAACAAAAGTGTTGCATAATTCCTGGTGTCTCCCTTTTTGCCATCCTAAGCCTTGATGGGTGTATCACCCACTCCATATAAGCTCCAAGCACCTGGTTAGATGGTGAAAGATGAAGAGAAACTTTTTCCTTGGCAGCTGTTTGGAGAGTTGAACTGTCAAAGGGAAGAGGATATGAGCCGAGCACCTCTGCCAGGCTGGGACCATAGGTGGGTTTGAGCAGTCCTGCAGAATCATGGAAATGCTGGCCTGGAGAGGATCTTAGTGGCTGTGTGCATCAGCCTCCTACCTGAAGCAGGGCTATGGCCAATGCTTATTTGGTTGTCTGTGCCTCTATCTTGACAAATCTTGAAGATCTCTGCAGATGGAGACTCCACCACCTCCCTGGGCACTTGTTACAGTGATGCACCACTGTAACGGCAACCTTTAAGTGTTTATCCTCCCTAAACTTACCCTCAGCCCTTCTCATGTCCCCAGACAGGGGGTTCCTCAACAACTGTAGGGGTCTCCATATGTAGGAGATCAATGGTCTGACATGGAGCTGTTGCTGCTCTGAGAATTCTCCTGGACCCAGACAGATCTTGGCCATAGACAACCTGAGTCACTGATGAAGTCACTCTGACATTACACTCTACATCAGGAATTAGTTTGAATTTAGGCTATGGCTGCAAATTAGGAATTATGGCAATTACATAATTTTTATTAATACATATATTATTATGTAATAATAATAACATGCATTAATACACATTAAGAGTGTAAACTCGTTACAAACCTAAAAATAATGTAAAATGCTGACTGAAAATGCATAACTACATTAATCATTTTGTACAAACTCTTCCACTTGCATTTCCTTCATTAGTAGTGGGTAATAGGCATTCAACTGCACACAGCACCTTCTGCTCCTGTTCTCCTGCTCTGATCAGTCATGAGGTTGGTTAAAGGCTTTTTTTTTTTTTTTTTTTTTTTTTTAGCACAGATACAGAAACAGCAGGAAAACCTGACAAATCTAGCTGAGACTAATTGTATACTGCTTCACCTAGCTGATTCTCTTTCCCCTTTGGGGGTCATGCCTTGTTCATTATTTTCTTGCATACATTATACTCCAATGGTAAGGTAAACAAAATTAAAACCAACTTGGTTACATTGTTCGGCCAGAGCAAAGATCAGACCTTTCCCCCAAAGCAATGCTGACTTCTTGTCTTCCAAGAAATGCTGCAGCTCCCTCAGCTGAGGTGGTACAAGGGCATGGGGTCACAGCTGATTTTGCTTCTGGGCAGAGACTGAGCTTCTGCAATTCTCAGAAACTCTGGACTACTTGCAGATAGCAAGACAGCAGAGGGCACACTGCAATCACTGCAGATACGGGGGCTTGGGAGCAGTCCGTGTTTCCACCACACAGTCAGTACACACAGATATCTCTGATGTACCTGTGCAAGGAAAAAGGACAGTGTGCCATCCGGATGTGTCAGAGCCCAGAAAAAGGATGGGGAAGAGAAAGGGAAGTGGGAAGCAGCGGTGCCCCAGCTGAGGTAACAGCACATAGGCTGGCAGAGGCCATGTATGGAGCTCCTGAAGAGCAGGGCCTTACACCTCCTGGTGTAAGGAGGTCTCTTGGTGTTGCACTGCAATGCAAGGGACAGTATGAAATAACTTTCCATGTCCTGCAGGTTCAAAGCATTTCAACTTGGAAAGACTCTCATCTGTCCCATCTTCCAAAACAATAAAGTAAAAAACCCCGAAAATCAACAGCAACAATCCCAAACCCCCATGCTGTGATATCAGATGGATCACTGCCCAAAACAATAGTGGGGCTCAAACCATTTCTAAGAGGGAGCCTCTGTAAATGGATCAGCTGGAGGAGAGGCTGCTGCCTCTATGCAGACAGTACATCCCACTGAGGCTGGTGGGCAGCAGATGCGTGTCTGCTGCTCAGCCACTCTTGGTGACATTGTGAGCCAGCCCTAGCTTCCCAGTCTGATTCCTTCATTCCTACCTTGTCCTGCTCCTTCCTGAACTGAGAGGTGTTTTCTCATTCCAGTCCTCTTTGCTCTCCAGTCTCTGCCTTCCCTCCTCATAATTGCTCCTGCTTGCTTTCTTTACTTACCCCACAAAGTATCTATCTGCCTTCATCTTTGAGGCTCAGCATCCTAATTCTCACCACCATTCCCCCAAACATCCACCTCCTGATCCTAGGCTCCTTCCTCCAGCTCTTTGTCCAGTCACCCACCCTTCCCAGTCTCCTTCCTCAGACTGTCCACAGGCCCCCCACCTCAGCTGCTTCTGGCTGTGTCTCCCTACTCTCAGTCTCATCCCCTTCTGTGCTCTAAATCCTACAGTTCCTGTCGTGTTCCTAGTCACTCTGTGCTACCCACAATCATTGCCTTCTCCCTGTTTCAGGTTCTGGAAGCCTGTCCCAGTATAATCCATTTTCTTCCCATCTGGTCCTTCCCCACTCTGCATTGCAGGTAAATATCTTTCCTTCCCTGAGCTGCTTGGGCAACTGGCAAAGGCATCAGAACAGCACAGAAATAATGGATTTCCTGCCTGCAATTGGGAAACAAATGAGCAAACCCATCCATCCTGAGAAGAAACTCATGCTGCTGCCCCCACCCAAACCTAGGAAAATTAAAGCAGGTACCCACACACCCATCCAGCATGTGGGAAGTGTGGGGGCCATGGCAGTGGCTTTCAACTGATGTGATGACATGGAGATATGGACATCGTGCCCTCCTCAGACACAGCTCCATTCTACCTTCTCATGGCTGATTTTATTTCAAACAGAAGTACTGCTCTGTAGTGGAAATGCCTCTTTTTAGTGTTTGTGTGTGGAAACACACTAAAGCAAAGCTCTCTTAATACAGCCAGATTTGTATCCTTGGGAAAAGCAATAGATGCTCTGTGGAGAATTGTACAACCTTGGGTCATCTCCTGATGGGAGATGAGAAAGACCATAAAACCTGGCAGCTGCAGTCTTGCATTCCTAATAGTGGTAATTAACTTCAACTTGACCTTCCTGATGGACAGATAAGATTGCACCAAATCTTTCCATCATTTCACAGAGTGAAGAAAACATAAGACAAAGTCATTTGTTTCCCTTTCCATGCTGCTGGCATGGCTGAGCTCAGTAAAATAAAGGCAGAAGGAAATAGGATGGAGCTGGAAAGGCTGAATACAGCAGGAGGGGAAAAAAAAAAACTTGTGGCTAAACATGGCCAAGGCTGGGACAAGGTAATGAAAGAGAAAGAGAGGAGACTTTTTTGGGGAATATTCTGGAGTCCATGTGAAAAAATACCTGCTCTTTCTCCACCATAGCAGCCTTTTGGAGCATTTTCTGTAAAAGAAAAAACATTCCAACAGGCACATTCCTTTCTTTCCTTAGAAATCTGACCACTGGTAGAGCCAACAAGACAACCTCTCTCTTACAGTGTATTACAAAACTTTGTCCTGGCTGCCAAACATTCACCGTTTATTTGTACTGAAATTTTCCATTCTTCCTTTTCGTCTCAGACATGCATTTCCTTTTAAATTCTTACAGAAATATCATCCTTGTGTTCTGAAAGGGGCTTGGGAAAAGAATAGTTTTAACAGTGCAGATTTGTTTTTTCAACCATTCCAGAAAGGGGCAGAAATTCAAGGAGCTGAAGCAAGAACTTCAGATGAGAAGGAGGACCCAATCCCTTTTTTTCTTTTCCACACCAGATCCTCAGCTGACCTTATCAGACCCCTCAGGAAACTTTGAATTTATCAGCACAACTACCAGTCTTTCTGGGCTACAGCTAACTGATTCCTGTGGTCAGCTGGAAGAAATAACCAACAGACCTTGGTTGAAAACTGGATCCTGATTTCTTTGATTTTACAGAGGAGCTTAGACTCCTAAAACTTGGCAGCCTGGTACATTCCTTAAGATAAAAAAGAAACAAAACCTTCTCCTCCCACCCTTTCATGACTTTCCTCTTTCTTTCAATACTTGCAGTGTTGTAGCAAGACTATGAAATGTGGTAGGGTACATAAGTCAGGAAAAGATAACTTTCTGTTATGTGGTCTCATGAAAAATCTGTTCCGATTTTGGGTTTAAGTACAAAATGTCACAAATTTCCATTTCCCATCTGTGACTGGCACAGCACAGCTTGTGGTTCTGGCCCCTTGCCACAACTCCATGACAGTTTTATTGCCATGTGTAAGTTCTGGCCCTGTGTCCTGCCACTTTCCAGAGAACTTTGGTCCAGCTGATCTATTGCCAGCTGAGAAGATGTGGCCAAATGTGATACAGGAAAATTCTTTGATTACTGATGTCTAGGTGCATGCATATTTCTCCATCAAATGAAGTGTTTGATTACTAGAACATTGGCCCATAGTATTCTTGTAACCAGAACAAGGTGACATGGACTAGATGAGGGGACTACAAAGTGAGTAAAAAACAGGCTGGACAGTGAACTCAAAGTGTAGAGGTCAGCATTCCAAAGTCTAATGGGAAAATGGGAAACCACTTAGGAGTAACATTCCTCGAGGGATTAATACCATTTAACATCCTCATCCACAGGAGAAAAAGGAGGCAGAGGACATCTAGCAGAGACTAAAGATGATACAAACTTGGAGTAGTGATGGCTGTTCTGGAGGGCAGCACTGCCATCCATAAGGACCTAAATAAGTTGGAGAAAAGGGCTGGCAGACATCTTACCTAGTTCAACAGTGACAAGGGCAAAGTTTTGCAGTGCCTGACAGTGCAGGCTGGCTGCTGACTGCCCAGGAAACACCTCTGCAGAAAGGCTTTAGAATCCCAAAAGACACCTGATTGAAATCAGAAGTGCGCTGAGCAGCTATGTAGGCCAAGGGCATGTTGGACTGCAGAAACAAGAGAGCAAGTCAAGGAAAGGGATTATTTCCCTCTTTTCAACATTAATGAGGCTGCATCTGGAGCATTCTTTCCTGTTCTTTTCTTCCCAGGGTATGAATGATATTCATATACTAAGTGGGGTACACCAAGAAAATAAGAAATCTGAAGCACTTAATGCATAAGGAAAGATTGAGAAACCTGAGTTTGTTTACACTGGAGTAAAGACAGTTGTTGGGAACTTGCTGTCTTTAAGGGTTACAGGAGTCAGACTCTTCACAGGGGTCCAAGCTGAAAGGATGAGAAGCAAATTCCACAGTTTATAATCTGGAGTGACAAGTGCATATTCCCAGACTCATTCCCCTTGTGTGACATCCATTCTGGGATGACATCCTAGACTCTTTCAGCTTGGTGACATCCAGCCTGTGGATGCTCTTTTCCACCAAATCTGACCCCTAAAGCCAGTACCTGAGACATCTGAATCCTCCTAGTTAAGCAACCTCACTCTCTGGGAGCCCAGCCTGCCAATACCTTTTGGCTCAACACTCCAAAGACAGCACAGCAAGACTGAAAGCAGCACAAGTTTCAGGAAAGAATTATTTGAGCTCACTGAACCGTTTACATTCCTCAATGTCCTAAAATGTTAAAATTACAGACCCCTGAAAAGAGATGCTGATATTTTTGGTGAGCCTGGAACTTTTGGGTGAGCCTAGACTGATTTGACTTCTTTTGCAAATGCGTATTGGATGTGACATTGGTTAGTCCACCTTCAAAATTAACTCTTTTCTCCTCCCTGCACGCTCTGGTTGGAGAAGGCAATTGCACAGTCCTGCTGTCCATCTTCCTGCCACTGCAAACTTGTTGCATTTTTGTTCTGATAGGCCAAAAGTTAGGTGACAGTTGGGACCAAATGCAAAATATCATGTGGTGTTCAAAGGCAAGGTAAAAACATTGCTTCTTCTGACAACTGTTGTAGATGATGAGCTATTCTTGCTTCAGTGCTTGTCTGTCCCTTCATAGAAGTGTGGGAAATTCAGGGGTTTCGTGCTGGGCTTTCAGAGAAACAGAGGAGTTGGCCAAATTTTTCTTTTGTCTTTTAGACTTTGATTCTAGCTGGGTCACATTTTCCATTATTTCATCTGAAACAGCAAGTTTCTTCTTTAAATTAATGAATGTTGAAAATTCATAGAATCATTTAGGTTGGAAAAGACATTTAAAGTCATGGAGTCCAGATGGAAACTTCCCACTGCCAAGTCCCAATAAACCATGTCCTTAAACTGCAGTAGTCACTAGTCTGCCTCTGACACTTGATACCATATCAAATGCCCAAAGTCTTGCACGTACCTGTGCAAGAAGGAAACAAACAAGAGGAAATGGGATCCCAGAATCTCTTGCTGAATGTCTTAAAATTCACCTCCCCATTTTACGTCCCATCTACAAGCTGGAACAGCTCAGAGGATGACATAGGTTGTTGCCATTTGGTTCAAATAAGGGGCAGCTGGAGGAGGCAGTGGACAGAAAAGGAAGAGCTTGACACTGCATTTGAATTCTGTTGCGTCTTTCAGTGAGCACAGCCCTTGTGGTGTGAATGGCCTCCCTGCTGGTGACAATGTTTCTAGGACCAGAAACTATAGATGATAACAATTAAGGGTACAACTCTGTGTGTCTCAACCTATAGCTGGTTTCCAGCTCCTCACAGTGTGCCCCCACCCTCCCAACACAGTAATCACACAGACAGTACTTGATATCCCAAGGACTTCCAGACCCTCTCACCCCACTGTCTTTGCTGATGAACTGCAGGCATCATTGTATGCTGAATGAATGCTGCTTTTGTGGGATTGTTAGGTAATGGTGTAGCTAAAGAAAACCTACCTTTTGACAATAACTCACAATGAATGTGGTATCTCTTCTAGAGAATACATCAATTGTCAGTTTCTGCCAATAACACAAACTCGGATTCATTCTTGCACTACTCTTTCTGGTCTGAGCACCAATGTCCATATTTCCTTCTACCATTGTTTTCACACCATGTCAAAAACTTATGCTTCCTTTTCTGTATTTTTATAAAGCATTATACCAAAACCCCCCTTTACCTATTTTTTTTGAGATCCATTTTTCTAGGAATCACTGTTTCTCCTTATGTTTCATCCTTAGTCTTTTCTTTGCAGACAATATTTTGCTCATCCCAAAAGTCTGCAATAGCCAGGGGAGCTTGTTATTCTTGTGCACGTCACTCTGCTCTCTTTGCTTCCTTTTAAAGCACAGCACATCCCACAAACTGCTTTTCTTGCTATTTCTGGTAACTTAAATGTAGGCATTGTTAAGTGTTGGATTATCAATACGGATTGCTTCCTCAAACTCTTCTTTTTCTTCCTTTTCTGTATGAAGTTTCAAGAAGAATATATCAGAAGAATTTGTCTTTCCCTGATTATATTTTCCCTTTCAAATCGAATCTTTCTAGTTTTAGAGTTACATTTGACTTACTTGGTTGTACAGGAGCATGAGGCTTGTGAAGAACATCTCCTAAGAGACTGTGAATTTCTTTCAATGTTAGCCTGTGGTCGAGCATTGTGTAAGAGAAAACTCTGATATCCAGACAATGGCAAACAACAACTTTTCCAGGAATTTCATATTGCAGTATTGGCTTCAGTTCACCAATAAACTACAAGAGGTCCTCCCTGCAACTGTCTGATGCGGTATTTTCCTTGCTTTTGCTGATTTAGCCTAATTTCAAAGCAAATGCTTTGGAGGTCTTGTTCAGGGTTTTCTTGCCATTATCCCTTCTTAGCCTTCCTCATTTATATCCTTCCCCAGTTCATGAGCCATGCATTTATGCTGCTCATGGTATAAATCTTGATAGGTATGTCAATATTCCTTGTGCAGTTGCTGACTTTGTGAAGGAAGTTGCTCTTCATTAGCTGCTTTCTTTACTTTGAATCAAATCTGATGTCACCTCTTTCTGCAGCATGGACAAAATAATTCAGTTCCTTTGCATGGATTTGCATTTTGCTGTGATTCAATTTTAGGCTGCACTCTCTGCTTCTTGTAGGTAATGCTGTTAATTTTGGGGGGGTTTATCATGTTTTTTTCTGGGTCTGTCATTCATAAGAATGGCATCAAAAGTGACTCCTGCCCTTAATCAGCTTCATGTTATTTCAGGATTATTTTGGGAAGTATCTCCAGCATAGGCAGCATTTTAAGAGGCTCAAAATTGAAATGCTGTCTTCCTAAAGTCATTAACATTCTGCTTTCTTGGTCCAGCCTGAACTGCCTATGCCGAGGTGGAACATTTAGTGCATGTAGTATATTTTGTGTAGAAAGCAGATAGGTGATCTCATCCTGGGTGTGTAAAGTGCAATGTTTTATTGCTTTCTTTCTGTCTCAATAGCCTTTGCAGTTACAAATTATAATGATATTTCTCTCTTTCCCTGTGATTATTGTGAAAAATCATTCCAGTGCTTTTTCCACTGGCTTAATTGCCTTTAGCTGCAGCACAGGCTCTGCTCCCCAGCCCTTTCTGAGTCTTGCTGCTGGTGGATGCCATGGTGTGTATTCATCATTTTAGGCAGTAGCTGCTCTCTTGCAGGGAGGGGTTGTGTTTGAAATCCCAGGGACCCTGGAATGTCATCCTCAATGATTCCTACCGATTCAATTCTCCTGCAGTGGAGAAATCATCCATCATTCTCTGCTGCAGCACAGCTCCACTGCTGGACAAGTGCCCCAGACCAGCCTGGCAGGCACAATGAAACCACAGCAGGGAGCAGCAACGCCCAAGCGAAGAGGCAAGCCTGAGGTTCAGACGGGAAATTGAGAGCCCGTGGCAGGGTCAGGCTCCCATCAGCAGGGTACCAGCCTGGCAGGAACATGGCCTTAGTGCAGCTCAGGCAGGAGCCAAGCACGAGAGAGCTGTGGCTTCAAGCAGTTCCCAGGATAAGGAGCAGGGGTCCCCCATGAAAATATCTCAGCAGAGCATTGCAGGGAGTCCTCCACAACAGCTTCTCCCAGCTCTTCTTTCCTCACCAGCTCTGAGCAGCCAGCTGGTCCGAAGCTGCCAACCAAAATCCTAGGAGAGGGAGAGTGTACTCAGGGTCCTGACAAACTCTCCATCCCATGTCTTCAAATTCCAGGAAAGCATTTGGTTTTCTCTTCTGCTAGGCAAACTTTGAAATTTTTTAATCAAATTTTAGGGACTTAAGGTTTTTCATCCCAGGACCAGTTTTCATGGCATTTTTGTATCACGGCACTGGAGATACTTGCCACCTTGATGTATGTGTGTCTGAAACACTGCATTTCCCTGCTGTGCCAAGTGCAGGTCTCTGCCTCCTGCCAGCCTCGCAACAGTGTTCATGGGACAGCTCAGGCTGTGCTTCTCCTTTACTCTGTCCTAGGGTGGTAACTGGCCTGTGGAGCCATGAGAAGATTCAGTGTCACTAGTGTGTCTCCTAGGCCCTACAGATCATGGAATTTCATACAGCCATGGAATATGCTAAGTTGGAAGGGACCCATCAGGATCATCAAGCCCAGCTCCTGGCCCTATGGGGAGAGTGCAATGTCCCTGCTGCCGAATTGCTGTTCTTGAAGGTGCTCTGCAGTCACACCTGTGGGTGTGGCCAGGTACCTTTCCATCTGCTCAAATGACAAGCTCTCACCTGGACTGAGGAGAGCCAGGTCTTCTTGTTGCTTTGCACAGTGCAATGCATCACACCAGTGTTCTGCTGATGTGCCTCTGCTGCTTGCTCCACTTTAACTGCTGGCTGTGGCTCAGGCCCTCTGCTGCCTCCCTCCCCTCTCAGCACTGCCTGAGGCACTTTGTTGTCTTTGTCTCTTCATCTTATGAGGTAACACCACCCCAACTTCTAGGTGATGCCTGTGCTCTCTGAGCTCCCTTTGTGCAGTTGCTAAATGGGTCTTCACTGCTAATTTTCCCTGTGCCCCTTTCTGGTTTGACCCTGTTAAAACTTTCTCCTTTAGTACATCCTTCCTCTCTGTCAAAGCAGAATTTTCCTTAAAGACTCAATTCTTCACTCACTACTGGGCTCTTCCTACCTGGGTTTGGGTTTTTTCTTGATAATTAATGTTTGTGCAGAAATATTTTCCTTTGCTGAGCTTTGTCTCTTTGTTCATTTGCCCTAAGTTTCTCACCAGTCACCACAAAACATCCAGCTCCAGCCCACCTCCTTTGCTGTCTTTCCAGAAGCCCCTCATGCCCCTTCTCTGCTCCCATCTGCTCCTTCCCTCATGTCCTGCTCTCTTCTTATGCAGTGCTTGCATTTCTGCCCACATCAAGGAGGGAACAAACATCTTACCAGCTACTCACAGGACAATTTAATGTGGATTGCCAGCACCTGAAACCATCCTGCCCCTGCACCTCCCCATCAGTTCATGGCTGGGCAGGCACTCAGATCAGCACACTCATCCCACAGACATTTTCCTGGGATAATTTCCAGCCAAATAACTCAACTCATCTGATTCAGATCACAGAATCTCATGCCAAGTCCAAGTTGATAAGATGTAACCAGAAGCTCCCAGGGGAGCAGAAAAAACGTGAGACAGCCCCTCTTGTCAGCACTGCAGCATCAGGGTAGCTAAACAGGACCATGAATCATGCCCTGGGACAAATCAGTGACAAGGAGATGCTATTTGGCTTCTTTGAGCAGCCTGATGACTATCACAGGTCTTTTGCCTTGCAGGAAGAGGTTTAGACATTTTTCTTTCTAAGTAACACTATCAGGGGACCAGAAAATGCCATATAGAGGTAATTATGCTCAAAAGCACAATCAGAAGAAAAAATGTGCCCGCTGGCTCTGCAGGAATGAAGTCCAGTGTCAGCAACAGCAACACAGACCCTGAGCCGTAATAAAAGTAATAAATAACAGCAGCAATGAGGACTGCTTTTCTTTTGTTAATCTGGGGGAACTCTGATGGGACACTGCATTGGTGGGGGTATAAAATGGGTGTAAAGTCAGAGCAAAATGAAGCATATGGCTCTTACTCCATGCAGGACACGCTGTTCAAGAACTCCCTAAAATCAGAGGAAAGTCATTGTATTGCTTGGCACCCGCCCAAAGTGATTTCATCTTCTGTTCAGGATTAAGATGCATTAATAGCCTGAGGGCAGCAGTTTCCTTGCCAAAAATTGCCTTTCTTTCCCCCCCACCTCCCATCTTGTTTTAAATATGAGGGCTTGCAGGTCAGGAGTGAACACTCAGCGAGTATTACTTGAATTATCAAATGAAAGTGCAGCAATATCATTTTCTTTCAAGCAAACACTGACTTAATTAAAATGTGCACTCTGAACTTGGCAAATTTCACATTATTCATGAGAAAGGTATGGGTTTGTCTATTGCAAAGGCAAGCTAAAAATAATCAGAGACACAGAACCAGAAAGGCAGCTGTTAAGAGTAAGGCAATAGAACTTTTTCTGGCAAAGCTCTATCTCCAAGAGTGTCATTTACCCTCAGACCATTTTCTAGTCCCAACCAATATATCAAAGCTGGCAAAAGCCTTCAAGTAAATGTGATTATGCTGGCCACAGAACCCTTTTGGCCAGAAAGATGTTCTCTCTTTGGGGAAACAGCATAACCTGTATTGAGCAACACACTCCTGCTGACCAAATTGTGCCCTAGGAGGGAGTCAGGCTGGAAAGCTAGGTGAAGACAGCATTCAAAGGCTGCAGTGAGGAAAGTTTCCAGGTCTCAGAGGCCCAGTCCAGCAAACGAGGGCTACCATGCTTCTGCTACAACCTTGTAGACTTGTGTTCTTCCACTGCCATTGCCTGCATCTCTGTACCACAGTGGATACCTGTGCAGGTTTCCCTTTGGGTTTCAATAGGGAATCAAGGACCCAGAGAGCCAGAATGTGCAGTGGGACTGGACAGATGTGAGGCCAAAAAACCTGGAGTGCTCAGCAGCACCAGTGCTGAGGCAGAGAAAAAGTGGCAGCAATTTTCACATGAACAGAACCAAAGCATATTTACCTTAACGTTTTGTTCAAAAGACACTGAAAAGAGAGGATGAGAATTAGAACTTATCTTGCATATCATATTAATATAAGTCTGTACATAGATCGAAGAGATGACTTACCCTTTCTCCTCCTTCCAAACTCTTTTCTATTGCTTTGCTTTTAGACTGGAGATCAATTGATCTGTGAAGTGACAACCCAACATAAAATTTGCCTTCTCTCCACTGCACCTGTCATTCTCTGGCAGGTTGATCTGAAAACACAAAGTCATGTTAGCCATCTGAAAATCCTAAGCAAGATGTTTCCTGTCTTACCTGTGTAAATTTTGGGCAATCTTATCTGCTTCAACACACCCATTTGATAGCTAGTGGAAGCCAAATATCTGAAAAGTATCTGGGCAGTGAAGGTTGGCCAGTTTGCAGTACATCCAAGCCAGTTCAAGAGCAAAGGCTTTCTCCTGAGGTGACATGATCTGCAATCCTCCATGCAGGTAAAGCAGGATAGAAATCACCTGGCAGTAGATGAAAACTGGTCTGCTTGCTTAAATTATACCCTTGTCCCTAGCTTGGAAGAACTGGAGGAATTTTTATAAAAGATGCTTACAGAGAAACTGGTAGGTGAGGGCAGGATGACCAGCAGCACACTGCATCCATCCCAGAAGTCCTGCCAAAAGACACTAGAGCTGTAGCAGCCCTGAGGGGACAGGGGAACTGTTGCTGCACAAATACTGCACTGCAGAGACTGCCTGGGACAGCAGAAAGTATCTCTGACCTAGGGCTGAGTATAAGAGCATGGCCAGTGTTTGACATCAGGTCTATACCAGGAGACAGGCAGGGATCCTTCCTCATCTTTCAGAACAGGAGCTCCTGGAATAGCTTCTGCAATATGGGCTGGGTACCACACAGGCACTGTGCAGCCTTCGTACACCATCCTGGTGTGCTGGGAAGCATCTGTTCATCCCCAGGAAGATGTTCTCTGTCATCTGCCCACCCCTCCACAAAAGAAATGGGAGTGTGTGAGGAATTTGGTGCATCTATTCTGTATTGAGTTGAATAAAGAAGGGCATTTGTCTCTCCTCTGAAAGTACCATCTGCAATGGATGCCACTCTTGAAGACACTGTAAGACTTTAGGAGGTGTTTTGGAAGATGTATGGCCATTAAGCAGAATAAAGTATTTTCATTGTAAGGAAGATTTCAGCAAAAAGGAAGGTAACCAGCCCAGTAACCAACCTCCAACTACAAAATAAAAATGAGGTAAAACATGACTAAGAAAAGACACAAATCTTACTCCTAAAGGTATCCAGATGGAGAGGAATTTACATTGTGCATTGAAATCCCTGAAGACTCAACCCAGGAGCAGATTAGTATAGGTACCCTTGTAGAATGAAAATAGAATAGCTCTTCAAGGGCTTGCTGAAATAATATGCAGATAATAGCTCTCTTGGGGCACCCAGGTTTCAACATAATGCTTATCTTGATTGAGGAAGAATCTGCAGGTATGAATGGGCAGAGTGCCATGCTTCTATGGAGTACTTGACATCTGATCCTGACAGCCTGGAACAGCTGGAGGCAAGGGAGATAACATTGTGGTTGTAGTTATAACATTGAAACTCAAAAAACTGAGTGGCACAGGTGAAGATCAGACCAGTGGACTACACTATGGGCAGGATGTGAGAGAAGAAACCAGTAAGAAACCAACTCTGTGTCTTTCAAACATCTCATTTCATAGAAGACAAAAAAAAAAGATAAAGAAAGCTCTGGTTATGTGCCACCAGTATCTCAGAAATGCAGTTGAGAACCAGGATCCTATTGGGCTGGATGCTGCTCAGAGGAGAGAACCCCTGCTATGGGTTTCTGCTGGGAGCTGAGAGCATCCGCTCTGTGTCAAGGAAGTCTATGGCCAATGTGTCCCTCTGTTGTGGATGGGTAGCAATTCCACTTCATTTATTGGAAGCTTTGTACCATTCTTTGAGCTGTAATTGTCTGTTCAGCAGCTATCCCAGGGACTTTTGAGGGCTAATTTTGTGAAGCAGTATCAGACTGCCATAGCTGGATTCACTATTGAAAGCTCTGTGAAGAGCATATGGGGCCAGAGGAAACATTAACTCTGCTCAAACAACAGTGAGTCCAAGAAAGACAGGGGCAGGAGTAAGAGACAGCCTTCTTACAGCAGCACTTCCCTCTGGCTCTCTTCCTGCCTGCCTTCCTACCACAGTCAGAGACATCCAGCTTTGCCTCTAGGGCTGGCAGGCCACTGACTATGACTCCTGACTGCTCCTTGTCAGCAGCCTCTTCTCCAGGCTGTGCTACCTGTTAAGGTTGTAAGAGAGCTGGGATCAGTCAATAGCAGGAACATTTACTATGCTTGAATACTCTGCCATCCTTGCAGGTTTGCCTGGCTTGATTTTTCTAGTTGGGTGAAGCAGAGATGGTTTACATAATCTGATCTCCATTTTCTCTTTTTTCCCATTCTTCTCACTGAAAAGCTCATCAGCCCTTCTTGCCTTCAGGGTGAGAGCTAATCCTATAATCTGCTGCAGATTTTGTTTGTGTTGAAATGTCACCTGTGCAAATTTATTCTGCTCAGACCATGGAGAGTTTGGTTCATGGAGACTTGCATCTGTACTGGGGAGGCCAAAGGGTTATCAAAATAGAAGTATCTTCCAAAAACCACCACAAAAGATGCCAACCAGTGGCACTACTGAGTGAAAAGACACTTTCTGGAAGCTGCTGCATGGCAGGGAGATGAATCTCCTGCCTTGACCCCATCATTGCCTCTGTGATGGTGAACAAAGGCCATCACTGTCCTTCCATGCATGGGAGGGTTGTGTTTCTCTCAGCAGTAGAACTGCCTGTTGTCCTCACCAATACTTCAGCCAAGCAATGGTCCAGTCCAGGTCAGTTGCACCTCTGTTATTAAATAAAACAGAATGAAAGATTCAAGGGCTGTGGGACACGGGCGTGAGTCATGTCAAGCCACTTAAACTCTCCACTAGAACAGGGTGGCTGTGTTCAAACCCCTCTTGCCTATTGGTACATCCATAGGCCTAGAGATGCTGCCAAACACCAGGAAAGGTGCTACCTATATTCATGCAATAAGTTTTTCAGAGCCTTAAAAGTGAATCCTGGGCTTGATCCCAGACCTGTCCAGGGGGCTCTGATGTGAACAGAAACTGACACTAAACTCAGGCTTAATCAGTTTATGAGAAGATAATCGGGAACTGCTCCTCCACAAGTTCTCATTTAAATGGTATCCAGTCTTTTTCCAGGCACAGGCCAAGAAGGTGGCCAGGGAACATAATCATTAAGTCATACAGAAGTTGAGCTTTGCCAGTGTAGACAAAGCCTCCGCTAACACAGGTGGGCAAACCTGGTGCACTTCTGCAGGAGCTCTGACTGACTGGTAGCCCAGTTCAATCAGCCAAGGGCAAACCATGCCCCTGGAAGCAAGCCATAACAATGAACATGTTAAAAGAAAACTAACTCAATTTTAAACTTATAATGTAGGGCTCTGTGTGTGTGTCAACCAGGATCACTCAGCACAGGGAAGGCATAACAAATATCCCTGACTGAGGTGCTATGAGATCTCCTGGAAGCCCGAAGTTCATTTCATTCATTCTTTTGTGTGCAGCAGCAAAACCACATGCCAAGCACTAGCTGCAAATTGAAGTGTCTAAGCTCCCTCCTGGGCATGGGAAATGTCCTAGCTTTGTGAACAAAGGCATTGTTTAAGACTGGAAGCAGGATAGAACATTAGAAATAAGGAACAATTCCAAAAATATGTCTTTTTCATTCAAATTTTATCTTTCCCCTCACAGTCAATGCAGGCTTGGGAAACAAAAGAAGTGCTTCTGCCATACTCAAGCAGTACTCATACTCCTCCTCTGAGGGACATGAAGAGCTGCTCATGCAGAGGCACAGGAGAGGTGGACCTTTTGCAGACTCCTTCACCAACCACTGCTGATGCATTTCATCCCTCAGCTCCAGTACAGAGGCAGACGAAAGGTGGGAACACTCTGGTACTGCTGAGACTCACGCCAGTGCAGTAGTCACAACTTTTATCCTTCCTCCAGCCAAGCAGTCTGTGAGATGGAGGCACTTGCAGGTGGGGCTCTCTAGGCACTGCACACCTCTCCTCACCATCCTGTTACACTGCAGAAGACAATCCTCGAAGAAAAGCTACTTCACCCTTAGAATCTCAGTATCATAGAATGGTTCATGTTGCAAGAGACCTTAAAGACCATCCAGTTCCAATCCCTCTGCTATGAAAGGGACACCTTCCATTAGACCAGGGCTCCTAAAGGATTATGAAGGGAATTTACATAATGCATAGGATGGAAGCTGATGTTTCCAGTGCAATATTTGCCTTTTCGCAGCTGAAAATGTGAAACCACCCAGACTGTTGTGTGAAGTTTCTTTCAAAAGTTGAGGGTGTTCTTTGAGAATGAGAACATGACATTGCAACATCCACTAAATAACAATGATTTAAAGCTGCCTGAGATGAGCACTTTTGCATTTTGTTCTGGTTTAATGAGCACATAATAAAATAAAGGAGTTCATAGGAGCCTATAGTCTATCAGAAACTATAGGAAATACAGGAATCTTTCCTGAAGGGCTGACATTGTTTACTAAGCCACCTTCTGATATGCAATAAACTGCCCATGAGTGACCAGTCTGGCACCAAAATGAGTGTTTTAGTGTGGCTAAAGTGGGAGTTATAAGTAAATGAATTCTAAGATATTAAAACCCTCAGCCATGTCACCTGTGAGAGAGAAAAGCCTCCCAGCATCAGCCTGCTGCTTGTGGTCCTCCACTGCATAGAAAAGAAGCATCTTCTACAAAATCGTGTTTCCTCATCAGCTGCAGAGGAAACAGACTTTCTGTATCTTTTGCTACTGCATTGTTGCTATGATCATACAGGGACCAATGAACTGAGACAGTATTTTAATTTGTAGTTATAAAAAATCCCTTTGCAAGTTGAATATACGTAGGCCAGATGTCTATTTGGGTGGCTTTAAATATATCATGATATAGATAAATAATTTAAAGCATTAACATACTGAGTGCATGTTACAAAAATACAGTTTCCAAACAAGAAACATTTATGCAAAACTGAAGAATAGACTAGAAACTGAGAGTGCTCTTTTCTAGTAATTCAAAATCCATAAAAGTTGTTTCCAAATGGCAAGAATAGCTTTTGCTTCTTGTGCAAAAAGAAAAGTGAAAGTCATCTGCTAAATAGCAATTTTTTTTGTCCTAGTAGTGCTTACATGATTCTGAATTTCCTAATTTTTGATTGCTTGAAATTCCTGTGAGCAACAGAAAAATTAGCAGTAGTATCATACAGGTAGTATGTACAGTAATACACCAGTGAGCACAAATTTCAATTGCAAAGTAATTTCTATTGCTATTAATTTGTTAAAATTATTTTTGTTCACTTACTGTTAAAAAAGTTTTGTTTGAATGGCAAACAAACAATAAGAGGAATATAAGTTTTCTGGTCTTTCAGTTTTCATCTGACAACATTCCTACTTCACTGCCAGAACTTTCGCAAATCCTTTATGAACCTGATAAAATTTCAGGCTTTGCATTCCAACTTGAAAGCAAAAATAAAGCAGAAAAAAAACCCATTAAGAGAACAAGCCAACAGTTTTAAGCCCTTAACATATTTGTGAAGAAATAAAATGCCCATGATTGTGCACTCTGTTACCGTTTCTGGCACACCTATAAAATAAATCTCAGTTTATTCTTTTATCATTTGAAACCGATGTTTCCAGGTCCACCGGGTTTAGTGAACTGAGCATCCTGCTATGCATAGAGCTAAAGAAATAATTTCTTAGCCAAAAGACTGTTGCACCAGCCCTCCTTGGTAATTCATTTTAGGTGTGACTAACCATAGAGCCTCCTCACATAAGCTGTTTTAATTGTTTCAAAGATTACTATACATAGGTCTAAGCTCTCCTGAGTTCTCCACGATGGAAAATCCTCATAAGCACCTAAATATAACATCCAAGCACAGACAGGTCAGTTTGGTGAGATATCTTTGCAACCACAGTCATATGCAAGCTTTTTCAGGTATCTATGAACATGTTCCGTGTTCCTCCAGCATCAGTAGCATGAGTTATGCCAAGTACCAAGGTCTGGGCTCGTTTTGGTAGAAAATGGACGCCAAGGCAGAGAGATACCTTGTGGTGAAAGTGTCCTTGCTCTAATGCTGCATTCTATTGAAAGGCTGAAGGTGAGGCAGAAAGGGGGAAATTGTGAAGTTTTTACTCGGAAAGTCCTCTTAAAGGTAGCAGGTTTTAAGGTATTGAACTACAGCTAACGGCAACTTGTCACTGTACAAGTTGTGACAGTGACACAACTTGTGTCACTGATAAGGAAACAGGTCTGGGGACCTGATGGTCAGGAATTACTTTCCTCTCTCTATCTCTTCCTGATTCCACACACTGATTCCTGACATGACCCTGTGTGGCTGGCATTCAACCATGTGCATATGAAGATGCAGGAGGGGAGTCCAGCAGCTGAAATTTTGCACAAGAAAGGGTGTTGCTCACCTCCTCTAGTGGCAAAGCTTATTAGGAATGAGAAATTAACAGGATTTTTGTGGAAGTATAGGAACAGCAACATAATTTTATTCAGGATTCAAGAAGGCTGCAAACTGAGAATTCCATCATTTCAGTTGCAAGATCACTTCAGCAGGGATGTGCTGTGCTGTGCTGCATCTGTAGCATGATGGAAAGGGATGGTCAATTGCTCAACCATCATACATGTGCTGTGCTGAGGTAACCCACATAAAGTTCTTCTCCTCCAGGTTAAAAGCAACTGTAATAAACTCATTCTTCAAGGACAAAACATTCACTGTTTGATTAACAGCTCACTCACCCAAATCACAGGTGTTTTTGTCAAACTCTATTTGGACTGTGCTCTCCCTGCAAGCAGGAAAACTCTTCTGCTTGCTTTTCTCCCACATCTGAATTTGAATCAACCTAATCTTTCTGTATGAACTATTGGGCGCTTCCTAATTCTGCCATGTGATGGCCTCGTTATAAAGCTTTGAGAGACAGATTAGGTATTGAAGCACCCAAATGCTGACAGCCCTGGCTGCATAACTTTGAGCTGCAATAGCTGTGCTTGGCAGGGAACATGCTGTCATTGAGTAGCTGGAGGAGGACTCCAAAATCTGCCATCCCACCTGGACAATGGCATTCCCAGCACAAGCGAGCCTCTGACTGCAGCAAGGAAATCCTGACTGCAACGAGAGATCCCACCTCACACGGGAGGTGTTTGAATTTCAAGGGCAGTACAAACCTAATCAGAGGCCGAATATTTTGGCAGGGGTAAGAGCGTACAGACCGCTTTGGTGTCCTTAGACTGGTTATTTGAAAAGGTTTTAAGCTTCTCCCTCTCCTGTTCTGCCACCAGAGGGCACGGCTCCCCGCTCTGCAGGAGACACATCAGCCTGCAAGGACAACGGGATTGCCTGCTGGGGAAGTTTGATGCCCTTTTTCTAGCACCTACCCTATACCTGCATTTCAAGCTCTTGGCTGGATCTGAAGCCCTGTCTAAGAAGAAAATACCGGAGAACTTTAGCCGAGGCGGAAGGGAAGGCAGCGGGCTGTCACTTTGCCTGGCTTGAGAGCATCTGGCACGTCTCGTTCCTACGTTGAGCCCATTCCGAAGCAGCTCTGCCAACACGCCGTTTCCTGTTTCAGCTCTGCCTCGTTTGCACTGTGCTACAGATTTGTGCAGCAGCCACAGCCCTGCCTCAGAGCCGCTGAGGCATCAGGAAAAGCCTGGGCACACGAGGGTGAGGCTGCCTGCAGCTCTTGACCTGTGGGAAGCATCTCTTGACCTGTAGTGAACCAGCTCACTCCTCCTTCACAGCCATTTCTGAACTACAAGATGCAGGGCAGAGAGTAATAGCACAGTGACCTTTTTCTGCAATGACCATTCAGTAAAGAGTACATTCTATTTTATTTCTTCTCCAATAGTCACTGCCAGCACAGTGTGACAACCAGCATATCCTCTTCTTTGATGTGACGATAGAAATTTAACCAGAGTAGCCACAGATTTGAACCTTTTTCATCTGATTTTTTTTTTACCATAAATAAAATATGGATATTAGTGATGCCTCTGGGAAGTTGGAGTAAGGCAAATTCAGGAACAGTGACAGTAAAACAAGGAAGAAACACTGAATGCATGGTAATTTGCAATAGGCTGAGGTTCAGACCTACTCAATTTACTGTGAGGCTTTCCAATAGCCATTGGGAAGAAAAAAAAAAATAGCTTTCAGGAAAGCTGTTAACCTTTTATCTAAGAAAATAACCTCCAAACCAGCATGGCCTTTTTCGATGCTATATGAGGACTCAGGACTAATTTCCTAGAGGTATTTCTCACTGATGAGTGTTTATTCAGGAATTTATGCAAATGTATTTTAGGTTGTGAAGTGCTGGGAAATTGCTTGTGCTTCCTCATAAAACGCATATGCCTGGTCTCCAACAGTGGTATCTTTTCTGGCCTGATGATTAGAAAAACCAAACTCTGGGTTTGGACATTAAAAGTCAGAAGAAACAAAAACTGAATTAGTGAAACTTTTTGGTTTAGTTTGATGAACTAAGATTTTGTTTCTCCTTAGTTAATGCTAGAACAAGAAGCATACAATTGTTTGGATGCAAATATATATGGAGTTATAAATAACTGTAATTTTCCATCCATATGAACCAAAGTCCATGCAAAATAGGCAAACATAATCTTAAAAACCAAAGCAGCCATATATTATTAAGGAAGAAATATAGTAAAACTTGTTTTTTATTTTTTGAAGATACAAATGGATATTGGAAGATACTCTGAATTGGAGTCTAGCAATTCAGTGCTAAAAGCAAAAATAAAAGACAGCCTAAGATTTTTCTGTGTGTAAATGCCAAGTATCAGAGCCTGTCATGTTGGAAAAGGTTAGGAGTTTGAAAGCAGTGATATAGGACATAGAATTTTCCTAAGCAACCAAGACTGTATTCTCATGCAAATGATTAGGCTACTAAAAATACCAAGAAGTTGAAAGAACCAGCTTTATATAAGCAGAAATACATACAAATCAGCATTCCACAAGGCTCACCAGCAGGCACCAGCAGGATTTTATGAGTGTTTTAAACATCTGCTTTCGCCCTCTCTCCCTGACAAGTTGTCTCTCTACATGCACCAGTTGCTTCCAAGGCTGTGGAGCTGCCAGGGAGTCAGCCCAGGAGATTCAGAAAGGGAAAGTCAATTATCATCAGTGAAGAGGAGCACAGTGTGGATGAGGTGTGCCTTCCCAGGAGACTGGTGGAGTTCCTACCACAGGACACAAAAAATTTGGGCACTAAAATGGTGGGCTGCAAAAGCCCAATGCAAGATCTCCAAGGAAATGGTGGGCAGGTGCCCATTTTGCAATACAGCGACTACTCTTCCTCCAGGCTTGATCTCCAGCCTGGCAGAGACAGTCTTGCCACAGGAAGCAGGAACAATGAGAACATATTGTCATCATGGTAAAACCCCTGTGATGTGATCTATGATTCCTTTTGATATCTCCTGCCCAGCATAAAGCAACTAAAAGAGTTTGCTCTGTGCCTTCTTAAACCTGTGTCCTTCAGTTACTAATTGGCTCTTAGTGTTCTCTGCCAATGGCACAATATTGTGGCACTGAGGGACTCTGCTCTGGCAGCACTGCGGCACCACTGCATTGATCTCGGGTGAAAATGTGCTATAAATGCTTCTGTATGTATTTCCAAATAATAGGCAAGTGAGCAGTCTGTAGCACTCCTAGGCAAAACTTCTGAATTAGATACTCAAAAAAAGCTGGACTGACTCCCGATCTTGTGCACTAAGGACCTAGATAACTCAGATGTCAAACTCTCTTTTCACACAGAATTTTAGCCTATGAGAATCTGCTTTGTGGTCCTTTTGCACTGACCAAAGGGGAACCTTAACTGAGCTTCCCATGATAAGTTTTTGCTTCAGCCCAGAGCTCTTACTCACCCTTTCATAGCATGGCATGTTGCGCATGGACCTCTTGAAGCAGCCCTAAGAATGAGTTTTGATCATATCATCGATGGCAAGGTGTTTTGACTTTTAACAATCCACCACGACTTGGACTTGGCAGTGTATTTTCTTCTCCTTCCAGCCCTCTCACACATCGTATCTTCTTAATCTGTGTTGCCTACCAGACTAAGCAGGGGGAAATCGCTTTTGGCCTCCCTCCTTTGTGCCTTTGTGCAGGGCCAACACACCAGCTCGTCCTTTCTGGGGAAGAGTCCTAAATTTCACTCCCTGTGCGACATCTGAGAGCCCTCTGAAAGGAATCCGGACAGATCCCTGAAGCTCTCTCTCATCTGGGCTTGAGATGTTAATTATTCAGTGTTGCTACACTGGGCTCTGTGCAAATAAGGCTTGTGTGTTTTAATTTTCCCCTTATGTTGTTTTTTTTTGGGAAAGTTAACAACAACTAAAAGAGTTCAACTGCAACTCCAATATTACGTTCTGAACCACGATGGTTGTTTTGACACTGTACCCAAAAACAACAGGAAGTTCCTCCAGATGTGATGGCACTGCAGCTTCTTTAAAGCAACTAGTATTTTTGGCAGCATCTATTTTTACCCACAGAATGCAGCTCAGGGTTAAGAATGAAGGTGTAGAAGAAGCATTACTTTTCACAGCTCCATTTTGCTCAGTGTATTCTTTTATAAACTTTATATTTTTTCCTTTAGAATTTTTTCTTTGGGCTGAACCCCAGCATACTAGTCAGAATTACTTCTGATCCTATTTACTTTACTGCTGCCACCAAGATGTATCTTGAAAACGTATATCAAGTTTTGCATTAGATCAGAGATCCCTTCCTTTTTGAACCTTTTGCTGGTTTACTAGTTTGGGACTGCATTGCTCAAACTTCCTTCCCCATTCAGCTGAGCATAATTGTTGGCTACCTAGTGGAAAAGTAGTCTAGAGCTCAATAAAGAACATCAGTTGTGCTAAAATATGATTGGTGTTGCCTAAAATTGTACAGAACTTGTTTTGACTTCTTTGGTCTCTGCAGAGCAGTGTGAATCCTTGTAGAAAAGATTTTTTTCCTGGGAAACAGTTTTGCTGCATCACTGCTATTCACCTCCTGCTTTCTGCAGAGCTTCACTGATTCCAGCTCAAGAGCAGCAGCTGAAGTTTCTCATTAATAATAATAATAATAATAATAATAATAATAATAATAATAATCCTCTCAGAGCAGGACTCCAGCACACCTGCAGCACATCTACCAGACCAACATTTGCAGAGTCTCGGAAGGCTTTGTTCACTGGTGCAGAAAGGAGCAACCTAAAGTTACTTTGTAAAGTGAAACAGCAGCTATGGATAATTGTTAAGAAAACACGTAAGATTTGCTGTTTACCATTGCATTTCTGCAGTTCTAAAACAGAACTAGCCATGTTGTCAGGAGCCAGCATTTTCTGGCCACCTCATGCTAGCCTTTGCTACATTCAGGGGGATACAACGCAGCAGGAATTGATTTGAGAAAGCACAGAGAATCTGCAGCTGTTTGCCGAAAGGAGTTTTCTTGTATTTTTATCATGATGTTATATCTGGGTTTGGTTGAAAAAATTTATTCAAAATAACAAAACCTGAATTGTTTTCCTTTCCTTTATCCCTCTCACTTTCCACCACTTGTTTACTCCTCTGTTTCCCTTAGCAACTGGTATAAAGAGGAGGAAAGGAGGTGAAAAATAAACAAACTATTTTTTTAATGGAGGGATGAGAAAGTGCTTCTGTTTCTGTCAAAAAACCCAGAAATGTTGCATCAAAACAGCAAATATGTGGAAATGGTTGTTGAGGGAAATTTTGTTAGACTATTTTTACTGGTATTTTTATCACCATCATCATTAACCCACTATGCTTTCAGCACTACCTCTTACTGCTGGGAAAGACTGATGACTTCTTCAGAAATCCCAGACTGGATCCCAAGATTTGAAATCCTGAGACAGGGTGAAGCCATAAGAGCATTGGAGAGTGCCAAGCAATGTCACAAATTCCAGCTGTTCGGTGATTGATTCACTTCTCCTGTCCTAAACTAAAGACCACCTTTTCCTCATCACCTACTGGCCTTTCACTGCCACAGAGCACAAACAACAAGCAACACTCAAGCAAGAAAGTAATCTTTACCAGAAGAAATTACCTTGAAATACATATGTCCTGATCAACTAATGTTCTATCCAAGGGATACCCAATCCTGACTTTTCCTTTCTTCCAAGAAGAAGGTATTAGGCAAGGACAAGCCAATGCTAACAACATCATCAGCCCTAAACTCCTAGAGACATCCCTCTGCATGCTGTGGCCCAAGATCACCCTAGGATCATGAGCATGGCAGTTTCCTCTGCAGGAAACTGTTTAAATTCAGTCCTGATCAAACCTGTGACTGTCTAGATCTGGGACCAAGAAATACTTTTGCACCTTTGCTTCTCAACAAGGTCAAGATAATGCAGTGAGCAACAGCTTCTCCCTCCAAGAGGTCCCAGGGAAGAGACCTCTCACCATGGTGTCACATCTTGCAGTTGTGTTCCTGTGCACCATGCACAGCACATCTAAAAAGTCTGTGTCAGCATTATGCTACATGATAGACAAGTCAGAAGAATTTGTCTCAAACACAGTCAAAAATAGAGACTAAGCTGGTGCCAGATGCACTATAGGTGCACTCAGAGAAGAGAGAGGTGCTGGTATTTGGAAGAGGTTGTGCTGCAAGAAAATAGGATAAAAATCCATAAGATGTCAACTGAAGTTGTCAACTGCCTGACAAATGTCAGAGGTGGGACGATACAGCCAGAGGTGACTCTGTTCTGAGACTGCTCTGCAGGTCAGAAAGATCTTTTCTATCATTGCCTGAACAAAAGGCAGCACTGAAGTCAGTAACAGATCTCACCCCTGTGATGCCTCTGCAAAAACTATGTCTAAGAACAAGGAAACCAAAGCTTCATAATTCCACTGATCTTAAAAAATATGCAGGAGATTTTTAAGATTAGGGGCTCAGTTCTTCTGCTTTGTTCAAGTTCTTTCTACAGTGAAGTAAAACAAGTAAGGGTTAAGGAGTCGACACAGCCCCCCAAGGCAAAGCAAAGGGATGGGAAATGGGATCTTGCTCTGTGCTGGGGAGAAGTTATATAACTGTAAAGAAAAAGCACTTTAACTTTGGTCACTGTTGCGCTGCAAGCGCTTTATCGTATTTCTAATTTTCATTTGGATTTGAGACAGATTTTAGCATATTAGTTTGTCTCATGAGTATATCCCAGACATTCCTAATTCTTCATTAGAAGGACTATCCTGGAAAGAATTAAGCAGGTTGAGAGGTGAGTCAACACCCTTTTTCTTTCAGTTGCTGAAATGTGTTCAGTCCTCAGGGAAATTATGGAGAAATGCAACCTCCCTATTAATTGGTCCAGCAGAAGAGGCATCTCAGCCAGCTGTGAAAGACTGATACAGACATAACAGCACCAGGCTTTGCAAGTTCCCTTGGAGTCATTTTGTTTGTGACTTTGCGCTGTGGGCAGCTCTGGTCACTAAAGGGACTGGTGAACTATGTGGGGAACAAGAGAGGGCTGCCTCCCTGGAGCTTGCAGCAAGACCAACACAGCAACAGAAGGTGGGGATACCATGCTTGTGCCTGAGTTAGGACAAACTCTCTCCTGAAAGTATGTTGCACACAAAGAAAGGAAGGATTCACCATGAAAAGCATTGGTACAGAGATGGATGGGCCATTCTCCATAGCCTTCACCATGATACTGGTCTGTAAAATTAAAAAGCTGGTTGTAGAAACTGAGTTTGATCAGCCCCCATGTGTTGACGAGAACCAGCAAGCAGTATGATGGCTGCTTGCACTTCCCTTAGCTTCAGGTCCAGGAAGATTCTGAAATAATTCAAAGTAAAGGAGGAAGAACTTTGAATGCTCCTGCTCCCAATGTGCTGTGTACATATTGCTTGATTAAAGAAGATGAGAAGAATCAGGGAGCAGTGCACAAAAAAAGTCATCAGCTGCCATCTGTCAAGCATTTTGCAAGTGGCTGCCACCACAACTGGATCTACTTTTAAAGATGTTTGAATGAAAGTGAGGAAGATATGTCCAGCAGAGAGCAAGGAAAAGACTGAGCAGCAAGTGAAGGAGGCAGAGGAAGTCAAAGATGGCTGAGGGAGTAAAGAGCTCCTCAGCAGTGCTGAGAGTGTGGGAGAACAGGATTGGGTAAGACTAAAACATAGGCAGATGAGTAGGAAGGAAGGAAATGGAGGATGGAGTGGGGAGCAGTAGGAGAGGCAGAAAAGCATTGTGTCTAAAGAGTCCTGCAAGGGTCACACCACAAGTAGAAATCTTCTCTTTAAGGATCGAAATCACAATTACACTGGTTGAATTAGGGAGTTACGGCACTGCAAATAGAAGTGGTTTACACAAAGAGCAAAACTCTCTGCTAAAAGGTTATCTAGAGAAGTATGGAAACATTAATTTAGGAAGAAATTTTTAACCTTGGCAGCTGCCTCACCCCATCTCCCCAAAAAGGCAGGTGAAACCTTATGGATACAGGGTTCTGCAATGCTAAGACATATTTCTTGTTTAGTGAATGTTCCTGATTTATGCAATGATAACAAGAGTCCAGGAACATCACTGCTCTGCCTTTCTACCTCCATGGGTCAGAAGTTTAAAGTTCTAGTATTGCCATAACTTTTTAAAAAAACACTGAAATAGCCAGTCTGGACATGGTGTATCTCTCCCACTAGCTGGCATTCTGCAGCAACAGCCTCATTTGTATTCTGTCTTTTACTTCAGCAAAGAAAAAAACCACTCTGCATTGCCACAACTAAGTCCTTCCCCACTGCAATACAGAGATTGCCAAACAGTCACACTAAATTCAACATGTTGCTACTTACATATTTTATTCATACTGATGGCCTGCTTCACAGCGTGTTCCCAAAGACTTGATTTAAAATTTAAGCTCCAGACTTCTAACAAAATATATAAAGCAAAACAAAGTCAGTATCTTTTTCTACACAGCAATACAATAGAGCTGCTTCTCCTTCAAGGCTCATCTATCACAGATTTTAGGCAGGAGGTTTTTTTCCCCATAGAGTGTTGGAGTGTCTTCCTGTACAAAGGAGAAATTTGTGGCTTCTAAAAAACACATTGTCTTTAAAGTCCTACTTGTTTTTTGAGTTAAAAATTAATTTCAGGCTGTGGATAGGTTTTGGACCTGATGATACCACAGAGTGAGGCTTCCTTCAAGATAATGTTCTTAAGTAGACTCCACCTTGACAGGCCAAGTCCCTAACACCAAACCAACTGTTGGGGCACCGTATTTCTGTCTTTTCAAGCAGGAGTGGCCATGTCTGTTGACCCCTGGCCCCTCCTGGTTGGATCGTCACACAGCAGGCTTTTCTTTACACTCTGACTCTGTTTGTGAAAGAAAGTCCAGCTAAACCCATCAGGTAACTTCAAGTAAGACATTGCAGGGAATCTGAAAGCTTTGTGGGCCAGAGCCATTTTTCATGGGCTCTCCTTTGCACTCAGCAAGTCCAGAATTTCACGCATGGGTCTGGGAAGAACTCACAGGACCATCCTCCATGTGCAATAAAGGCTGTGTAACATTTTGCTCTGAACTACACAAGCCATGGCACTCTGTCACACAGTGGATACTCAGGGAGCTGGAAAGTATCTGGGCTACACTAAAATCTTTCCACAACTCATGGAGAAAAAAGAATCTCCAAGGGATGATTCACAGTCTCTCAGACACATTTTGGGATAAGAGGACTCACCATCTGAAACTCTCCCCATCATGTCAGAGAGAAGCAGACAGAGTTCACAGCAGGCACTGCTACTTTTCTGATACCCAGACTGAATGAGGCAGATCTATAATTTCTTTTGAGGGCAGAGGAAAACACCTGCAGAGAAATGGGGGAAAAAAACAAACATCAGCTTCTGGTGATGGTTTGTGTCAGGAGCAGCAGGCCAGAAAAGACACCTCGCCTTATGCTGTGTGAGCCATTTCCTGCAACACTTGACTTTCTTCTCACTGACTCCTGTTAGTAACTGCTTTGTGAATTTTTACTGGCAGCCATCTGAGTTCACCCTTGGCACCACACACAATCCCCACAGCCAGGAGGTTGAGCACTGCTCCATGTGTGACAGTGCAGTCCAGGAATGGCAAGATTGGGCTGAACTGGGAGCCAGACAAGGTGATGAGGGCAGGACCAGTGGCAATAACCATAACCAACTTCGGTCCAGTGTTGTCCAGGCAAAGCCAAAGTAGCAAGAAGGCCTGAGGTCAAGCTAGGAACTTGAGGCAAGTCTAGATACAGCACACATTTCACACAGTTCAGGCCAGCTCTAAGGCAAGGATCTCAGCTTTGTACTGTGTCTGGGTGGTTGGAGCAATGACAGCTTGCTGGAGTACTCCAGTTCCTGACAGCTGTTGTAAGGGGACATCTAGGAACAGTGTTAGCCCTCAACTGGCTAACCAAAAACAGGACTTACCCTCAGACATGCAGGGTATGTTTCAAATTCCCACCCTACTCCAAGACCTCTTCCTCTCTCACTCTTCATTGATACGTAGCTATTAATAGTTTCTTGTGTGAGGAGCTGGAAGCAGAGGGAGAGCTAAGAATGTAACAGTACTAAATGCCACAATCAATGACCTGCAAAGGAGTGGAGAAGAGACGCTGGCTGCCAGCTTATCCTTCTCTCACCAGGGCCGCCCAGGCGGCACCAGCTCCCTGGCTGAGGCAGCTCAGCCATGGCTATAATTCAGCGAGTCAAAAGTTTTATTTTGACAGGAAAAGCTGAAACAGCAGAGGGCTTCTTGCCATCATCTCTGGACAAGCCAAGGAGAGGCAGGAATGGTTTGTTTAATGCCGTGTCTCATAATTCCTGGCACTTCATGACTCATTAAATGTCCTAGTTTTGTAACTAACTCCTGCTGAGCTCAACATTTGATACACATTTATGGGTGGCCTGTTGGCTGTACTAACAATTCATAATTCCCCTAACCATCTTAACTCCTTCCTTTACATGCTAGGCTTCCTTTAAACAACTATTAGAGATACTGGGGACTTCAGTTCTTAACACAGAATGAATTACATGTATCTGGACAATTTATTCGTATAGCTGTATGCTGCAGTCAGATACACTCATTCTGAGTTCAAATAAAACTATGCTGGATCCTAATGTTTCTTACACTGCTCCCTTTCTGTATCCATTTGGCTTTTACCACGGATATATCCATGCACATGGACACTTGATATTGATGCCCCTTCACAAGAAGGTCAGCAGCACACTTAGCAATATTTATTTACTTGTATAGAGTGGGAACCAGAGCCAAATTACCCTTCTTGGCCATTACATGTGGGAATTAGAAGTAAGAGGCCTCTGTTCAGGAATCTTCTTGTGATATGAGTGATTTTATCACCTTCCCCCATTTTTCCTCTTGCTTTTTTTGCAAAAGGTCAGTGAGAAATCACAAAAAAGACCAGCAACATGTTGACCCAGCCTGACAACCAATTCAAACAGGGCAACTGAAAGCACTCAACACAAGTTTGACAGGCACCATTATTTTTGGAGTTGACAGCACATTTAACCTGTCTATTCTGAAAACATCATGCATGGTCACCTTGGTGGTGGATAGACAGGTCTGTGATTTAGGTTAATTTTCCTCTCATTCACTTGAAGCACAGAATCATTTAGTCTGGTCACACTGAAAAGAGTGACTTTGTGTACGCAGTCAAAAAAATCCAGTCTGTGTATTTCAGGGCATGACTGAAAAGCCACCAGCAAAATCACACTGTTCTAAATGAAAGCTATCTTGGGTTACTTTAAACTCTAGGTGGAAATTATTTGCAGCTTCAATCAAAGAGTGCCAAGGAGGTGTGCCTGATTTCAGGCTAACTTCTATGAGAATGGTCTGAAATTCAGTGGTGTCAGATGGCTTTCAAAGTTTTTGTACTGGGTTTGGTTGGGATGGAATTTCTTCACAGCACTCTAAAGGGTCTGCGCCTTTCATCTGTGGTTAAAATAGCACTGGTAGCACACGGGTTTGGGTATTGCTGAACAGTGCTAGCACAGTGTCAGGGCTTTCTCTCCAACACTCCACCAACAACTTTGAAGGTCTGTAGGCTGGAGATGGGCAAGAGATTGGGAGGGGCAATAACTGGGACAGCTGACCCAAATAACCAAAGGGATATCCCATGTCATATGATGTCCTCCTTAGAAATAAAAGTTGAAGGAAAGGAGATTGAAGGGAGGACATTTGTGATGATGTAATCTGTCTTCCCAAGCAATTGCTGTGCCTATTGAGGCCTTGCTTCCTAAAAAATAGCTGGACAGCTGCCTGTTTATGGGTTGTAGTGAACGAATTTCTCTTTTTACCTTGCTTCCATGTACAGCTTTTGCTTTTCTGAACAACTGCACTTTTATCAAACCATGAGATTTTCTGTGTCATTTTCTCCCCCAGCCCTTTCAAGGAGAGGAGTGAGAAAGCAGCTGGGTGGATGTCTGGCAGTCAGTCAAGGCCAACCCTCCCTGAAGTTCTGGACATAGATTAATTTTCTTGACTGTTCTTTCCAGTTTGATTACTGCTGATGGCAAAGAAAACAGATGATGTAAACTTCAAAGGCATTTTTATAGGAGAATTGTCAATTTCACTGAATACTGCCAACCTTGAACATTCAATAAACATCAGTCCTGATAAAAAAGAAGAAAAAACACTTGGGGTCTTACCTGTTCAGCCTTGGTGTGTGAGGATGTGGTTTTATGACCAGCATATTCTAGTTCAAACCTGTGCTGCCCTACTGAGACAGGCCCCACCCTTACTAGAGCCTATTTTATATTCCTGCTGCTTGCCTTAGGTCAACACTAGCAGTCAGGAGGAGAGTCAAATGAGCTTCAAGATCTGGCTGACAAAACAGGGATAAGAAGGGTCTTGTTCATTCTTGCAAAATCTTTTGTTTCAGAGGTGGTTTGCATTAGCAGCAAGACTGTGTTCAGAGGCTGCCATAGGTGGTCCAGGAGGAGCAGATGACACAGGAGGTCTGCACAGGAGGACAGTTTGTCACCACAGCATTTCTCCCTGTGTGCAGCAGCTCCTGTCAGCAGGAGAAAAAGCAATCACTGATTTCAGTCAAGTGCTTTGTCTGCAGCATTTCTGTCTTTGTCCTGCATTGCTTTGTGCAAGGTTTAGACACTGACTATTGGTGACTCAGGCTTTTGCTGAAGGATGTGTTTTAAAGTTAGAAACAAGGTTGTTACAAAACAAAGACAGGGCACAAATTCACCCCTGGAGGAGTGAAAACAACAAATTGCAATGCACCAGCTTCAGTGTCAGAGAATATGTTTCTCTGGAAGGGATTTAGTTATTTTCTTACCTCATGAAACAAGTGCCATCTCTCAGAAAAGACTCCTTGTAGAGGATTTGGATCCTTTGGGAAGGAGGATGGTTTAGCGGTTAGAGATGAAATGCAAAGGTGTTTTCAGCACAGCAGCTGGCTGCTCGGTTTTCTAATACAGTACATTACATTGTTAATGGAAATGTTGCTTTGTACCTTCTGTTTTTCTCCCAGTAGAATTAATTCCAGCACTGTTTGCATGCCAAGCATGCACACTGACAGCTATGAGCTCTGGGGAGAGAGAGAAGACACAGCCTGGACCTGCACTGGTAAAATCACAAAGAATCTGCAACAGGGCTGGGAGCTGGGCCTGCTGCCTTTGCCAAGTGACTTCACCAGGAGACCATCTCTGCTCCTGCCCACAGGAACCGTCGCACACCACTACAGACAGGCCTCGGGAGTCAGCACATTGGGGCAAAGGCATCTGGCTGTTCTGAAGGCCTCTGGGAGATCTGCAGGAACAGGAGTCTTTTGTTACACTCTGTGATGCAGCAGAGAGGGGGAAAAAAACCCATCTTTTCCCACAGAGCAGCTAACCCTTCCCAGTTTGCTAATCCAATCTGCACTCCTGCTTCTGCCAGGAATCAATCTGTTTCAAGGCTGCACGTATCATTTTATTAAGAAATAAGAGAGAGCAGGGAGGAGCAGCTTTAAAAGCAGCAAGCTGTGCAGGGGCTGCCAAGACTTTGGGAACACTCAGAGATGAAAGTACCCCAGAAGTGCCACTTGGCAGTGCTGCTGGTATAGTTACCATGCTTCTAAAGCAGCTCTCTACATGCCAGTTATGACACATATCGTGGAGCTGGAGACACAGAGCTCACTAAATCCAGTGGTCACAAAATGGGAAGTAAAGGGAGTACATTTTTCCATGCTATAGGAGCCACTGACCCAAGCTGAAAGCCCTGGGAGAAAAAGCAACCGGGCATATAAGGACTTCCCTGGGAGCTGACTGTGAATGAAGCAGCTTGGTTTTCATTTGGATTTGCAGATACATGTTTGTGAAGAAAACGAAGGTGGAAAAGCTGGAGAAATTTGAGAGGACTGTAGGCTTGTACTTGAGAGAGAGAAATGCACCTAATGCTGCATGTTGTGGTGGGGGTGCTCAAGGTACACAAACTGCAGAAACATCCAACTTGTATTTCACCTTGCTGAAAGCAAGTCACAACTCCTAATTAGCTGCTCAAACCAAAAGGACGCCATTTATTTTCCAAGTGCTTAGGAAAAAGTGTGAAAAGGTAGGATGCGAGGAAGAGCTTTTGCTCTATTATTGCAGTCCCAAAGCATGGCACCTTAAATAGAGTCAGCAGTATTATTTTGTGTATACTTAGGAGGAAACTGTAATCCCTCATCCAACATTACCTGAGTCTGTAGTTACCACAGTGTAAATCAGGCCATAACTATATATGCACAGCCATTAACTTCGTGGGTCCCAATCAGCATAGCTATCATTGTTTTGTATATTGGAAGAAGAAAACGCAAGAGGAAACTTGTTTACTGGCTACTTTGTTTCCAGAAAGACAACTTGCATATATTTCTTTACATCACTGGAGACCAAAGTTCTTAATACCAACAAGATAAAAACTTCTTCAAGCCAAAGCCTCATTAAGATTGCAAAATAACTCTAAGATCATCAGGTCCAATAATTAACCCAGTACTGCCAAGTCTGTCACTAAAAAGTGTCCCCACATGCCATGTCTTTCAAATATTTATGCAGAAGGTGACTGCAGCCCTTCCTGGAGCCGCCCGTTCCAGTGCTGGATAATCCTTTTGGTCAAAATTTTTTTTCTTAATATCTAATCTAAACCTCCCCTGGCACAACTTGAGGCCATTTTCTCTTGTCCAATCACTTGTTATATGGGACCAGAGACCAACTCCACATCTGGCTACAGCCTCCTTTCAGATAGTTGTTGAGAGCAGTAAGGTCTCCCCTGAGCCTCCTTTTCTCCAAACTAAACAACCCCAGGTGCTCCTCACAGGACCTGTGCTCTGGACCCTTCACCAGCCCCACTGCCCTTCTCTGGACATCCTCCAGCACCTCAATGTTTTTCTTGCAGGGAAGGCCCCAGAACTGCTCACAGTTATCAAGGCATGGCCTCACCAGTGCCAAGCACAGAGTGACAATCCCTGCGCTGCTCCTGCTGGCCACACCATTGCTGATCCAGGCCAGGATGCCATTGGCCTTCTTGGCCATCTGGGCACAGCTGGCCGATAGCAGGGCAAGCTCAAACCCCTGCTTTCTTTGCCTGGTGTTCACCAAGCAGAGAGTGATTCCTGAACCTGTCAATAAGGTCTGTCAATGTGGTGAGTCACCTCTTGAGAATCCTGGAGGTTACCTGGCAGCTTGTCCAGTCAGCTCAGTCTTGGTTAAAGAATCAAAGGGACAATTTGAAGCTGAAAGTCCATAACTTTGAGACTTTGGAAATATCAGTCTGCCTGTAACATATCTTTTGTGTAACATGGAATACTGTTCAGATGTATGGATTTTTTATTCAGTTCAAAAATGAATTAATGTTCAAACACAGCTATAACAAAGCTCTCTGTAGCACTGACAGTGGAAATTAATTGCAGTCCTTCCTCATGAGGGGAGGTGGAGGGACAGGTACTGATCTCTTCTCTCTGGTGAACAGTGACAGGACTCAAGGGAATGGCCTAAAGTTGAGCATGAGGAGGTTTAGGTTGGATATTAGGAAAAGGTTCTTCACCCAGGGGGTGTTTAGGCACTGGAATAGGCTCCACAGGGAAGTGGCTACAGCACCCAGCCTGACAGAATTCAAGAAGTGTTTGGACAATGCTCTCAGGCACATGGTGTGACTCTTGGGGATGCTTCTGTGCAGGGCTAAGCTGGACCCGATGATCATTGTGGGTCACTTCAAACACAGAATATTCTGTGATTCCGTGATCCTGTAATTTTAAGATACTTATTTTCAGCAGTTTGATATACATTAACTACACTTTCTAAAACATAGAAATATTGTTCAAAAGGGCAGTTAACACTCCCACAGCAATGACACCCCCTTGTTCCAGCAGACTCAAAGAGGTCAACACTCCTGACCTGTGACTCATCCTAAAGGCCATTTTAATTGCAAGTGTCGGGAAAAATTGATCTGCTGGTACTGTTGTTATTGTGAGACCAAAACCTTCCTCTGGCACACCCTGAGCCACAGCAGGTGAGGCAGGTAAGGCCAAGACAGGCTGGAGAAGTAGGCACCTGGGAATCTCATTTAACAAGACCAACTGCAAGATGCTGGACCTGGGTTGGGACAACTCTGGTATCAACACAGGCTGAGGGATGAACCTATCGAGAGCAGCTCTGACCAGGACTTGGGGGTGTTGGTGAATGAGAGGCTGGACATGCTCTGGCCACAGGCACTCACAGCCCAGAAAGCCAAACATGTCCTGGGCTGCACACAAAGCAGGCAAGGGAGGGGATTCTGCCCTTCTGCTCTGTCAGACTCCACCTGGAACACTGCATCCACCTCTGGGGCCCCCAGCTCAGGAAGGACGTGGATCTGTCGGAGCACGTCCACAGCAGGGCACCAAGATGATCACAGGGATCGAGCACCTCTCCCACAAGGAAAGGCTGAGAGAATTCAGCCTGGGAAAGAAAAAGCTTTGAGGTGATCTAATTGTGGTCTCCCAGTACCTGAAGGGAACTCACAGTAAAGATGGGGAAAGGTTATTTACAACAGAATGTAGTGACAGGAGGAGGGGGAATGGGTTCACATCGAAAGAGTAGGTTTAGGTTAGATATTAGGGAAAAAATCCTTTACCCTGAATGTGGTATGGCACTGGCACAGGTTCCCTAGAGAAGCTGTGGATCCCCCATCCCTTGGAGGCATTCAAGGCCAGGCTGGATCGGGCTCTGATAAACCTGGTCGGAAGGTTTGTCCCTGCCCATGGCAGCGGGGTTGGAACAGGACGAACTTTACCGTCCCTTCAGCCCAAACCATTCCGTGCCTCCGGTTCTGTGAGGGGAGGTCGCTGCTCCCGCTGAGGGCGGCGGGGTTGAACAGGACCTCCACCCCCAAACCATTCTGTGACTCCAGCTCTGTCAGGGGAGGTCGCTGCTCCCGCTGAGGGCGCGGCGGGGGCGGAGCCGCCACCGCCCCCCGCCGGCGGCAGGGCCGGCTCTCCAAGATGGCGTCAGGGCCGCCTCCCTCGCCGGCCAAGCTGTACAGGCCGAACCGCTTCGTCTCGCTGCCCCCCGAGCTCGACCCCGAGACCTACGACACATCGCCGGAGAAGCGCCGCGCCGAGGCCGAGCGCCTGGCGATCCGCTCCCGGCTCAAGCGGCAGTACCTGCTGCAGCTCAACAACCCCAGCCCGCCCGCCGTCATCGTGAGTGGGGACGGAGAGGGGCGAGGGGGCGGCGGGGGGAGCGCGGGGCTCGTCCACCTCACCCGGCGGCGTCCCGGAGCGGGGCCTGAGCCTACGACCGTGCTTGGGGCCGGGGCCGTGCCGGCGGGACGCTGCCTGCCCTCCCCGTGACCTTGGTGCCCTTGCCAGTGTGCCTTTGCCTCGGTCCACGGGTGGAGGGGCTACTGCAGAGCCCCGCGGGCCTCACCGCCGTTCTCTTTGCACCCCAGGAAAATCCCGCCTTGATCCGCTGGGCCTATGCGAAGTCGCATAATGTCTACCCTACTTTCCGCCCGACACCCAAGACGTCCTTTCTAGGAGCTGCTTATGCGTTAGGCCCCATCCTCTTCTGGATCTTTGTCTTAAAAGCTGACAGGGTAAGTCGGCCGACAGCGCTGAACATCAGCGAACGCCACAAACACCAGCTTGTAAAATGTAGATCTGCTTGGAGTCTCAGTTTGTGGGATCTCCATGCGCCTAAGAGTGGCTAATACCATTAAAGTAGTGAGGGAGGGAAGGCTGATAGCGACCCTGCTGTCTCAAAGCCTGTTACTGGTTGCAGAGAGCCCTTTATTGTACCCTTGGAGGTATGGCCAGTCACAGTTTGCCTGATTAGGCTATTTTGCGGTCACAAAGCTCTGTGTAGCACTGAGTGAAAATTAATCCTAAATTACTCTTATTTTCAGCAGTTGACATGCATTAACTATGCTTTTTGAACTTAAAATGCACAGGAAGCTTATGGATGACAGACCTAGCAATATCTCTGTGCAATTGCTTGGCCATTTCTCTAATTTAGTGAAGCAAATGGAGAGGAGTAATTGTGTTAATTACAGTGTCTGATCTCAGCTGGACATTTTAATATTTTGAAAGGTTTATCTTGCTTCCATTGTAATTCCTAAACTATGAGTATCAGAATCTGAGCAATGGTAGATCATTATGAAAAAACTCAGCTATATACAAACATTAAAAAATGCTAGCAGGCAAACAGTGGCTGTTTTTAGTAGAGAATTTGTGGCTGTTGTAAAACACTTTTATTTCCCTCTTTGGCACAGAAGTAGCATTTTAGATCAAGTCATAAACCACAAAGCACTAACATAAATTAATAGAATATTTGTAAGAAATGTTGTTTGCTAGCATGAATTGAAAATTCAGGTTTCAGGAAACATGCTTAGCAGGTTGATGTAAATGTTCTTTGAGACTTCAGTACCTCTGCAGTATTTTGCCATGCTGAAGTCTTTAATTAGCATCCAGGATAATCCACTTTCCTTTATTGCAGTTCTTTTAGTGATGTTTGGGAATTTTTCTTGTTTTTCTGGTAGTACATAAGGCACAATAGTCATAGTTTTTTCTGTTAGGAATGTTTGCTATGTGTCTGGGAAAGCAAGAGATAAATGACCAGGTTTTGAGTAAATCTTCTGGCTTTATCCAGCAGAAGGAATCTGGCCATTATCTGCAGTGCCTGTGTACTGTAATGGTGCCTGTCAGAAAAGTACATGACTTCAGAGTGAGATACAAAAAAGTAGAAAGTGACCACAGGCACTTTTAGGCAGCTTATAATAAGTTTCTCCATAATTAGATCTCTAAGCTGGATTATTCAGCCAGAAGTAGGAGGTAGAAACAAGGTAGAAATTATGAGACACGACCAGTTTGGTGAAGAATGCCTTACAGAAAGTGATCTCTGCTGGCCTGTGACAGTACCTACAAGTGAAGTCAGTCTGAGCAGGTCTTCTGTAGGTAAAGCTAAGTGCCTTATTATCTTTTACTTTTAAACAGCTTGTGCTCACAAAATCGTTTAGGGTGGAAAAGACCCTTAAAATCCTATATGGTGCTACCTTCATGTAGTCAATGCTGAAATACTAGAACTGCTTGAAAGTCCTTCTCTTGTAGGATAATGATAAATGTTCCCTTTCTTCCACAGGATCGTAAAGAGAAGCTTATCCAGGAAGGTAAATACAAGCAACCACCATTCAGTATATTCTTCTAAGTTCCTGGAATTGCAGTGATGTTCATGGGATATAAATAAAATAAGATGCACTATGTGGTGACATTTCTCTGTCACAAGAATAAATCTCAATTGCTTGTTGGTTGTCTTGGATCTTTAAAAATCATGGGAAGTGCAAAAATGTAGGATCTTTATATCTAAACCAGATGGATATAGAGAGGGTGTCTGGAACTCAGCCATTGTACTCTTCTAGTATACATACAGAGGATGTCCAAGGAGGCTGAAATTTAAAATTACTAGCAGGTTAAAATGCTAAGCAAGACCAAAGCAGTTTCCTAAAGGAACTGTTGCTTGCCTTCCAGATGTTTTTTCTTGGTGTCACTTGGCTGTGGGTGTCACTTTGGCTATGTGGTTTGCCCTAACTGGATAATAGGCAAGTTCTCTGATACATTTTTAAGAACTTAGGAATCTGCCTGACTGCTCTCAATAAGTTGAGGTAATTTTTCTTTTCCCTAATGAACTCTATGCCTAAACCATGTGTTTATTTATTGCAATAAACTATTTTTTTTATTGGTACCAGATTTGGAAATAGTGAGCTGAATGTTGTCATGCTATATGTAACTAGAATTTCCACTAACTCTGTGGTTCCTGTGAATGAGAGACAAGAAGTGTAAGATAAAGATTTTTACTTTGACACTATCTTGTAGTATAGAATTCATCCCTGTAAGGGGGCTGTGTTCAAAAAAAAAAAAAATCTGTCACCAAGCATAACTGAATCTTAGGCCTGCAAAGATGCCTTTTCTGTTTATTCTTACAAGAACACAAGTTTTTCCTGCCCAGGTCAACTGGTATAGAGGACTCTGGAATTGTTACTGCCAGCATACTGAGGTGTGAGTGCAAAGATAAGATTTTTGACACATACTTGTATTTTTACGTGGCCTGTGGGTGCCATGATCCAAACAACCCTCATTCTTCAGAGACTGTGGGAGTGGTTTCTTCCCAAGCAGTGAGGTTCATGCCAGAAGCTCAGTCTGATACAATAGTTGAAAACTTCCCTTTGCCTGCTGGGAAAGCAGCCAATGTAAGACAGCAAAACCAGGTCTGCTGCATCCTTTCTTTTCCTGCATGATGAAGACGTAAATATGGGCCATTTGCAGTCACTCTCCAGCAGAGTGAGTTGATGAGCTTTTCCACATAATCACAAAGTTACCTGTGGTTGGAAGGGACCTCTGGAGGTCGTCTGGGTCCTACCCTCTGCTCAAGTAGGGCCGTGTAAACTGGATTGTTCAGGACCATGTATGTGCAGGTGACTTTTGAGTATCTCTAGAGATGAAGACTCCACAACTTCCCTGGGCAACCTGTGCCCATGCTCAGTCACTCTCACAATAAAATCACTCCTTCTGAGTGGGTGGGGGTTTTTATGGTGGGTTTTTTGTTGTTTTGGGGTATTTTTAATATTTTTTTAAGTTTCCTATTGTAGCTTTTCCTGTGTGGCCCGTGAAACATTTAAGCTGTGTGGAGCTTGGTACTAATGCTATGTTCAGAAACTGGACTAATCAGTGCCCTGGTTTTGCAATCCCACATGTTCTTCCAGCAACCCTTTTGCACCAGTTTCTGCAGCTTGTTTTGCTAGTTTAACTAAAGCAAACCCATATTATTTTCTGCAGAATAGCTCCTAAAAGACTGTCACAAATGATATTACAAGATAGGGCTGTGGATCAGTGCAGAGAGGCATCAGTGCATGGAGAGAGTGATATTTAGGGAAAGAAATAATTGCTTGTCTGAGCATGCTAAATTAGCTATTCTTGCTGCCACAAACTAATTTGATCTCCCAGGACCAATTTCCTCAGTTAATTGGAACTTGAGTTGCCACACATGTAAATTCTCCCTTGCAGCTGTATTTGTTTCAGGCCAGCTGAGCAAATGCTTCAGGATGGGTTGTGGATGAGCACAGTGCCTCTGGTCTTTTAGGCCAGCCTTGGATTGATGCTTGCGGCAGCTGCCACAGCCCTTTCCTTTCCAGCCCTGAGTCTCCGATGCTACATCCCTGCAGATTTGACTGTGGTGCTTGGGGGAAGGCTGCCCTACTTTTCTCTCTTGTTATTTCCAGAACTCTCCAAGCTGTCTTCTTGCTAGGAATGAGCATGCCGTGCTGCTGGAGGTGGGGTTGGTGTTTGAGGCAGTGGTGCTGGGTGCAGTGAGGAAGGAAAGGGAAGTTTCCCTTCAGATATATAGGGTGGAGGTAGGAAAGTGAATGTGCCTCGTGGAATTTTACCGTTGGCTGATGTGTTACCACCCATATATGCTTCAGTGATGTGTCTGTGCGAGAGAAATTCAAGCCTGTAGGTCACTGGATAATAATTTAGGTCCCAAACATAAAACAAGCTTTTCCCCTCTGCCTGTGAAACATTTAGACCTCATTTATCCCTGGATCAGTCTGATTAAATCAGCTTCTCTGGCAAATTGATTCTCCCAAATGTACTTTTTTGAATTGGCTATTTTAGAGCAAACATCTCTGTGTAGATATTATACTTCAGACAAAGCTGATTCCTTTTTTTTTTTCCCAAGGACCAGTTGCAGATGCAAAACTGATGATGGATGTAACTGACTGATAACTGTGTGTTGCAGGTCTACATTTCCTTCTCTTTGGGAAAACTGCTTCTCTGGGGAAGTAAGAAACACAGATCTGGTGGCACAAAGTTTAGAAACTTCCACATGGGTATGTGCTAAAGTACAGGCCTGAAGTGTGGGGTGACTGGGCTGTGCTCCTGGTTCCCACTCTACCTGGGGCTTTGCTTGCTACCTCCACCCTGTGGAATTCACCAGCTGGGGGTTAGGCTTGCGTATTCCAATCAATGTTGAGGTCCCCCATCATGCTTGTAGTTGAGCTTTTTTCCAGGTACCTTCCCAGGAACAAATGCTTGGACTGGCCAGAGAAACCCTTTCATATTTGCTATGCTGCAGTTTAGCACAGAACTAGGGAGGGAATTTGTCACGTGCTGACAAAAAAGTCAATTTTGCAGGATGGCCAGAGCATGGAATAGAAACTTTTCCTCACTTAGGAGTGAAGTGCTTTGGATTCTCCAACCTTTTTTTCATTTGTGGTCTACTTTTCTGACAACCAAGTCTTTCCTTGGCAGCCCTCCATGGAGGTTGAAGTGGCTTGCTGTGATAGTGGGCTTAGGCCTGGTAGAGCCTTCAGCTCTGTTTATAAAGTTCTTCCCATTCAGACAGCATACAATGCTTTGTCAATCCCTGGCTTCTCCCTGGGAAAGACACTGGGTGGCATTTTCAGGAGGCCCTGTGAACGGGAGCTAGCTGACACCTCGTGTCCACACAAGGTGCAGCTTTTACACCAGCTACATGCGGTGAGAGCCACAAAAGTAGTTCAGCTTTGGCATGTCACCAGGAAAGCTTTAATTGGATACTTGAAAGTTAAGAACAATGACAGGTTTTACTGCATTTCCCACGTTGCTTAGGGATGATCATTTTCATGGCTGGTGGAAGTGCCATTCTGTGCTGGAGCATTCTGCACTGCCCGAGATGACTGTGCCACCACACACAGGTATGCTGGATTTCCCTGCCTTCACTCATGTTCCATGCAGCAAGCACTTCCCTTTACTTGAATTTAGGGTTGAAATGGCTTTTCAGAGGTTCCCAGCACTTGTAATAGTTTTTATCTAGGCGATTTGAGGTCTGGAGGCCCCATTTGGTGACAGCAAGGCTGAGGGATGATTCAAACATGAAGGCCTATTGGGAAGATGAAAAGTAGGTTAGAATAAAAGAGAAAAATTTAAATCCAGGCAAGGTGTCTCCTCTACCACAAACAGGATTTGTATATGTGGTCCAGTATTTCCAAGTTCTGTCTTCAGCCTGACCAATTCAGGGAGAATGCTCTTCAGATTTGGCAGTGCAATGCTGGAATTAGTCAGGTCTCAGGAGTGATTTTGGACACCCTGCCTGCCCAGAAAAGGCAGGTTGTTCCAAAAACTCTAGTCCAAGGTCTGTTGATGACAATCATTAGATTTTAGGGGGTAGAGACAGGAGCGCAGCCAGGGCGTTTGCTTCTTGGCCCATAGGCTAAGGGAAAAATGAAATTCCCAGCTTCCTGCTCAGGCAGCAGTTAACATGGGCAGATGATCAAAGCTGCCTGGCATTGGATGTCTCCAGGGGAGCTCCTGGGATATGAGCAGTGCTCATCGGTGAGGGAGCTGAATGCTGCAGCAGTTGGGACCAAGTACTTTTCTGACTTGCCAGCAAGAAGTGGCAGTACTAGGCTTTAGTTTAAAAGTGGGCTGTATGGACTGTGCCATGCTGTACTCCAGCTCTTAGGAGCTCCCTTGGCTTCTTACCATGGTCCCGTCTGCAACCCGCTCTGGCTCCAGCTTGGCTTTGCTCGCCTTCTCGAAGCAGTCAGCATCTGGCCCATGAGGAGTCATCATGCTGTGCAAGCTGCCACCTCCCGGCTGGAAACCTTCCTCTTTTGCTTCATAGTGGCCTTTGATGAGCCCCATGAACTCACTCATGCAGTTCCCTGCAGCAGGCAAAAAGAAGAGGTTGCAAAGAAGGGTGGTTGGGAGGGATCACAGACAGGCTGTGAGCTCCTTGAAACCCATGAGATAAGCTGGGCCAAGCAGAGGGCGGAGTGGAAGTTTCTAGACAGGATATTATGCTAGGGGACATCAGGGATCCTACAGGCAAAACTTGTAAAGTTGTACAGGATTTTATTACCTGGATTCAGAAACAGAGCTCCTTGATGAAGGACATTCATTAGAAATCACCTTAATGAAGGTGGTTCCATCAATCCCTAAATGACATTGGTAGACCTGTGCTTTCCCTACCATCTTCCCTTGAGCTGTGTTAGTAATACACCTGCGTATGGACTGCATGGTGTAACCTGATTTTACAGACTTGGATTAGGGATTGTGAAGCATTGGAAAGGAAGTTCTGTATAATCATCCCTATGTTACAGACACAACATACCTGATCAACAGCCTTATGAGAGAGCTTGCTCTGCTGTCTGGGTTATAAGCAGGAAATTATTTTGATACTCTCCTACCACCTCTAATGCAGTCAGGCACTTCATTACCTTATGCTTTTAATTCCTGCATTATCTTCCTATTTCTCTACAGCCATGGTATGCCCAAAGACAAGGAGCCAAGTTCTGTCCTTCCCCAAGGAAAAATACTTTCAGTAGACCCTCTGAAACCACTGGAGTAACATACCGCTAACTTAGGCAAGGATGGTTATATCTAATCACTCAGTACTTGCTGAGTTATGCTCCCTGTAAGGAAGGTACCTCAACAGCTGTCATCCAAGCTTTCAGGTTTCCTACACCTGATGTGACTAAACAATATGGCAACTTTCTGCTCAGCAGTTAGTTTCGGCAAAACCAGGACATGCATCTGTAGCTATTTTATATATAGCCCTTTTTAACCACTAGTTCAGTCTTTGTTAAGTACAATCCAGGGTCTGAAATGTTTAACAGCAAAACTAATTTAGCTCAAAGTAGGGTTGGCCTATATATGTATGCAAACATTCATTAATTTTCATTCTAAGTTGTCAGTGTCTCATGTAAGACTGGATAGTTACAAGCTTTTCATTGAACCTGCTCATGTACTGCACTTGGCACATTTAAACTGCAGTACAGACCCTGAGAGCTGGATAGCCAATTTGTCTGCAATAGGAATTTTCATATCTCTTAGGAAGTCTGAGCAGGTAAGTAGGAAACCAGCCTGGAACTTAGGAGATGAGCAGAGTCCAGTCTCTTTTTCGCTTGCAAATTTCAATTTGGTTCATGTGAACCAAAACAATTTAGGTGTGCCTCCCTTTCCTGTTAGTTAAATAGTATTGTCTACAAGCAGGATGTTGTGAAGTTAAAATCTCTTAGTGACCAGTAGGTATTAAGGACCCACCATCATGAGAATCACATAAGCACTCTCAGACAGCATTAATATATGCCCATGATATAAAAAGCGTATCAGAGATTTTCAGTCGAAGTTCAAAAGAACTTAGGAGTAATTCATAGCCTCTAAGGATGTAAATGTAGTCAGGAGAAGTCAGAATTTACAAGCTGCACAGCCCCCTTTGTATGTGAAATTGTTAGAGTGTCTAAGAGGAATATTTGTGAAACACCGTTGCTATATTTGGGGCAAAGTAAATGAAACATGAAAACCATAATTCTGGAGTGCATCCAGATGGTCTGAACACAGACTTTCCACTGCACCTGAGAAGAGGAGGCAACAAAAGGTTTCTGGCAAGCAAAATAAGCCTCTTGTGAAATACTTGGAGAGAAGGAAGTTCAGCAGAACTAAATTTGTTGAAATCAGTATGGTATTTCTATCCCAGAGTTGCTCAGTCCTGCTATACCTCTCATAATGCAACAAGATTCTCGTCGCAGCACTAATTTCAGAAAGAATTAACATGTGCAGTGTCTTGGTAGTTGACTGTCACAATGTCTGCCTTACTCACTCAAGCTCTTCCCCTCCATGGGTAGGGTAGAGCAGACAACCAACCTGCTCATCATGAATTTAGTGCTCAAGCTTATGGCTGAAGGGCTGTGGTCAAGTGAGTAGCTATGGCAACCACAGCTGTCCTCGTGAGTACTCTTAGATGATCACCACATGGACAAGAGAAGGAGAGTTCTTTCTGTCTTTTAGCACAGACAAAGCAAGGTTGAACAACTTCATATTTGTTATGGCTCACAATGCATCTGTGCAAACTTAGCACAGCTCTGCTGATGAGCAGCAACTTCATCATAATTAACCAGCAGTGTTTCTCACCTCTTAGGGTCTAGAAAAAGTGTCTTGGCACTATCCCAGCCAGTCCAGAGATGTGTTTTCATGACACCCTCATTATTGCAAATGAAAGCAGAATGACAGGGCAGGACTTTGCGGGATTTACTCAGATGACTGCAGAGCTGCCTGCTATGCTTGCAAGTGCCACTAATTCTGCGGGCCTCAAAGGTGCTTGGAAATAATCTAAGTAGCAGAAGGAACTGGCTGTTAAACTGTGGTTAGTTAGTGTGTAGAAAGCCTCTCAGCACTTCAGAGTGACCACTTCAGTGTGGTCACTTAATAACTTCTGAGATGGAGCCTCTTAGCTGTTGATGTAAGAGGTGCAGGATGGCCAAGCTTTGCCCCTCAATCTCACAGAGCAGGGTGTCTCATCCTCTCCCTGGAAGGGCAGTCCCATGTCAGGAACTGGATTTCTAGCATCCATTTAATGCAACACGTTGCCATGCTCTGCCAAGACGATGCCAAAAAACTGCCAAAAAGAAATCAGCTTAGCGGATGGCAACCAAATCCAAAAAATATCAACTAACTCCCTGCCTGAGAAGCCAGTTCTTCATCACTGGCTTCTTAAATGCAAGCACTACCTCCATCACTGTGCAGGTGGTGAAGAAGGGCTGAGGAGAGCCAATTCCTTCTGCTGTAACTCTGATCTCACCATACAAGTGCCAGCTCTATACCCCTCTGTGCTTCTCACCGCTTGTAATATGATATTTCCCTTTCTCCTGTTCTTTATCTATGTACTCTAATGAGATATTAAGTGATTCATGGCTGGGTTACAGGACAATATCTGACTCATTTGTACAGTGCAAGTTTGATGTGCACCCAGGCTCTGTGGAAGCCCCTCGAGTACAGACACATCCATCTATGCAGAAGCAATGAGCCCATCACCTCTGAGTTTTCATGAGATGCTTTAAATAGGAACATCTTTGGATTTGTCCATTTTCCAGAGAGGACTGACTGACTGACTCCAAGAAGCTGACTAACTGAGCCAAGGACAACAAACCAGACTGCTGCTTCCCTGCACATGCTTTCAAATAAATGGAGACTTGTTTCTTTTCTGCAGTCCTGGACTCAAGCACAGCCAAGAAAGAGCAGACGTACGGTGGTAGTAAGGGGGACGGAAGGTGTTGTTTGCTACCCCCCATCGTGGGGGGAATATTACAAAATCAGCGAGTGCCACTCCAGCACGGGTTGTCTTGGCTGTCAGGACAGTGAAGATGGAAGGATCCTGGAAAAAAGCAAAGTGAAAAAACATGAAGCAGAGCAGGGCTCAGAGCTGTCTGCTCAGGTCACTTGGGTGGTAAACCTGACTGATACAGCCTCTCCCTTGCCTAAACTCTTTTGTCACCTGCACCTGATAGCGTGGGTGAGATTTGGGACCCTGGGGGACAGCACTCAGCATCCCAATTCCATGCTGTACAGGGTGGGAGAAGAAATGGGTCTGGATGGTTCTTCCTTTGAGCAGCTTTGACAATCCTTCCCCATCCTGGCCCTTGCAGCTGGCAGCATATATGAGGAGGGTGGACAACACTGCAAGATAAAGTACTGCAATTCCAGGAGCAGTCTCCAACACTCCTACCACAAAACCTCACCTTTTCCTTAGCCAGTTACAGAGGACAGGAACATCCTGCTAGAGGCATTTAGCCTCATGGCCCTGTTAGTTTACAAACAGAGAAGAAATTGCAGACAAATTGTGGCTTGTTGAAATTTCTAGTCCAGTAAAATGATTTTCTGGGCTTTGATCCCAAACCTGTCCTTCTGGCAGATTTTTCTGGAGTTTTAAACAATACTTTCTGTTGGTTTTATCACTAGAAATGCTCCAGTCTCCCTTGCACACCCGCTTGCATTGCTGTGGGCACCTCTCCCACTGGACTGGTTTCCTTTTTAGATGAGTTGTTCACATTAGTTTTGGCTTTAGTTATTTTCCATAAAATTTGAAATTATTACAATGAAAGCTGCCAGCTCTTCAAAATGAAATTCAGTGCTGGACTCAGAGGAACCAGAGGAAGGAGTCTGTCCAATAGCAAGAAATAAATCAAGGCAAGAATTTGAAGCAACAGTGTTTTTGCTGAGTTGCACAGTATATGTTGGCATCAGTATTCATTCCTCCTCCAGGGCACAGAAATTCTATGCTAAGCTGCACAGAGCTGCCTGAGAAACTGATCAACCTCCAGTTATGTCTTTGAACCACAAAGGAGGATATCTTCTCCTATGAAACCTTGGTTTGCACCCAGGGAAAGAAGCACAAAAAATTTCACACTGTTTTTTAGAGCACAACGTATTTTTTAAGAGGTGCAGAGCCCCTGAAGGTCAGGGTGGATTTGGATGGTACGGTAGCCACAAAATTTTGCTTTGTCTTGCCCAGTTCCAGAACTTACCGCGTGGTCAAACGCAACAGCATTAATGACCATGAATTTTTCCAGGTGGTATTTGTACGGTGTGTAGTTCCCATGCCAAGCTACAACATTGTAGGGGGAGTAATCCTGGCAAAGCAAAGAGACAGAGAATTACTACAGACAGCCTTCCAACAGGCTGCACATGTGCAGGATTGCTGCTCTTTCCCAAGTGAAAAGTGGGTTTAGTACTGGTTAGAGGTACACTGGCAGCTCTTTAAGCACAGCCCAGTGTTGTGAGGATGAGGTTTTCCTCAGCATTTCTGCTTGGTGAGCCTCAGCCTTCCCTCTAGGGTTTGGTCTCTAACAGCTTTTGAGTGCTCAGGCAGTGTTTAGACAAGGCCAACTGCACCATCAGCTCTCTGGTAAGGAAACTCTGGATTTTCACAGTAGCACCAGCTCCTCATTTCTGTGTTGTCACTATAAACATACGGAGACAAAGACCACTGTTGAATTTTTGGACAACCAAGTCTTCACAAACACTTTTTTCCCCAAACTGAGGATCCTCAACTGGGAAAATGAATGACCCAAGACAAGGGCTCAGTTCTGCTCCACATAACTGAGCAGGACTTGGTGAGATGACATCCATGCCACTGAGTTGCGTATCCCAGGCCACGCACTGGCAGTCACTGTGCTTCAGTGTTACCTGTTCTCCAGGGCATCCTCACCTGCTGGGCTGCAAACAGCTTGCCCTGGTACTTGCTGATCACTGTGTAGCCCCCTGGCACTTGGCGGTCCTCATACCACGCCACGGGCACCAAGAAGTCACGTGGATTTGCCAGGCCATTGGCTCCTGGAAAGAATGAACAGTGACAAAACTCTTTGGGCAATCTGCTAGTGAAGTGAGAGGCTGGTGCAATTTCCTTGCTTCATGGGTGCCATTCTGTGTTATGAATGACCCACCTGGTTCTTGGCCCACCATGAAACCTGAAATAGTCATGTTCTTCTCGTGCTCCTATGAGCAGGTAATTGTAATTCATCCTAGCATTCAAGTCCATGCTCCCTTTGTGACTAAGACAGGTCTCCACTAGTTGCCTTCTGAACAATGTTAGTACATCATCCTCAATTAAAGGCATGTAACAACCAGAAATTAAGTGAAAAATGGAGGATGAATTTCTCTCTGTTCCTGGACATCCTGCTGAGAGGATGCTTAGCCATGCAGAAGTTACGAGGCATGTCACAAGGGGGCCAAATACATTTCTGAATGCTAACAAAGAGAGCAATAAAATAATGATACCTACAGACTCGGCATACTGAGGGGTTGCTTAATGTGAAGAGTGCATTTTCAAAGTGCAAAGCACCATATGGATGCTGGAGCATTCTTCTCCTTGTTAGTATTACCGTTACAAAATGGTTTTGAATTTCTTGGATAAAAATGCAGACATTACTACCTGCTGCTAAGGTTTAACAGTCACTGCTTTTCTCCAGCTGTCACTTTTTTCCAAGTGAAAAGTGAAGTTAAAATAAAGTAAGACTGAAATACAAAGGATCTTGGTCTCTGAGGGGAAGGCGGGTAGGTGGTGAAGAGGAGCTCTTATAATTACCTCCTCCTGAAAATGTTTACAGGCAAGTGCAGTCTTTTTCTTTTCTCCAGAAAGTAAGTTTTATAATAGATTTCTGCCTTCTGGAGGAAGGAAAAAAAAAAAACCCAAACCATAATCCCAAAGAAAGGCTAACTGTGTCTGAAAAACTAACTAATGGGAAAACTTACTACAAACAGGCTGGGCAACCATATCAGTAATCTAGTGGAGCAGGCACAGGGTAGGATAAGTGGGGGATGGCAGAAAGCTGCAGCTGGTTGAAAGGCAAGCTGTTGAAAAATCACTGTAGGCTCCATGTGGAAAATTATGTGCCCAGCATGTCATACAGAGAAGATGCTCAAGTGGGGTTCTGTTGAACAGCTGCAGATTGGGTTGGTTCTCCACTGAAAGAAGGACAAGCTTCACTTTCACCATGGCCATGAGATACAAATGTCTCTGAATGTAGATGTGCCACACCAAGCTTGTTACTGATTGATGATACTTAATTTGCTTGAAGCATGGCCAGTCCTTTAGATCATGCTGAGAGCTAAAAATATCTAGGGGGAAAAAAACCCCTCAATCCAACCTAAAACAAGACAAAAAACCCCAAAACACCAGTCTGAAAATGGAGAACTGTTGGCACTGGTTTTGTAGTTATTTTAGCTGTTACAAAAGGAGTTTCACTTCCCTTCCCTGAGACAACCTTAGCAGCAGTAACCAGGAGGTGTTTTTCTCAGCAAGATAAATTTGGAGGCAAGTACCCAAAGGATAAGGAAGGTGACATAACCTGAGCTGAGCACTGCCAGAAAGCTGACTGAGAAATCATGATGTGGGCAGCAGGCCTTCAGATGCTGTGTCCCCTCGCAACATCTCTGATATGGCAGCAAGAGGCTGTGCCTTCACGAACTGTGACTGCACAGAGCAGGAGGCATCTGGCACAGAGGATCTGTGATTTATGAGAGCTAGACCTGTACTCTGTGAAAGCAGATTTTCCCCAGCAGCACCACACAGAGATGTGAATGTGTTGCTGATCCAAGTCCTGTGCTGCTCGTTTTATTGGTTTCTAATTCTCCAGAGGAAGCAGTTTCTAACACTAAAGCACTCCAAGGTTCCTCTGATTACAGAAATAGGGGGAAAACCCCCACTTGATTAAATCTAAAATGGGCCTTCAGGAATATCTCATTTTCAGTTGCCTCTGAAATCTGCCCTTTCTTTTACCAGGATAATTCTGTCCTATCACTCCTGTTTATGCTGAATCTGTAAGTATGAGGCATCAGTGGTGGTGGCCTTTTGGGTTTCTTTTGGTAGGAACAGTTTCAGAGCCAGCAGATGGGGACACACTGACCAGAACTGAAAAGAAAATAGTAGAAAAGAGATAAGTGGTGGGAGATAAGTGGTCCCTTCAGTGCCAGGGGAATCTCTGGGCAACTGGTCTGTCACATATTTTGGGGCAGATGCTTGCTCTTCTGGGGAATAACAGTACTGGAATGGAAAGCATCTTTGTGAAGGAGCACGTGCATGGAAGGATGTGATGGATTTGGGCTTGCAATTCATGCCTGTCCCTATGAAATTCACTGTAGGTCTAACAGGAGATCATTACCAATGGGTCCCAGGTCAGGCAGCTCGAAGTGTGCCCCATACACCTCCAGGATGTAGCCTCTGGTCTCTCCAAACACCTCCACACTGAAACGCATTCCTTGCTAGAAAATACAGAAAGATACTAGGATCCTCCCAGGACTTTGCTGACAAACCATGAGCAGCTGAGTGCAGGAGTTGGCATCCTCCAACATCTGGCTCTGAGCCATGGGAAGGTGCATTCAGCCCTTACCTGGATGACACAGATTTCATTGGGCTCCACTAGCATCTTTCCAAACTCAGTTGTGATGAGCAATTTTCCTTGCTGGGGCACTGTGGAAACAAAATGCAGGTGGAGGAGCTGAAGTAGTGTAATGATTGCCACCATCTTTGTCCCTGTTAGAGCATCCCCACCGCAAGGAAGAGCACTGGGCCCTTTCTGACACAGCTACACGGGGAGTCTGGTCTCCCATGCAGACTCTTGCAGCAGAATCACCTGCACTGGAGTGCAGCCTCCTGACCAGCCCCATCATCCCCATGTCACAGAAGGTACTTGTATGAGCCAAAGCTTCTTGGGCCTGTGGTGTAATGTTTGCACCACAGTCCAAATAATTGGGATTTGATACATTTGGGTCCATACCTCTCTGTCTTGCAATCTTCATATGAAACAGTGCATGTACCCATCTTTGTCATGACTGTGGCAGTTTGAGATTTCTGGGAATAAGTGCTTCTTGAGAGTGGAAGCAATACTCTGCTAACATCTGCATTGCTTTCCATGACTGTCCTGGCACAGGAGAGCTCACATTTTGACTTGAAAAACTAGCAGATTTACAAAACCTGCCCTGGCACTTTTACTTCACAGTAGTGAGGGACATGAGTGAGAACAATTTAATAGCTATTTGATGGGACAAATGTTCCTGTTGGTGTCCCGAAGGCATTCCTGTTCCTTACTCAAGAAAGATACAAGCAAATACCTGACTTCTGATACCACTCAGAATATTTTTCAGCGTGTGTGGACTTTATGTGTCAACCTCCACACTCACTGTGCCAGTCTGGTTGCCTGAGGCTGGCACAGCACAGGAGCTAAGCTGCTGTGCCAAATAATCTTGGGCTAAAGCACCAAAGGCATGTAACTATAAGCTGTTCAGAAATCCTGAGCTTTATGATTTCCAGAAAACCTCTGCCTGTGGCATGTCTAATACCAGTCTGGGGAGCACTGGGAAATCATCCCTGAGCACCATGGCAAGGAAGCTGGGTCACTGCTCAAAGAGTTGAGGTCTGGCACAGGAGCAGTGCAACTCGCCCAACAGCCAAGCTGGTGCCAGACCACCAAATCTGCATGGCATGGGGGTGAAGCCAACTCTCTCCTCCAAATCTTGGCTCTAGAGCCCCAGGCTCTGGAAGAACAAAGAGGCAGGCAGGTGGTACCCCAGGTAGAACCACCTGGAGGTAAAAAGAAGCCAAAGCATCAACTCACCAATCAGGAAGTCGCCATCTGAATTATAAAGGCATCTAAAGAAAAAGGGAAACAGTAAGGTTAAGGTGCTATAAGACCCATGCATTTGTGCACACCACAGCCACAGCTGGGGAGTTTTGAGCTGGGAGACTGACATGGCAGAGTTTCACAAATTCACAGAATATTCTGATTTGAAATGGACCCACAAGGATCATCAAGTCCAACTTTTAAGTAAATGGCCCAGCCTGGATGCAGGATGTTCTCTGACCTCTGCCAGGTCCCTGCCTTTGTATTCATGGGCACATCAGCTGTTGTAAGCTGGGGAGTGGGGATGATTTCCCCTCTGAGCCACTGCAGGGAGCAGCAATGCCTGCTGCATGCGTGTTAAATTCTGAGGAGCAGCTAGAGGACCTAAATCCAACACATCTCCTCTTGCTGCACCCCCTTGTCCAGCTCCCTAATTCTCTTGGTGGTTCCTCACCCACTCCTTCGGTGTTTGACCACAGAGCACAACCTGCTATGGACATGGAGAACACGCTTGCCTGTGCACACAGAGGCACAGGATGTACAGCAATGCTGGGAGTTGGACTCAGGTTGTTGGCAGACAGACAGACAGACAGCCTGGAGCAGCCTGAGCCACCAGCACAGCAGGCACTGACCTGTCGATCATGGAGGTGTTGCAGACAAAAATATGGACGGCGATGCCATTGCGTCCTCTGGGCTCCCCGGCACCGCACAAGGTGTGCAGCCCCTACAGGCAAACCCAAAGCACCAGGAGTGAGCAGAAGGCAGGGGAACAGGGGCAGCCCTCTTTCCTCCCCTCACCCCACCCTCTTGCTGGCTCTCACCTTCTCTCTTACTCCCCACTCTGCTACCAGCCTGTGTGGCCTTTTGTCAAATGTGTTGGATTGTCTTTAATATAATAAGGGTTTCTTAAAATCCGTGTAAGCTAGTGTTTTCCTGCCAAGGGGCTGGGGAAAACTGAGGGTTGGGGCTCTTTTTTTTTTCCTTTTCTTTAAGAGTTCCTTGAAAGGCAATAAAGAAAATCAAGCCCACTGACAGTTGCTTGAAGTCTGCAATCCTCTCCCCTCCCATAGATGCTCTGCAAGTCCAGTGGTTTCAAAACTGCCAATATTACCCCAATTCTGAGCACCCTGTGTGCCCTGCCACCTCCTGAGGGGAAACAGAGATGGAGGATGCCCAGATGCCCTGGTTCCCCAACTTACGCTCACAAAGTCCATCTTATTCTGAGGGGCTTTTGGAATCTCAAAAGGTTTCCACCGCAGCTAGATTGCAGCAAACAAAAAGCAAGAAAGAGGTGACAGTAACCAGAACACAAATGGTGGTAATTCAAAAAGAAAGTAGACCCCTGTCCTCCCCCTGCTTCTCCTTGCTGAGGTAGCTGTCTTCTTTCCTCTCTTTCCTCATTGCCTTGATCATCTAGTTTACAAGTGGGGTTTTTTTTTGTTTTGGTGGGGTTGAGGGTGGGGGCTTTAAAAAATTTTAATCATAGTTTTGTAAAGTAATTGGCAAGCCTGTGTAGTGCCAAGGTTAAAAAAATCCCATTTACAATCTATCTCTATTAATAACAACTTTTTTGAGAGCAAAGAAATTCAGATAAGCCAGCTTTCCACAGTCAAATTGTTATGGTCCTGTGCTCCACACTGAATGATTCAGCTCTTCTGTGACCCAAACATGACATTCTTGTTTGCTCCACCTCCTTTTCCAAAGCAGAAACAGCTCTGCCTGAATGAGAAGGAGCCATGAGCAGCACTAATTCTTCTTGCAAAGCCCATTGAGGCCCTCAGGCAGAAGGTGCCAGAGGAGTCCAAAATATTTGTTGGACTTGAATTCACCTGCATCCTCCCACAAGAAGTTCCACAGTTTATGTTTGTCCGGGGTTTTTTGGTTTGGTTGGTTTTGGTTTTTTATGGGTTTTTTTTTTGTTTTTTGTTTTTTGGGGTTTTTTTACTATGACATTTGTTATTGGTATTCGTTTTCTCCCTGCCTCTCAATCATAGCTTCCCTTTGCCATCTCTGCTCCAGTCTCAAGAGCTTTCTTGTTTCAGCATTTCTTGCTCAGGTGCCACCCTATTATTTTAATCACGTTTGACTCCTTTTCATTTTTGTCATCTGTGTCTTCTATAATTCTGCCATTGTCCTTGGGTAATTTTAAAGTGCCATTTTTCCCATTGACATCAATGAGCTTTGCATAAGGTGCCTCCATATGGCCATCTTTTTAGATGGATGAGGATTGCTGAAGCTCCTTAAGTACCTGGGTGAAACACAAAGCATTGCAGGGAAGAGTGGGTGTTGTCCAGCAATCTGAACCTTGTCTCTGGCTCTGCTTCAGAGAGGATAAGAAGGAAAGCAGGAAAGTGGCTCCCACTTCCTGCCAGGAAATAACTCTTCTGGGTTTGGTGGCAAGAGAGGGAGTGGGCAGGAGCTTTGCTGCTGTCTCCTTAAATGAAAAAGGTACTACACATAAATGGTTTCACATGCCTGAGGACTGGGCATCTTGGAATTACTGTAATCATAAATAATCATAAAGGCAGATGTAGGGTGCAGAAGGGCATCAAGGATGGATGAGATGATAACAGAAGTCATTGGAGCTTCCTCTGGGAAGGAGCATCAAAGGCGTGTAAATATGAGCCTGTCAGTGCTCCTTGGTCAATGGCTGGAAAACATATTCCAACAGATCTGGGACATTATTTAGACAAATGGTGAGGCTGCCTGGAGGCTGGAAATTAGCTAATCATGATGCATCAAAGGGCAAAGCCTGAGAGAAGTGAAAACCAATAACCGTGAGATGATGGTGAGAGGAGAATGGCAACAGATTAGCAAAACCAAATGCTCTGGGGCTGGCAGGGAAGAAATCATGATTAAAGACCATGGCAAAGCCCTAAGAGAGGAAGACAAATGCCATCTCTCTGTGTGACTCTGCAGAATGAAGTGAGATTTCCCATGAGGGCTGCAGAGAAATGGTCTGGCAGCCTGTAGCCTCTCCAAAAGCACAGGGAAGGAGAGGATGGGTGGCAGAGACATGCAGCTGCTCTGCTGGCTGGGCTGGGCTGTGAGAATTTGATGGGGACACTCAAAGAGAAGAGAGAGCAGATTAAAAGGTGGCCAACAGGAGTCCCCAGGGGAGATGCCAGGTAGCGCAGATCTAACCCTGTGGCATTGTAGCCATGCTGGGAAGCAGCACAAGGATCTGTCAAGATGGGAAGCAACAAGCACTGAGGGCTGTCCTTCATTGGGTGACCATGGTGGGGAACAAGGAACAGGTGGTGGACAAGACCCTGCTTCTGTACTGGTCAGACCCCCAGAAACCCAAGGCTCCCCTCAGACCTCTTGCAACAGAGTGCCTTTGCACTTCTGATTAGTTTGACATTTAACTGTCCTCCTGGCAAGACCAGGGCTCCTTCCAGCATGGTTACCTGGTTGGGGTCAGGCTCAATTTCATCCCAGTCATGTGTCAAGTGGCCTTCCTCGAGAGGTTTGAAGGGTTTGTGGCAGACTGAAGGTAGGATTCGATACAGCCAGCTACAAAGAAGGAAAACACCTGGATTAGCCTGGGGAAGAGATTAAATCCTCTAGGTAGCTGCTGGCTGATTGAGCTCCTAGAATAACATTTACATGGGTGGCAAGTGGAACAAAAGGTTTATTAAATATCAAATTAATAATATTAATATTAAAATTACATAACAAACAACAGCTCACAGCCGGAGGTTTCCAGAGAGATGGCTTTTATTATAGGCTCTAAATACAAGTATGTCCTTCTTTAGATAGGTAAATGTCTACACGTGTATTTATGTGTAATTCCTTATGTCTACATTCACACATATGCATATAAAAAATAAAAATACAGCTTTTTCTGTTGCTGAAATGCAGCAATCTCACAATTGGAAAATGAAGCTTGTTTAAACACAGCTATAAAGCAGCTCAGACAAGACAGGGACGAGCAGTGTCCAATGGAAAAAACTCAGGAGCTCTCTGGAGACTGCCTGTATCTGAATTTGGATTACAAAAAGTAGCATCCTATGCTTGGTTGGCCATGCCCATGCAGCAAAGCCCAAAGTTTTATGTGATGCTTCCTGCTGCTGTAGCAAGTCCCCCTCACCTCTGTCACTGCCTGGAGCCACTCTCCCTCCTTGCTGCCTGCTGTGCCCTCCCAGCACTGGCACTCCAGCATCCACAGACCCTGCATGGTGCAGCCAGGCCCAAAGCTGGGCTTTCAGTCAGGTGAGAGAGCAGAGGTGATCAGAAAAGCCTGAGCTAGGCAGGGCAGCCAATGCTTTGGATGTGTTAACAGTGGTGGTTGCAGTTTGGGCAAGTGGGAGAGGGGAGGAGGGAGCTCTCCCTTGAAAGCTGGAAAAATTCCATCACGGACAACTTTGTGCAGCAAACAATGATTCATCCCTTTCCCACACACACTGAGAGCTGGCACCAGCCTGGAGAGCAGAGGCATCTCAGATGATGCATTTGCCTTTCATTTGAACAAGCAGCAAAAGGGACAGAAGAGCCACAGTGGGAGAAGCAAAAAGAGAAACCCATCTTCTGCAATCTGGTTATGGCTGGAGCATGACAACTGGGCCAGAGCTCTGGGAAGCTTGCTGCTGGCTGGAACAAGCTGTTCCCAGCCCTGCTGAGGTGTTAAAGATCATGCTGGGTGCCTGGCACTTTTCTGAGGCCCTAAGCAACCCCAAAACGGGAACAGACTGAGCTAGCAGCTCACTGGCCCCAACCAGTGTGCAGGAACATCCCTTAGGAGGAAAGAGTCTGTCTCAGAGGCTTGGCTTTGACATTGTCCATCATCAGGTGCTTACCAGTGCCAGTGGAAGGGATGATTCTATTGTAGAAGCATCAGGGCTGAAACCCCAAGGTTGTTTCACACAGCACACATAACCCATGGGACCATTCAGGACCATGGGGTCCCTGTGAACATCCTCCCCTTCCTCACCTTGCTCAGAAAACCACCTTCTTTCCCATCCCAATCACTCATTTCTCAGCATTTTCTTAACCCACTTGCCCCACCAAAGCCTTTTCTCTCCCTCTCCCGTGGTCTTCTGTCCCTGTCCCTCTCCCGGTGCACAGCAGAGGTGTTTTACCCTTCTAGGCTTGCAGAAAGCCCTGGTAGCCCTGAGGCAGCCTCTCCAGCCCTCCCCAGTGCTCACCCCGAGTGCCACATCCCCCTCCCACTGCCGGGGTCACGGTACCTGCGCTTGTTGGTGGCCCGGGGACAGGTGAAGGCAGAGCCCGAGAGCTGTTCCGCATACAAGCCATACGGGCAGACCTGAGGGTTGTTCTGGATGGCAGGAGAAGGAAAAAGGAGTGAGAGGCAGTGGCATGGAACTTGGCCCTGGAGCCTCCAGCAGAGCACTGACCTGGGTACCCAGCTCCCTGATGCTGTAGGGAGCTGTGCTCCAGCTCCAGTACTTGTGTGTTCTTGCTCCTCTAAGGCACCAGCCAGACCCCAAACACCACCCCCACATCCCACAAAAGTGCCCTAAGGAGCCAGCACAGCCACTGAGGTAGCAATAGAGTAAGGTGCAAGGGGCAGTGTTGCACAGGGTCAGAATCAGGAGTATCAGGGAAAAGGAAATAATTCCCAGTGAATACAGACTGAAAAGCAGACTGAAATCGAGCACAAACTTTTCTCAGACCAAGCGTTCAGACGGGTTACCCCAGAGCATCATGTCTGGCTGGCTTTCCAGCAGGCTAATAAAGACCTACAGAAGCTGAATGCCCTGAATTCCCCCTTCTCCTCCTGCCCTCTGCCTATGGAGGCAGTGCCCAGAGCAGGAGTTTTGGTGTCGTACTGCTCCTCCTGACAGTGCTGCCTGCTGCCCAAAAGCGTCAGTGACCTGTGTAGGAGCCTTTGCTTTCCTGCAGCGTTTCTGCACAGTGAGAGTCCTCCTTTGGAGTACAAAGGGACCACTTCCCCCTCTGCAGAGCCGTGGGTACAACTAGCACAGGTTTTAGCAACCCTTATGAGTTCATAACTGGAGGACAGATTCCTCCTTTTCAGAGAACAGAAATTAAGCATTTTGATCTAAGTAGGCCACCATCTATTTGTTTGAGATCAGCGAGAAGCAAAGACATCCAAGAACTGCAGGAAATACCCCAGCAGGTGGCATACACCATTTGCTATCCCATCTCCTTCCTGCAAGGTCTACTACAGCATCCTGTATCCTGCTGCTGAGCAGACCAGCCATCCATATGGTATCAAACTCTGCCCTGAGATGTGGGCAGAAGGGACAACTAAAGCTCTCTGAGTGTGTGTAGCTTCCAGCTCTCCAGCTCCATCTTGTCAGTACTGGTATGCAGTGAGGCAGGGGGATCAATAACCCTTGGAATTTTTATCTTAGCCAGCATTACTGCAGATGCCAGTCTTATAAGTACTGCATCGGAGAAAGGATCCACTCCTGGGACTGAAGATCTTTTTTGCCTAACTTGTTTACAGATTTTTCTATTAACTCTTTTGGTACAGAGGCCACACTCTGTCCAGATGAAAGCACCTCAGCCAGGAGCTGGAGGAATCTGCTCTGGAAAGTGGTGCTGCTGTGGAAATCTTCAAAGAGCACATCCATAACATCCCACTGCCTTTTTAGACCAGCAGCCACCACTATTGATCTTCCAGTTTTAAGGTGCCTCTACCTTACATTTTTTCTAGCCAGCCTCAGAAACAAGACACTCCAACAGCCAAACTACCAGCCTGAATCAGCACAGCAATTTGTCTTTCTTGTGAGCACGTCATGGGCTGCCATACAGACCAAGGGGACATTTGCATTTAATGTGTCCCTGTGTTGTGTGTTGGTGTCCTCACTGACACACAACATGTAAAATATCAGAACTGGGGGGATCCAGACAACTCAGGAAAAGCAGAAGTTGAAAAAGTCTCCATTTGACCTTAATTCTACTGTCCTCTTTGCATAGATGGGAAGAGGAGCACCAAGGGATGTAACTGGCTAAGCACTAAGTCATAGAATCCTAGAGTGGTTTGGATTGGAACGGACCCTAAAGATCATCTAGTTCCAACCTCCCTGCCATGGACAGGGTCACGTCCCACTTGACCAGGTTGTTTAAAGCCATCCAACCTGACCTAGAACATTTCCAGGGATGGGCTATCCACAGCTTCTCTGGGCAGTCTGTGCCAGTGTTGCACCATTCTCATAGTAAAGAATTTCTTCTTAATACCTAACCTAAACCTGCCTTCTTTTGGTTTAAAGCCATTCTGCCTTATCCTATCCACTACAGGCCCTTGTGAAAAGTCCCCTGCAGATCCCTTGTAGCCCCATTTAGGTACTGGAAGTTGCTATGAAGTCTCCCTGGAGCCTTCTCCAGGCTGAACAACCCCAACACTCTCAGCCTGTCTTCATAGGAGACGTGCTGCCATCCAAGTCCAAAAGAATACAGGAGATCCAAGGGAAGCCACAGGCAGCCTCAGAGTGTGTGCTGGTGTGAAGGACACCAGCACAAAAGGAGGTGAGAGAGGTTTAATTCTTCAGGGTTTCATTCTTGCTTCTGGGCACCAAGAGAATAGCAGCAGAGGGGTTGTGATTCCTTTTCTTAAAACAGAATGACCCCACATAACATATTTTCATCCAACGTGTTCAGAACTTACTTTTAAAAATGAATGTCAGTTTGTTACTACAGGCATTCATGTCCCCTACCAACAAAGAAGCTTCTGTCCTGCCAAAGACTCTCATGTCAGCTTCACTGAACTGCATTCCTACAGAAGTTGTGAAATCTGCCTCTCCTGCACGAGCATATCTCTCTGCCAATCTTCAAACTTCTGCTCTGGTTTAATCCAGAGCTGGTGGCTTCCTTCTCAGTGTAACTAAATCACTTGTATTGCAGATTCCTTTAGGAAAAAAAACCTTGTTGCTGAGCAGAGGTAATTTAGGCAAGTCTTAACATCCAAGGTGAAACTTGGAAGCTCACAAATAACTTAAAAATAGAAAGTATGAATGGAAATCTTTAGTTCTGACTTCTGCCAGCATCTTATTATTTCAGTCTTGTATAAGGAAGGTTCCTGGAGATTTTCATGGTGGCAGAGAGAAAGGAAACATATTAAGATGAAGAGAAGCCAAGGGATTAGATATTCATTCATGAGTGCATTCTGATAAAGCACTTTAAAAAAACATCAGTACCTGTCCCTCCGGTAAAGCTCCTGGACAGCGTGGATCCTCAGAAACATGTTCATTTCCAAATCCCGACATGTACTGTAAAATAAACCACACAGCTCATCACTGTTTTGAAAACACAATCAAAGAACCCACCCATTGATTTCCTGTGCATTTTTACAGGCTCTTTGTATGCATTAAGACTTTCTAAAGTGATCTGCTTGCATGTTGCCACAGGCCATTTTCACAGCTCCTGGATTTGCTTCATTAGCAAACCGTGTGGTGGGCTGGGAAGCACAGAGAGGAATTGCTCTCCTAAGTCTGCATGTCCATTTTGACTACATTCTGCTCCATCAAGACACTTGTGACATAACCCAAGTATCACATATACCATGAGACTCGAGGACAACAGGGTGATGGATAGGAAGAACTGTGCACCGTTGTTATGGATGTGTGCCAGCACCATTCATGTTCAGTCTGACTTTGCTTCAACCATGGGCGTTCCAAAATCTGCAGACTGCCTTGCAAATTTGTTCACTGGGTCCTCAGATTCATAGGGAATGAAACCGGGAATCATTTGGTTGACATGCGTTGTGATAAATCCCCATGGTGAAAGAAAAAGTCAGGATGTAGATGGGATGAGGAAGGAAGGGAAACACAGCCAAGTTAAACTGTGTCACTGACCTGCCCTAAATAAGCATTGTCCTGTTGGGTATGAACTGTCCACCATGGTAGTAAGCAGGAATTAATCCATTACTGGCTGATTGTCTGGATCTCTAGAGCAGTGAATTCCCAAGGGACCCACAGATGGAACAGACCTACACATCCTCCCATACCTGCCCTGCCTACAGCTGCCATGGTCTGAGCATGGCTAAAAGCCACAGGATAGAGTGGATGCAGATCCCAACTTTGCAGCACTGGGAAAAGCCCTGCAGCAAGCCTGAGACACATAAGGGAAGCAGAATAACAGAGACTTTAGCTTTGCACTGTCAGAAATGTAAATACAGTCCCTCCAGGTGCCACAGGAAGCCACAACGAAGCTCTGTTGAACTCTGTGTGAACGCAGAGCTGTTTTTTGGCACCAACCAGCGGTTCAGTCCTGTGGCCTGGGGAGGGAGTTAAACATTTATGCTGCCCTCTGACAACTGCAAGAGTAGCAGGGCTGCTCATCAGCCTTCAGACAGCTGTGCCAGAACGGCAAAGCCCAGGAGCCCTAAGGCTTGGCTGTCACACATCCTGCCTATGACCAGCACTGAGCAGCCCTGGCAGGAGCAGGGATCATCCATGACCCCTCCAGGAGGCACAGGTCTGAGACTAAAGTGGACTGACAAAGCCCCTATACCTGGTTTATTTTATATATAGTATTACAGTGCCTGGATTATTCCCCCCAGGGATGCTCAACCTTGGGCAATTTGCAGCCCAGATTTGCAGCCTTATAATTTTCCAATGTAGCAGAAACTCAGAGAGCAAGCCTGAAATCTCCTGAGAAATCAAGTGTTTTCCTTAGGCTCCTTTCAGCGACCTGTAGGAGAAGACCATTCCCAGGGGGCCCAGGCTGGCTGGAAGCCTGCTCAGCCTGAACCTGAAAACATCCTGGTTGCCATCGGTTCGGGGAGGATATTTCTCTCCTCCTGCAAATGAATATACATTGCTGGGAGCTGCTCTCCCGCTGGGTTCTGCAAGAAGCATATTGATATGCAAAGCAGTAGGTCACCTAAGCAGCCTTGGCAAATGTGTTGTATCGGAGCATTTCCCCCCCCCCCCCCCCCCCCCCCCCCCCCCCCCCCCCCCCCCCCCCGCCCCGTTTGTCTTCCCCCCTCCTTTCTTTTAAACGGAAATGCAGCAATATCTGATGGGACTGCAGCAGTTCCAGAACTGACTGAGACTTCCACACTGCATCCTCCTTTAGCGGTACCATAAAGGTGGACCGACAATCTGCCTTTGGGGCAGCCCTGGTGAAAAGGGGAGGAAAGGAGGAAGAGGAAGTAAAGGGAACAAGCTGATTTGCTGGAAGCATAGCCAGCAAGAGGCGACAGGCTCTGCTGAATGCTGATGGAGAGCTGGGAGGGGACAGTCAGTGTTGTTTTGGAGGGTTTGTGTACCGGGCAAGCACTGCGTGCTCCCCGGCAGCCCTGTTCCACACTGCCGGCGGAGGGGGAAAGGAGGTACAGAGATTTTGCTGTGACAAATCCATCCCTTGTCCTTCAGGCTAAATATCTGGCGACCTGCACATTTGAACTGCCCATCCGCATCCCCGAAAGTCCTTTTGCCTCTGCTTGCTGGGCCAGAGGAAAAAAAGAAAGAAAACCAACTCAGCAGCAAGCATCTTGTGGCAGCGGCTGCTCTGTGCCCCGCTGGTGCTGCAGCGCGCCTTGCCCGAGCGCAGCAATGCAGGGGGCACTTTCCCACTGGGCTGGATGCAGAGCTGCACCAGGGGCTGCAGAGGGTGGCACTGCCCCACTGCCTCGAGAAGCTGCTGCATCATTGTTTGGTCAAATAAATTCTTTCTTGTCAAGGAAAAAAAAAATAGAATTCTCAGGTAACTGCATCGAGCACTGAAAAAAAGACATTGGCAGGACTGCAGCCACTGGAGGGGAGACGCCCTGCTGGTCATTTATCTCTCTGAGTGTGGCTCCAAGACTCTTGCCTAGAGATCGGATGTGGCTTTTCTTTTTCCCTGTTTCACTTTCTCTTTCCGTGTGGCATACCTCAGAGAGGCTTCTCTCCTCTACATGCCCATAGAGGGTTGGTGTCAAACATCATTTGGGCTCCCAAAAAGCTGTGCCATAATGTGCTCCCCACATGCCTTGGAATCGTCATGCTCCAGGGCTCTGGGGCACCATGCAGGGACCTTGCTGGTACAGGTTGGGTGGGAGCAGAAGTGAAAGGGCCAGGCACACCACGGCCTTTCTCCCTTCCAACCCTCCGAGACCACCTCCCACTTCTCAATTCATATTGCACAAGGTGCCCCCAAACCAAGGGAAATTACCTCTTTCTGCCTGCCCAGGAGGCAGCAGAGCTTCCTTCCTGGGCTGAAAAATCTATAAAAATGGAACCCAACCCTTCTCTGTGAAGTGGCACCATGATTTGAGTCCAAGAGTACCTCCCCCTAAGTCTCTGCCTGGCCTCTGCAGTTCCTAGATAAGTTATACATGTCTCCAGGTTGGGTAGGTTGATGGGCACTATTGTAATTGAGCAGTTGGTTTCTCTGTTGCACAAAATAGTCTCTGTGGCTCTTTGTTTTCAGTCCTGCTTTTAACTGCTGTTGTTATTTTGTTCAAGATCCTGTAGATTTTTATGCCGACAGGACCTTAGGAATTCATCTGACTCCACTTTGGTTTTTGTTTTGTAGTTTTTTCAATAAAATGAGAGAGATAAAAGCCCAGCACAGCATAAAAAATTCAGCAAAGCTCATTGATTGGAATAACTGGGATGTAAAGCAGAATGCTTGCAGTGGGTGTCATGCTCTGACCTATAAACCATAACCTTTTGTTCTCCAGATTAGACAGCAGGCATGGGAAAAACACATTTGAAGTCTGAGCACATAGTCTGCAAAATAATTAAGATCCTTCTTCAAACACTGCATGATGTATTTCTCTATCAGCTCCTGCTGCAGGACACAGGGAAACAACATTCCTCTCTCGACAAGAAGTGTGGCACTTTTTATCAGCTCAGTCCATCAGCACTGGAGTGTTTAACACAAATGCAGAAACATTATGAGCATTTGGGGCAATGAGCAGAGCAGGTCTCTCACCCTCTGTGGGGCTCCACAGCCTCCTTGCAGGCTGAAGCCAAAGCATACAGACCAGAGCTCTGCCCTGGTGCTGCAGGTCCAATACCCCCAGAAGAAGCTGCCACCTCCCCTGACATTTCAACATCCCTCTGCTCCAAAAGTGCTGGAGATGGTCCAGGGCCAGACCTTTCCTGAAAGGACCTGCTCAGCTCTAGGCTGGGGCATGACCCTCTGGATGGATGGATGCCAGGGTAGTGGAGATGAAGGGTAAACCAACAGTTTCGGAGGAGAGATGCCAAGAGAAGGTGGAGCAGGTGAGGTGATGATGGAGTAGGGACACAAGTGATGTCTTGGAGAGGAGCTGCTGGCAGAGCAGCCTGTTCCCATGAGCAGCTCCAGGCAGACCCACGCTCAGCCTGCAGCCACAGCCACAACGGCCAACAAGGCGTTAGGAGCTGCTGGGAGTGAGTCAAAGATGGACATGGAAGATGCAGTCACAGCCATGACATGAACCAGCTGGACCCTGATCTGGAACAGTACATGGGCAAGGCTGCCCTGCTGCTGAAAGAGGATAGTGAGAGCTGGGAAGTGTCATGGACAGGCAGGGAAGAAGCACGGTGAAATCTTACTGTCTGAGGAGACAGGGCTCCTCAGAGTTGAATGAGACCTGTAAGAACACTGTAAAATAATGAGCATTACAGAATGTGCTGAAGGAGCACACATGTATCTCCAGGACTAGGAACATCCCAAAAGTCCGAGGAGAAATATGATCCTGCACAAGCTCTTGAGACTCACCATGTCCTGGGGTGAGGCTCTGCTGCTCCTGCCTGCTGCAGCAGCTCATGCACCCCAATGGCCCTGGGGCAGCTGGCCCCCCATGACAGTGCTGAGATTCAGGGCTGCAAGTCTCATGTTCCTATGCTTGAGCCACAAGCCTCTCACACCCTTCTCCCAAAGCTCCCCCGTGCTCTGGCAAATGGTGCAGGGAAAGCTACTGCCAGCTGCCCTGCTGGGGCTTGGAGAGGAGGGCATGGCCACAGCCTTGCTGCTCCAGAGTGCCCTCCAAGGGGTACTGAGAAACAGCCCCGAATGGAAATGCTCCCTGGGGTTGCTGGGGAAGATAGCAGCCAGGGTTGCAACATCTGGGCAGGTGTTACCAGCCAGATTTCATAGGCTGAGGGGGAAACACCCCCTGGCAGCCAGGATGGGAGGAGGGGTGTGTGCCGTGGGTGGGGAAAGGACAACTCCCACCATGAAAGGTCCTGACCAAGGATGATTTCCAAAGGCAGTGAAGAGGGAGAGAAACGCTTATTTACAGATGAAACACAGCAAAATACTTCATCCCAAAAAAGCTTTAAAAACACACCCTGGCACACAAAAGATGGGCACAATAAAATGAAACAGAGCCCAAAAACTTAAGTGTGAGCAGAGAAAGGGTGTCTACAGCCAGCACTGGTGGCTCACAGGCACCCAATCTCTTACCTGCAGGCCTGCCATCCTTCTCCTGGTTGTCCTCTTGGAGCGGACACAAACCCCGAGCAGGTCTCTGGCCAAAGCAGCCTGCCAAGCAAAAGCTGCTCACTGATCAACAGAGCTGGGCTGGAGGCAGGCTGACAGTGCTGGGAGTGAGAAAGTCCAAGGGAATTTTCAACCTGTTTGCTCAGCCCAGTTTGTGTTTAACCAAATGCCCTTCTCTGCAGAACCAACCCCAGGGTCGATCTGAATAAACAGGGGGTGAGAGGGACTGGGTTTCCTCATCTCCCCTGCTACCCCCTAAATGTTAAAAAAGGGGTTATAGTTCCCACATATGGGGAGGGGGAAAGAACAAGGTGTTTAGAACGAAGAAAAGCCATTTTGCAACTGTTTTATAAGCTTCTTTAGTAAATTGTACCTCTAGAAATTTTCATACACAATCCTGTAAATATGTAACAAATATTCATTCACTAATTCTTCTGAGCCAAGTTACATTGGGGATAGAAGAGATCACATCTTCATCATGGTGAGGGCAGTGATATTTGTGAAACACTGTGTGGCAACATTACACAGCATTTTGGGGCCAAAAACAGGGGAGGATTTTGTATTCCTGTGATTAGAGCTAGTAAGGGGAACTTACAAATTCTGAAATATTAATATTCTTCAAGAAAGCTGTTGCTGGGGAAGAAATGGCAGGAAGCATTTAGCTACAGAATACTAATGAAAGTAGCTCTGTGCTCCAGAACTTGCGGGGGGAAAAACACAATTGATTTTATTTGATTTTTTTTTTTTTGAATTCTCAATGCCCCTAAAAAAAAAAAAAAAAAAAAAAAAAAAAAAAAAAAAAAAAAAAAAAGGCAGTTTTTCCATTTCCATCACCTGCTCTGCTTATATGCCCTGCCAGGAGGAAAGTTCTAGGAGGTACATACTGAAATATGGATGTGATCTGAAATTAATGTCTCCTTCTCTCCTAGAGCATTCTGAAAGCCTTCCCTCCCCAAGGCAGTCACCAGCCCCTGTGACCCCCACAGCAGTCACTGAAAGCTTGGGCTGCAAGACAGGCAGGTCCTAAATCACCTTTGCTTCTCTGAATACTGGTAGCTCCTCACACCATTCTGGGGAACACATCTGAGCCACTGAGAGCTGCCACTTTTAGGAGCTGGCAAAATAGGCTGGCTGCCCTGAGGGAGATGGGCTGTATGAAGAGACAGTGGTTCTGGAGGGGGGAGAGGGAGAGAGATGTTTTCTTGGCTGTTGAAGAATACAGACTGAGTAATCTCCAACTTGTAAGTCTTCTTCAGGTCTCTGTTTCTGCACACCAAGAAGGCCCTCTCCATACCCTGGCCTCTCCCAGCTTTGCCATAAAAAAATCCCTCCAGCAGAGAGGAATTCTCCAGGACAAGGCAGAGATTGTGAATATGTTAGCTCACCCTGAGCAGTGATTCATCATTGCCAAAGAAATGAAGTACCTGGCACTTGTCACCTACCCTTGAGACTCCTTTCCTACCAGACAAGATTTAAGAGTAAAAAGTTCACCTCACTTATTTTCTGACAGTGAAGAATTACACCTTTGACTACAGTTTAGCAAACTGCAGTTGCAGAGTTTCAGGGGTTTCCAAGATCCCCTTTTACTGAGACACACAGCAGGAGAGAGAATATCACATTTTAGCTTACATTTCCCTTTGAGATCCTACATTTCACCTGGCTCACATCTCTTTACAGGCTCCATTCTCTTTTCTTCTCATGGGACAGGTAAAAATAAAGGTATTGCTTTTTAATTATGTGTAATTTTTTTTAATTATATGTAATTATATGTACTTCCTGGTTGTTCTTGTTTCCTAAAAACAGATAAGATGTTGTCACTTTACTCACTTGATGGCCATGTAATGTTTTAAAGCTGATTAGGCTGCCTAACCTTGTTTTCCATTCCATTCCATTCCATTCCATTCCATTCCATTCCATTCCATTCCATTCCATTCCATTCCATTCATTATTTCGTAAGATTCTGTTGAAACACTACTTAATTTATTGATCTCCAAATTATATGAAATATGGCAGAAACACATTGTGTTTCTGTCCTAGCCTACACTATTCAAGAGGGAAATCACAAATCCATGCTGATCACTCCCAATCATCTTCATGTTCCTCATGAGTGTGAAAATGTTTCCCAGGATTAGTTGCCTTGAAGAATCCCTTCTCAAGGATGGAGGTAAGGCTGACTGGCCTGTAGCTCTGTGGACTTCCTTTCTTGTCCACAGATGTGAGTATTGAGTCGTGGTTAAACACTAAAATAGGTTGCATAGAGAGGTTGTGCATTCTTCACCAGTGAAGACATTCAAAACCCGTCTGGATATGGTCCTGGGCAACCAGCTCCAACTGACCCTGCTTGAGCAGAGGATTGGATGAGATATCTCCAAAGGTCACTTCCAGGCTCAGTGATTCTGTGATTTAGTCTAAACAGTCCCTTTAGTTAGTTGCAGTATAAATCTTCATTATAAATCTTATGTAACATGAAGTATAAATGTACTTCATTAATATTTTAGCAAGTGTATTCATGATAATGTAAATATGAGACACAGAAACATGAATTGTTACTGCATAAACATGGGGCATAAAAACAATGAATTAAACCTGAAAGAATGAGCATTAAAAGTGCTCAGTGTTTTCTCAGCTACCTTTCTGGGTTCATGACATTATCCAGTGCATGTCTGGCCTTTACTCCAAGGAGATTCCAGCTGAAAGGTATAACAAGACCCAAAAGAAATATGTCAAAAAGCAAAAGACATCAATATCACTGTATTTGCTACATGATGCATGTACAACTGGATGGTACCTGCATACCAGCAGCTTATTACTTGTGAACTATTCTCAGAGGCATCTGAAGCAGTGTTCAAAGAGCTCACCTGCTTCAGAGAGGCAGCATGAAAATACCAAGGGGCTTGCTTGGAAATTTAGCAGCTAGTGTTCAACATCCTGGTGATGAATGAAGGATGAGGAGGAGAATGGAGAAGATATCCTTTCAATGAGAAGTTGAAGCAGCTTGTATTTGATCCAATAGAAAAAGGGGACTAAAAATTTTTGAATTCACAGCATATGCATTAAGAGGCATTTTGTTTCCTGCTGATTCAGGTAATGGGCCCATGGTGTGAACTATTAATGGATCACAGCTCACCACTGCTTCCTGCAGCAAGGCACTTGTCTAAAAGTCAAGCTCTTCTGTCCTGTGAGCAAAAGACGTCACAGGTGACTGAGGCAGATCCTTTCTGATGCATTTGTGCCCCTCCTGTTGCAACAACCTGTTGCTTTTCAGTGATGCACCCTGTTTCTAAAAGGACCAACTTCTCCTCCTATCTTCATCAGCTAAAATGGATCTGTGATGTATGTATTAATAAATATCCTCATTCACTCCTGCCTCTGTGATCCCAGCTTCCTCAACTTGCATCTGTTCTTTGCTTGTTAACCCTTTACACACTGCTACATGGGACAGGAGCTCTTTAGAGCAGCTGTCTTTGTTTATCTGATAGTGTACTACCTAGTACCAGGAAGATTTAATCTCTTTTTTTGAACTTTTCATCACAATATAGCAAAATAAAGTAATAATGTTTATACTATTTTTTTATCACTGCCAACAGCATTGTATTAAAAAAAGCTCTTTTTAATAACATGTACTTTCCTGTAGAGTGGATCTTATGAAATACATCCTTGCCATTTTTCTGGGACTGTTCAGCAGGAGATGCCAGACAGGTTAACTATTATCATTTATTTGTTCAGGAAAGATCATAAAAGTTTTCTGCAGCAGAAAGCACACAGTCCTTGTTGCCAAAAAGCAGATGCTGCATGAATAGAAGCTGGAGAAGCCACATGCTCACGTTACTGTGATGCTTCTGCCTGCAAGCTAGAACCACCACTCTTAGAAGTCAGCAGAAAATTTAGTCACATTGCTTTGTTCTGTCCTTCCCCACTCTGGTGCTAATTTTGGACAGCCACTGAATTTGTGATCTGACCTTTTCTTCAGCAAGGGTAGGACAGTCCATCAAACCCATGTAAGCTACAGCAGAATAAGCCTCAGGAAGAGCAGATGGTATCAGACAGAAAGATAAAAGCTTTGACCACAGTTGCAGCCTTCACAGCTACTAGGCATGCTTGTCCTTTAAACAATTTTTAACCCAAAGCCAGCAGTGCATTTCCACTGTGTAAACATTAACTTTCAGGTCAAAGGGAATGTAGATGTGCATGGGTTAATCACCCACTATTTCACTTCATGCTCCTCCTGTTCAAAAATCGGACTGAATTTTAAGTTGGCTTGCTCACACAGTCCAGACTTCATTTCAGCCTAGTCAGGAAAGAGTATCTGTTTTCATTTATGAGCTGGTCATGTGTTCAACATTTTTTTGAGAGAAGTCCATGGTGGTGTGCTGAGAATAAACTTCCCTGTGCAAATTCAGTAGGTACGGAAGCAGCATTTCTTAGCCCTGATAAGGCCAAGGGGCAGAACAAGCTGTACCTTGGCGATACAATGCCAAAGCAGGAAAAAGAAAACACATTTCTGTATTTATTGGTATTTGCAGCAGGTGTTGGATAAGCAGCTGAACTGCCAAAGTTAGATTTCACTGTCTCTTTGCTGCCACAGAGAGCTCTGAATATCTAAACCACCTTCCTTAAAAGTATGTTGGGGACTTATCCTCAAAGCTGTGCTAAAGCACACCTTTCTCAAAGCAACTAATGCTACTCTGAAAAACCCTAAACATTGAGAAATCTGGTTTTTTTCCCATTAATTGTTTCAGGCATCATCACTCTCACTTTTGGAGAGCTACATCTCATTTCAAGATCTGTTTTGAGTCAAGTCCTGAGAACTGCTGTTCACTGCAGCTTTGCCTGCACAGCTGGAATTCCCTTACGCAGCTCACATGGCCACTGTTACTGACAGATACTCTTCTTAATTTTTCCTTTGTGGCTTCATGTACCATAAAGAAATATATTCTCAACACTTACTGATCAGATGTCAGAATAAAAACAGTAGCACAAGTGGATAATAAATACTAAAAATAATATTTTTGGCTACATGTCACAGGCCCTCAGTAGGTGGGGGAGCTTTACCATTGATACTTGGAATTAAAGATTGGAACTGGATTTTATTTTTCTTCCCCTTTTCCACCTGATAACTATGTCATCTTTTTGCCTAAAATCCCTATGTGTCTGAGGAATTAACACAGAATGCTGCAGCAAAGCACACCCTAAGGAAAGCTGTACCTCTGTACACTTCCTGGTAACTTGCCAGCCAGTGACAGATTCATCAATAATGATAATGGCTTTTGTTGAAGCAAACTAGTGCACTAAGCCACACACTTGCTCAACCCTACAAAGGAATCAAAGTAACCAGCATCCTCCTAAGGAAAGTGAGACAGAAACATGACTTCTAACAAGAGGAGCTGACTAACAAAAGAAATAAAAGGATTAAGCTCCCTTTGCTGAAAAGCAGGTTTTCAATCAGTGAAAACTGTCACCTTGTTATCCACTGAGAAATGAGAACCCAAACCCTGACTTCCCTACAGCTGACTGATACTGACTGCAGGCTACTACACAGCAGTTCATCTCTCATTTGTGACAAATGGAGCATATTGCAGCTGCCTCTGCAAATATAATCAATAATGAAAACTTGTATTAAGGTTGCACCCAAAAGCCCATCACTGGATAGGTTTCACATGCTTAAAAAGCCAGTGGCATCCTTGCTAAATTTTCCATGCTAAGGACATACTCATATCCATTCTGACTATCCCCCAATCATCAAAGAGGTGATAGATCAACCAGAAAGCTCTGCCAAGCCCCTTGGGAACAGGGAAGGCTCATGGTTTATCAGCTCTACATTTCACCTGCGTGTGCATGGGAGGTCCAACACATCTCACATGAATCTGCATGAGCCACCTTCACTGACACCTCTGGAACACAGCGCCTGGGCACATACCCCTGCCTGGGAAATAACACAGAGACATTGAGTAACTTGAATTTAAAGGGATTGAGTAACAATGTTTTGATGGGAAAGGTGTGTGCATGTAATAGAAACCAGAGACAGAACCAGAGATGAAGGAAAACAGAGAAACAGAATTTCAGTGGTACAGCAAGAGAGACAACACATGGCAGAGAGAAACAGAGGAAAATGGGAATAAAGGGGAAACCAGAGAACAGAGCAGGAAGCACAAAGAGCTTTGAGCCTTTGTGACTTCTTGTGATGCAGAGGGGTCAGACAGATGGGGTAAATGGGGAGAGAAAGAGGGACAGTAATTGTGAGAAAGGGAGCTGGAGGAAGAGAGAATGAGGTACAGGCAGACATGATGCAAGACAGACAGAAGGGTCACAGGGCATGGAAGGAGGGTGTGTGTGCAGAGAAAAGAAAGGTACAACACATAAAACAAGTGTGACACAGAAAAGCTGTCTGGTGTCACACCCCTAAGCTTTCAAGTGAACCATTTTTGGGCAGCTGAAACAGGTAAGGTAGAAAAGCAATGTAACTAGCTCCAGCTGCTCACTTACTCCTGGTTCTGAGAAGCTGGAACTTCCTGCAAAAATAAATGCAACATCATCAACATCCACAACTCCACATCACCTTGTCCTAATATACCTAAAAATATACCTAATTGTGGTTACCTGCTGAGATCTAAACAAACAAGATACTTATTCTGGCTAGAGGCCTGCTTTAAAACACAGGTGAGCTGCGGCCAGGGGTTTGGCCACTCAAAGGATGCCAGAGGGTGAAGGACGAAGTAGCACTACAGCTTGCTTGTTCTGCTCTGCAGTTCCTTAGGAACCTGAGGGAGCCCAGATCTGGTTACCCCAAGACTACCTGACCTTGAGAAAACAATTCCAGCTTTTATTGTCAAAGGATCAGAGACAGACATTGGTGCTGTCACAAGCTGCACAGCTCAGATGCATGTTCTTTATAATGAATATTCTGTTACTTTGTTCTTTCTGGTCATAAGCTAACTGTAAACTAACAACCTATTTCACACAAGCATCTAAAAACTCACTGCACTCATGTTTACAACTGCTCCCAGACCTTTCTGGAAATGGCCTAAGGAAAAGCAAAGCATCCGTATTTTTAATAAGTTTGACTGGTGCCCCCAGCTGTCATTTTGTGCCTGATTAGTGGCAGTAGGCAGCTTTCCATTTATTTCCAAGCAGCTGCCAGAAGAGCTGCAGGCAGAGGTAATCCAGAGACTGCAGAACTCTGCTCCCTGTCAATTTCACACCGGCATTTTACTTTCTTCTATCCACATCCATTATTAATATCTATTTTTATCTAACTCCAGCTCTTAGTTAGCCTTTGCCAGAGGCTTAACCATTAGAGGTGACTGTGAGGAAGGAGTGGAAAAAGGAACTGCCATAAATCAGGCTTTTCTACTCCATGGAATTCTAGCAAGGTGAGAAACTGTGCAAAGCATGGGCTATTTAAGAAAACAAGACCTTTTACAGGAGATCAGACCAGATCAAGTCTCCTTTATCCTTAGTGCTAACTCTGTAAAGGAAACATCTATATCACAGAACTCTCCTCCTAATCATGCTCAGTTCCTACGTTTTACACAGCTTTATATCCCTTCTATATTTCTATCCATTCAGAGGATGTTCCCACATTTCATGTTTTCTGAATCCACTAAGTCCTCAGGCTCAGTAGGACCATGTCACATCTGTTCCAAATAAGCACTGTATAAAAACACGCTTTTCCCATCAGTTTTCAATGAACTGCCTTTTAATTTAATATAAAAAACAAGACCACAATCAATTATGAAAAGATAAACAGGAGAACCTGATTTACTTTGCCCTCTCCAAAGTAAACAATTTTAATTTAAGCAGCAGAACTAACACCAGTTGTTTTCTAATGATTTTTTTAAGGCTTCAAATCTTTTTTCCTATCTTGCCTATTGCTTTTATCCCTTTTGAGTAGGGATGAACAGTGTGCTCTAGGTGAAACAACACTCCATGCATTTAATGGAGGTATTTTATTATTTTCCAGACCACTCCTTACCCATCCTTACGTTTTGCTCACTTGTTTTGGTCACTTTACTGCACATGAGAGGCCCACTCAGTGTCATCTTTCCTTTAGAGGTAAAATAAATGCAGAACATTGCAAAGACTGTTCATAACTTTTCCAAATGGAGACAAGGATGTCACATATATGTGCTGTGTATGACGAAGTTTCCCACAGGAGTGTGAGAGGCATTCAACTTATTGCACACTTTCCCCAGAAGTTCCCATAGATCCAGATGGTCTGCAATCCTAAGAAATACTCTAGGCTCCAGCTTAGGTTTTTGGAAAACCTTCCCCAAGTCTTTTCCAACAACAGAAGCTTCAGCAGGCTAGCCAGCTGTAATATCATTTTACTTTGCTTGACAGAAGCTTTACTGTCTTTGAGCACCCAGCTGGAATGGGAATGTCATCAGGAACTCAGAGTTATCTTCCACTTCTTCAGTGCTCAATCATAATGAAGGCTCTTCAGCGCTCCACCTCCAAACCTCTTCCTTTCAGAGAAGCCAGGAATCTAGAGGCAGGGAAGACAAGTTGTCATGTCAGAATCAGCAGGAGCTCCCTCCAGCCCACACTGTTACCAAGCCAACTGCAACATCTCCCAGGCTATCTCCAGAATCAGGGCCACAGTGATCCAGCTGACTGTTAGAGGAGCGCCACTAATTAAACACTGCACAACTTCATTATGGCTCATCTGTTCTGTGGGGCTCTTTAAGACTTTTTGGCAAGGGAAATTGAAAGCCTCAATCCTAACCCAGGTAATGACAGATTTCAAAGCCTGTATTTCCCCCCCCCCCCCCAGATTCAAGTGCATACAAGAATTTCTCCTCCATTAATTTTTAAAACTATAAAACAATATAAACCAAGTCCAAACAAAGAGCTGTTGAGGCTTTATGCCTTAAAACTGGGCAGCAGCACGTCACTGGCAGTTGAAAGTACAATTTTATCAATGGCTGAAAGCTTAAAGAAAACCACTGGGATAGAAATGGCTGCAACAATACAAAGGATTAGCACTCCTGCTTTTGCAGCTCATCTGCAGACACTGCTTTCACAGTGACAATGGATGTTTACAAAGAAAATCGACTTGAAACCATCAGAAGCTTCTCTGGCTTTAACAGTATTTCAGCCAGATTTTCAATCCAATGCATCCCCAAAAGAAAATGATGTGCTGCTTTCTAATACTGCATATCTTCCCTATTTGCACCATAAAACTATTTGATTACAGGCCAGAGCAACTTTTACTTTACTCACTACACACAAGCAGAAAGAGCAGCCCCAGTAGACACACCCTCTCAAAACAATTCCACACTTTCACAGGATATACAGTCTATTAAAATGGAGGGAGTCAACCAAGCCCTACAAATCATGCCAGAAGAACGTGGTCATGTATGGATGATATGGGATGAAAATGATCTACAATTCACAGCAGATTGCTCAGGTTACACACTTCACTGCTAAGCAGAGAGCTAAAGAGCTTTCCCAAAATAGAAGTCCACTAAAAACTCCACAGATTAAATTTACTTGGGGTTTTCGGGCCCAAAATTCAAATAGATATGCAAAGTATTCACTAGAGTATTGGTTTGTTCATCTCTGAAAGGCAATCATCTCTAAGGATAAAATCAGGCAGATTTTGTACGAAGGTGCACCTCATGAAAACTGCTTTGGGAATTTAAAGAGGGAAAATGCAATCAGTAAGAAGTACCTGGACACCATAGGTAAAAAGTTATGCGCTTTAGCATTTTTTACATCAAATCACTAATTAAGAGTAACAACTACTTATTTATCACCGATCTGAAAGAAGTTGTAGCTATGAACAATTTGAAACTCTTCATTCTTTTCACCCTGAAGAAGTTTATAACAGAAGTACCTCAAAACACAAATGATCATAGCTACATATTGTAGAAAACCCACAAACAGATTTATAAGAGTTACATTAAGTAGATAACTTCAATGGATAGTATTAAGAGGTTGTATTGAAGTCTCCATTTCCAGTTTGGATTTTGCCTCTTTAAACATGACTGTTCGCTATTTAAGATTTGTTTTAAGCTTCGGAGCTCCTGTCAGGGAAGTAGATAGTCATCAACAGGCTGCAATCTTTGGCACATAACCAGAAGGAATGTATAGTTAAGCCCTGGCTAGCCATTAAATAGGATCAAAGAATAAAAATAAAAATCTTACATCATGTATCAAAGACAACCAGCACACAAGCAGGTTTCTGCCTTAAGATATTATTCCCATGAAATGGAAACTTCCTTTCACTAGGATGTGGGGAGGAGAGGGGGAGAGGGGAAGAAAAAAAGGCATCATGCAGAACTGAAAGAGGCAAAAGCAAATTCATTTTTTAAAGGCACTACAAAAGCACTCAAAGAAGGGAAGCATTTTGTAATCTGTGACTATTTCCCCCCCTGCTTTCCTCAAGGGGCTTTCAGCACAGCTACCTCCAACAATGTACAGGTGTGACTGTACTTCAGAGATGCTTTTCATGGTAATTTGCAACACCTTTACATATGGTAAATTCAACTGCACTACTCCCTGCATGGTAGACTGCACGTGGGAAGTGGGGGGCACAAAAGCTGAAGTGGCCTGCACAAACCAGAAGTAATTTTACTAGTATTTCCCCAGCTGGCTGAAAACAGTTAATTCAGTCCTTTAGGAATTAATTACAAGCTGATATCATACTGCCATTTTCCTTGTGGCTCCACTCTCTGAAAACTACTTGTATTAAACATAAAATCTAGTTCCAGCGGTGCAAAAAAACACCTTTTCATTGACCTTCAGGATAGCATCTATGGCCTAAATCTGCAACCAAGCAGGTTGACGCTGACAGAGCTGAAAGAAATTGTCTTTACCCATTTTACCTCATTCTTCCAACTTCTACTACATTAGCATACTTAAGTATTTCACTGCCAATCACTTTACAGACAAATACTTCAACTGACAGAAGTCAGCCATTCTTCTGTCTAGCCTTAACAGCTGTGCTCCCACAGATATAAGACTTCAATTACCAGCACAGATTGTCATTTAGGTTGCATGAAGCTCGTGTTTTGAAGAGGACTGTGTCAGCAGTTCACATTACACAGGGAGAAACGGTTAAAAAAAAAAAAAGGAGGAAAAGTGACAAACCTGATTGCCATCTCTTAAGACGTATCTCTTCTCTATGACCTGCGAACAAGAGAGAATGGTCTTAGCTTGCACAGCATATGCATAACCCCAGATTGCAACCAACACTTCACACATGAGCACTGAAACTCATGGCTAACTTGGCTAACTGGGACAAGGTCTGACCCCACATCTCTGCTCCAGGCCCACTGCTTTAGTGCCATGCTCTAGGCACAAACAGCAGTTGCCACCTACAGCCATTCTTAGACAAGCTGTCTAAGCTGTCTAATGATCCTCAACTTCAACACACTTAATTTAGTTAGCCCTCCTGGGTAATGGAGGTGATGATTTGTGTATCTCCTGCTTCAGAGTTAGTTACTCCCATTCCCTTAGGGACAGTGGTTCCTACTACTGCACTGTAGCCTCACTATGCCATCTTTGCTCAGGGGATGCTTAAAACAGAGCACTTCTTCTCTCATTTGCACAGTGGACCTTAATGGTCTCTTTTTCAGGAAGCCAGAGCAATATCTTAGTTCCTAAAGGTTGCTTTAACTAGGATCAACAGAGCTAAGCAGTCTTGTATCTCCCCACATTACTACCTCAGAATGCTGCAAACCCTCTGGCCTGTCAGATAACTTGGAAAGCATGAGCAGAGTGTCTTTGCACATTTGTGAGTTATTTTTCACTGCTCTATGCAGATCAGGAACTAAATCTTCAAGCAGGTCAGCTATCTCTTGTAGGGTTCCAAAAGCAGATCAATCTTTGGCCTCCTCACACCTGGCTTGAACCAACTCAGAGAGTGGAATGTGAAAGGAGCAGCTTACACTGTTGTTCATGCTCAAATCCCAGACAGCATTTGTTGCACAGGATAATAAAACATCATTTCACTGACTTACCTTATCAAAAAACCTGCTTAGTTTGACAGCATTGGATGAACCTGCAGCCAAGTAACGAGGATTGGTGCAGTCCTAGAACACCCAAAAACACAACAAACCAAGCACAAGGAAATCAGTGCAAGGAAGCCAAACACAAGAAAATGAACATACACTTTCCCCTGACACACCACCAGGGAGGGAAAACAATGGATTTGCTCATTTCTGCTCCACAGTCACTTCAGAGAAAAGACCAACTGTTCCGTGAATCAACTGCAGAATTCCAAGCAACCCCCTAAATGCTCCACATCTTCCTTCCACCATCAGCTATACAGTCAGGCAGTGATTTGTAGGGGCTACACCTGAGACTGGGAGTGTGTATACAAGCATTCACACAGCACATGTGTATTTTTATACACATAAATCTATATAAAGTCCTCTTCATGTTTCATTCAAAGATAAAGTTCATTCAAAGTCTATGTCAGAACTATGAATGAGAAAAAGAAAATTTAACTCCCAGCCAACAATTCTAAACAATTCAGCCAATAATTCTTAGGTGACCTTATCTAATTCCCCTTACATTTCCCTATAGTGAAACAAAGATATCTGTTTCATCAAACAAGGGGCACAGCCAACCAAAATGTGAATGACTGGCACTACTGAAAAAATCCCCAAAAGCCCCATTTTTGTTTGGCCTACTTAGTAAAAACTGGACTCACTCCCATATGAAAGAAAAACAACAGTGATGACAAGGATACTAACCAAATTTATCTCTTCGGCATTGAAATCTTCAGCCAAGAATGCTGTTCTGGTCAAAACTTCATTCCTCTTAGTTTCTGGGATCTGATCCAGTTTAGTTCCTATTACCAGCAGTGGGATCTGGTTATCACCAAACTGTTCATGGTCATAGTCACTGATGAGGGAAACAAATACAATCCTCAATGAGGCAATGGCCATGCAAGTGGGTACATCACCTTCCCTGTGCCTCTCAAAAACCAGGAACTTATTTATTAATAGTCCACTTATCTAGGTTAAAATGTGCAGTATCTTTAAATTAAGGAAGGGCTTCTGCATCTAAGTCACTACATAGGAATCCAAGCTTCAATCATTCTCCTTAGCAAGGATAATCACTGTCTGTCATTTTTACCCAAACCAGGCTTTCCAGCAAGGAATTTTACAACCAAAAGCAACAACCTGAGCAAGGAATTGCTAGTGCCTAAACATCCGTCCTTGACAGAAGTTAAAAAACTTTTGAAAATTAAAACAATTGTGAAGAACCTGTCTTGGAACCTGAAGTGGAGACACTGGAGAATTTTGCAGTTTATACAATGCAAATCCTCTTTCCCATCTCCTGTGTTTCTACACCTGTGTACCAGAATAGACAGATAAACTGATATTCTTCCCACAAAAAGCTACTCCTCATTATTGCCTTCCTGCTCATGTGTGAGGTTTAGCAACCCCCTTGACTAGATGGATGACAAGAGCACGGGAGGAAATCCTTGACAAGGTGTTGGAGAACTGATTATGAACATGCTGTTTAAGCAGAGTTTTCTAAGCTCTTTTAGCCATGCTCCTAAAGTAATTACTCCATCACCCAAACCAAAAGTGTATGAAGTGAACTTCCTCAGTCTTGCATAGAGGGAATGCTGCTTTGCCCAGACACATCATCCTTGTACAATGGCACCTCTCAGTGCAGACAGAGAAATCTGGAGTTAACAGGGACTGGACCCACTCTCACAGAGGCCTCAGACAAATAAAGCATGCAATAAACATCTTTTCCCTTAAAGCAATGTCTCTGCCACCCAGTTTGGGAATCTGCTGTCAGAACTGCCTGATTGGCAGAATAAAAGAAAAAGAACAATCAACAATCAACTTTCTTTGATATTCCCCATTTCTTTCTCTCTTTCTTTCTTCCAAGTCTAACCACATCTACTTTCCTGTGGAGACCAAGTAATCTTAGAGACGAACAAAGGCTTCTACAACTGCTTGGAATTACCCTGTCTGAGCTCTGCATGTTTTTCACTCACCCATTTGTCACGAGAACTCCTGTTGGAGCGACATCTCTGTTGAGTGCTTCTAAAGACCAGCGATACAAATTCTGGGATGATTTCTTGTTGGTCAAGTCATGCACTAAAATTATCCCTAGAGTGAAAGACAAGACAGCAAGATGCCATTTAAAGATAGGTATTCTCTTCCTTATCTCACCAAAATGACACCTGCAGGTTCCCAGATATCTGAGAATTATGTAAGAAATTTATAACCAGCTCAGTTACAGTGAATAAGTAAGGCTGAATATATCAGGATGCAACAGGTTTTTTAAAGCTGCTTATCAAGAATTGGCTAAGAGCTAAGAGAAAAATCATATGAAAGCAGGAAACAAACAGCCACCTCAGGGTTTAATCTGCAAAAGGCTCACAGGTATTCACTGATTCTGTCTATGTCTCACGATACTGAAATTTTTATTACTGCAGCAGAAAATTTAGCCTTTCTCTGGTAAACATAATTATTTTTTGTCACATCATCTATAAAGTCTAAAGGCTTTTTCTTTGTTTCAAAAGAGTTCAGAGAGAACTACTGCTTTCCTGAATTTTCATGAACTAATGCTATATACTTGGGGAGGTATCCAAAGGGGAAACAGACACTGATAAAATTTCAGAGTCCACTAAATGGCTAGTAGAAGCATGAATTAATAAGACTTATTGTAGTTAAGATTAGGTTTCCAGCATTTTTCATTACCATGAGCCTTCAAAATGTAAATTCTGACAGAGTCAGGCTTCCTAGCTGTGCTATTAACAGACACCCACTTTTGATAACCACAGTTCCTAACTCAATTACCAACTCCTGCTAGCAAATTTCTTCTATTTATTCACACCTTCTGCAATATGTGGAATGTTCCCACTTCCTCCAGACTTGAAACTATCATTAATTCAAGGACAAAATGGAATGATACCCCTCATCTGCATCAGAATTCATTCTCAAAACACTTCACAGCCTACAGGTGGAAAAAACTTACTAATTTAGTCTTTCACCTTAGCTCCCAGAGGTGCCACCCACTGTACATACCACGAACAAACCACATTTCCACAAACATTTTCCACTACCCCACATGACTGTGCACAGACTCTCCCACAAGAGTTCCCAGCATATCACAGCTATAGCCCTATTTCAAAGCATTTATCTCAGTAAGAGTATAAAAAGACAACTCTGCTGTGTCCACCCCCAGTGTAGAGAGAAAATGCCTGATAAAACAGAACTTGGCCTATAGCAACAGATCCAGCAGAGGCACTGCTGCACAACCTGTGAGAAACACCCTCCACCTCCACACACTCTCCCTCAGTTGTACCTTTGATTGGTCAGTTCCCTTATCTACTTCACCTAAAACCTGCACAGTTAGTTGCACCAGCAGAAAATGACTGTCAACATCCAACAAGAGCAGGCAGGACCAATGACTACTGAAGGAAATGCTCCTCTCACAACAAGGTCTGCAAGCCAAAGCTTTACTGCTCAGTCACAGCTATCACAGTCCCCACACCAAGGGGACAGTCAGCAAGGATGGAGATCTGCGGATAATCCAAAACCAAACTGTACCCAGCCCTGTCAACAACCCGGCAGCTGCTGCCAAAACCAAACACTGATTGGTTTTCAGAGCACTGCAAGTCCAGAAAGCACAAGCAGTCAGGCAGAAGGAATGCATTCATCTTCTCTTCTTAAATCAGGTCAAGCAGAGGCAATTTGTGAGACAAACTCTAATGGAGAAATTAATCTAATGAAAGAAACAAGGCCCAAGGTTAACTACCAAAGTCAACACTCTTCATATGCAAGCTGTCTAATTAGTATCTTTTGGGCAGTGGAGATAAATAACTCTACTTTAATGTCATCAATTATAATTCAGATGCACGAGTCCAAGATTTCATTTCCTAATGGGCTGTTCTAAGGTATTTCCAAGTCCAATCCACACTCTCTGGCACACTGTAGATTTGGTATCAAAAAGAAATCTGGTTGTTTTTTTTTTCATATACCAAAGAGGCTTGCTTTGAGGGCACAACTCAACACTTATATACAGAAATCTGGTTAACAGTATAAGCAAGAGGTATCTAACACAGCTTTCACCCTCAGAAAGCAGGAAGAAATAACTAGCTAATCACAGACCAAAAATGTTTATTGTGTGGTTTAACATTTTACTGAAAGGCCTTCAAATGAGTGGGAATAAGCAAAGAGAATCAAACAGAACCCTTCAGCCAGATTTTCAGAAGCAGTTGTTAGTCTGATACACATCTATTTTTAGTGTACTATCCTGGGATGACAAAAAGTAACAATTGAAATACTGCACTGTTATGTTTATAATCTCTTATCTGCTCTTGTTAGAGACACAGATGAACTACCAGGCCTTTAAGACAGCATCTCAACAGAAGGCACAAAATACTACTTTCTACATATGCAGCAAAAATAACTTGGTAAGCTAAATGAGCAGAGGCAAGATGGTTATCAGCATATGGCAATTTTATGGGAGACAGTTCAAATTTGCCAGGGTAGGATGTAAATATCAAAGTTCATAAAAACTGATATAATCCTTTCTCTGCTGTAGGTTTTACAACCAAGCAGATAAGAAAATATAAATAATAAAAAAATTAAAAATAAATCACATTTGTGCAGTATGTCAGACTCAGAAAGGTGAAGGCAACCATTGCACCTTCAAAGCCTTCCTGCTGTGCCAGCTGCACAAGACTGAAGGGAAAGGCTGACGGAGCTCATCTGCACAGGTCTGGCTGAAATACCTACATTCACAACTGAATCCATAAAATTCTGCCTACAAATAGTATCAGTTTTTTTCCCTGTATAAATCAAAAAGTAGAACAATGTAGCCCTCAGCCAGGCTGCTTGGAACTCTGCCCCAGAACCAAGGGACAGCTCCTAACAGAGACAGTAGTGAAACCATATTTACCCCAAGCAAACTCACCATTCAGCAAATTATAGAACACTGCTCGTGTGCTTTTCACACTGGTGGCACTGCCCACGGAACCTCCAACATCCCACAGCTCAATGTAATAGGTCTTCTCTTCTGGAGTTCCTTCTTTGTAGTCATGGATCTGATGGAAAATTCACATCATACATAACTACAGCATCAGGTCACAGGAGCTAATCCACATGACACACTTTCAGTTGGAAGGATTATTGCACTTGGATTGAAATTTGGAAATTCTCGTGCTGACACTGTTTCAAACCTCTCAAGTGGAAGAGAGATGGAATGAGTCAAGCAGCAGCCACTGGACACCACAGAGATGGAGATCACCATCTCATGTGAGGTGGAGCCTGGTGAGTAAACAGGGAGCATCCTTTGCATCTCAGTGTTAACAAACCCAACATCTCATGATGTGCTCGGACCCAGCGTTTTGCTAAAGCAAATGGAAAAATTAAGGTCTTGACTGCCTACAGTTGTTAAAACCCACATGCCAGCACTGCAAGAATATTAACACAGGTGACAGACCTGGATTCCAACTGACCACACCTTTTTCCTACCCAAATTCTGACATCTCAACTGAATTAATTAATAGCTTCTGCTCCCAGATCTACTGAGCAGTTTTGCTCCACAATCAAACAGGAGTGCCACGTTCCTCTCCTCAGATTTTGGAAATATCTAACCTAGGGCAATGCATTTCAAGGAGAATGCAGCAGAGTGATGTAGGAAAAAAGCATTTATCAATGTCCCATGAGGGCTGTAGGCTGGGCCAAAGAACTGCTGGAAGAACATCCTCATTCTTCCCACACTTTTTCCTGCTGCAAGTAGTCAGGAGGAAAAGCAACTCCATGGTCACAATTGTCACCAAAAACCAGGAAATAAACCCTCTAACCCATTTAGGTTAGTAAATCGACACTAATTTATTCAGCACTGAGGTACCCGAGTAGCACTTCATCAAACCAGTACATCAGTCACCAAAACTTACAACTATCTATACATTTTGGCAAACAAAGGAATTAGTGCTCACTGGCTTACAAGTTATGCAGTTCTCTTCATTAATTAGTATTCCATCTTCTATTAGTCATTGATATCTCACTTCTCATGCTAACTAGCCCACATTTTCAGCCTTTTTATTATCTTTTTCCCAGATAGTGAGTCTTATTAGCTGTCTTTGTTAGTTTCTTCTTCAGTCCTGCTTTCTGTAACATGTCTTTATGGTTTATAAATTTTGCATTCCTGGTATCCAGGTCTCAGCAATAAATTTCTCCTGTTCATTTCCTCACCCAGGTCTATGAGCACTGAAGCACGTAAGGACCTAAATTTTAATTTGTTTTTCTAACACGTGAACATCATCCAGAGCTTTCCTGTGTTCTCACAACCTAAAGGAGCAAACTGTTTTTCTCCACTGTGTTTGGCTGACTACTTGGCTGTTCTTTGCCTGTTTCTCAAGGAATTGGCCACCCTGTGACCTGTACCACGCCAGTGGCCACTGCAGCAGGGAGCAGAGCTACGAGTGACAAATATCTTGTTTGATTGTGGCAACTTTGAAAAGTCAAAGCTTGCTTACACAAGTGCTTGGTTCACATTTGACGCTACTTGCATCAGAAGATCGATTAAGCCCTCAGCAAAACACACGATCGAAGTACACATCCTTCTGGGGCGGTAAGTAATTAAAATAAAGAGTCAAGGCCCTTCCCTCACACGCCAGGCTCAGGGCCACCAAGAGGCCGTGCATGTCACCTTACTCGCACATCCACGGAGCAGCCCACTGTCCAGGACGGGTTTCCCAGCACCTGGTTGTGGCACAAGAGGTGAACGAGCGACGATTTTCCGACACCTGCAAGTGCACAGAGAGAGAACAACTCCTGGGAGGCGGTGCCAGGGTGACAGGCGGCGAGGCCGGGAGCAGCACTGAGTGAAGGCGGGCGGTCCCGGCCCCTCAGCGGGTAACGGGGAGGGAGGCGAGGAGCAGATCCCCAAGGAGCGGCCCCAGGACACACGGCCTGCGGACATGGACTCACCGGAGTCGCCCAGCACCAGCACCTTGACCCTGTCCAGAGCCGCCATCTTTGCCCAGCCTAGCAACAACCTCCGGCCACCGGGGCGCCCGCCAATCGCGGCGCGTGTTCTTGCTGCTTCTCTCAGCCTATTG
>VZSR01001342.1:4753466-4845057 GCA_013398615.1 Brachypodius melanocephalos
TTTTTTTTTTTTAAATAAAGGGTACTCCCGACCTCCTCTTGTCCTACAGAAACCTACACAGCTCGATGTTTAAACCTTAACACATAAAAGTGGGTAGGGAATGGGAAGCTGTGCAGACGGCGTAGGGATTCCCCCCTCTGACTGGCATTAAAGCTTAGCCTGCTATTGTAGTCCGGAAGGTCTGTGTAGTTTGTAATTTGAAGGGAATGCAGGGTTATGGGCATTGAGGAGTAGCTGACTGGCAAAGCGAGCTCATTCTTGTTTGCCAGGTTTGAGCCAACCAGCCAGCGGTGGAATCATTCAGTTTTCCAAGTCAGCACGGTGAGGTTTGTGAGTTTTGTCGTGGTTTGGTTTTTTGGTTGGGTTTTTTTTTGTTGTTTTTTTTTTGTTTGTTTGTTTGTTTGTTTGTTTGTTTTCTTCTTCTTCTTTTTTGGTTGTTTTGTGCTTTGAGGGTTTTTTTGTTTGTTTGTTTGTTTTTTATATATTACATTTTTTTCTGGCCTCAGGAGCGTGCTGGTTCCCTGAGGAGCCGGCAAACATCACATCTCATAGTGGCACCAAGGTGTTGGTAAATGGGTCCAGCTGTCAGGCTGGTGCCATTCCAAGTGGCTCAGGATGAACAAGGAAGATCAGCATTCTGAAAAGGGTGTTCAGCCCTGCACAGCTAAGGTTCATTTTCATGGAGTCTAGGTAGCTCAGTATTTTTCATCCTCAAAAGGTGGAGTTTTTCTTTCACCTTTTCCAGTGCAGTGGCATCCTCTCTTACTGCTGGTTCTGTTGCTCGTCAGAGTTCACCACCAGCTCACGAAACTGTTGAAAAACACAGCAAAACAGGGGGAAAAAAGGTCTTTTTTTACCTTTAAGTGATCAGTTGGCTGTATGGGATAGTGCTGAGAAGGCAGAGCCATGTGCCTGGGAGAGGAGCACATGCCTTTCTGGCAGGAATGAGGCTTGATGGGAATTGCATTCCTGCCTTCTACTTCCTGTGACATACAGGATACTTTAGGGGCTTTTTCTAAACAAGAAACTATGTTAATTAAAGCTAATCTGGTGTCGTGTTACTTAGTTTCTTTGTTTCTTTATTGCTTATATCCACAGTATATACACACTTGCTTGCACTCTGATGCACTAAAACTGTACTGAACCAAATACTTCATAATTTTTCGTTGTTTTTCTGGAATTTCTAAAAGGCAATATTGCTCACGTCATCTATCATGATGAAAAGTGTGGTGTTCCAGGTCTTATTGAATCCATGATGTGAAAAGCAATTATTGCTTTTATTAGAAAGAAAATTCCTTTCTTTTGTCAGAAAAGTAGAAAGGAATGCTGAGGTTAAGCCCACTGTGCATTGTTCTAATTATGACTTCCTAGGCGTGATATGTGACAGAAATGGTCTTACTTTCTTCCCTTTAAACACACCCCCAAAATCTTACAACTACCTTATGTGAGGGCCAATGCTCACACGTCGCCAAAATAAATAACACTCATTCTCCTGGTGGGTTCAGATCAGAGTGTAAAATCTAAGAGGTTCTGGTATCCATAATTAAAGTTTTCTAGTGGCCTGACTTTACAGTTAGGTCAACTTTGCCACCATGTGGGGAAAGCTCCCCAGTCATCTACAACCTTACCCATGCATTCTTTTCTCTGTTTTGTGTTGGCTCTGGTGTGGTGACATAAATGATTCAATTCTTGAACTTTTCCCCTTTGTCCTCTCTGAAATGTCCCACTTTTTTATTTGGCATGTTATATTTTTACGTTTTATCAACTTGATTCACATTACCATGTGAATAGTGAACTGCCAGAATTAGGACAGAAGGGTGGGCCTTGTGGCTAAAGGCAAGGAAGGAAAATAAAGATGTCCTTAGGGGAGGGAAGGTGTAATTTGACGTAAGCTGCAACAGGAAATTTCATCCATTTGTGTATATGCACACAGGTGGTCCTTTAATTTCCTGGCATCTTGCTATTGTTTATGCTGGGTTAAGATTATAAAAGTGATTGGGAATTACATCCTGAGCCTGTATTGTTCAGTTTCTGCGTGATGTGGTCAAACCTTGTGGCCTTATTACATCTGGCTCCGCGTGTTTTCACTTGTGAAATTAGGGGGAAACGCCCTCATTTCAGCCAGGCCCCTCAGCCTTTGTGTGCAGCTGCAGCACAACTTCTCATCCTGAGTGAAGAAAACTCCTTGATACTTGTGGCCTCCTGGTTTCAGTTTATGGAAAGCCAACAAGAAGGTGGGATTTCAGTGGAAGCACATTGGTTTTTTCTGCTCTGATACTTCAAGGCAGGTCTTGCAATGAAAAAGCACTATTTCTTATCAAGATGTAGTGCAGGAGGAAGGCTGAGCAGCAGTGTTCATGAACTCTTCAGGGAATGAAACTCAGTAAGCTCTTGATAAAATGTCAGAAGACTTTATTTTGTAACTGATGTGGGATAAAGGCAGTTCTGGGCTCACTACAGAGAAATGCAAGTAAAAACAAGACTTGAGAGTGGAAGATTTTGTGCCCTTTTCTGGAAAGGATGAGTGGTGTCTGAGGTTACATTGTACAGACATTAAAAATCTTGATGGCATGTTTTCCCACTGTAGTTCTGAAATTTATGCCTTCCCTTCCTGTTCTCAGGAAGATTCAGGACTGCTTCTCTTAGGTTAACCTTGTCATCTTCTGAAAGGCAGAATTTTAAATCTGGTTAGAGTGAGAGTCTACAAAACTGGGATCTGGTGTTTGCAAGTGACAGCTGGAGCAAAATATGGCATGCACTGGCTCCTGCTGTACCTGCCACATTTGTGGATGAGGGGATTCTCTTATTATAACCTGATTTTGATTTCACCTGAGAAACTATGTCAGTGGTGTAAGCAAGTAAATTTTTTCCCCTTTCTTAAAAATCTTGTGCCAGAAGCTTGCAGAAACATATTCCAAGCAAATCAGCAAAAACTGGTTTCAAAGATTTAGTGGAAAAGAGCACTAACTAAATAAATGTGGGGGAAAATAGGAAGCACCTGTACAAGTGTTAAGTGTGTCTGATAGTCTAGGTTCACAGCCAAACCTGCATCTCCGAGTTTTCCTCCAAAAGAGATCTGGGGTGTTGTAAAAGCTTTGTATATCCATATGAATCTGAAGTGCAGTCTGCTTCCTTTTTTAAGATCCTACTTTTAAAAATCCTCTGTCAAATAGATGAATAGTGAGACCATTGAATTTTCTGGGTAAAATTAATATAAGTCTCAAAAGTTACATGTTGAAACAGGATGATCTACATTTGCAGTATTGGATAAATAATCATATTAATTCACTGACCGATGCAGATTTTCATATTTTCTAGTACTACTTTCATCTACATTGTAGCTTCTAGATTATCACCCTTCTAGCACTTTTTGTCTCAGTTTTTGTCAGGAAAAGCAGGAGGAAAATCAGATCTAACTTCATTAGCACAATTCCTCTTAGAGTTCATTGAAATTGAAAACTCTTGAAATTGTTGTGTGTGGAGAAGAGTTCAGTTGCTTTGATGTTGCATCAGGAAAGACCTGAAAGTGGAGGTTTTTGCTCAGTTCTGTTTCTGGCTTCTCTGTTGTCTTTGATCCCATCATACTGAAGGAGTTTTTTGCATTCACTTGTTCTCCCCCTGACATCCTTGTTGGTATCTCTGGTTATGCTGAAGGCCTCGTACATTTTTACTCAGCCTTAGGTACAATCTTGCAGAAGGGACCTGATTTTCTTCACCCAGCAGATCTGATTCTGTTGTGTCGTGCAAGTCTCTTTTTCCAGTGTTGCCTTTTATAGCCACATCAGTATTAATTCTTTCAATTAGAGCAGTTTTAAAAACCCAACAGATGTGTATTTAGGTTTGCTGTCCTACTGTGTTAACACAGACAGGTCTGCTTTCCTCCTGTACCCATAATACTGAATTGTATTAGCCTAATTACCCTGAACAATTCCCCACCAACTGTCTCTTTTAATAAAGTCCATGTTTAAATTTGGAAATTCTTCTTTTGGCTGTTTCTGAATATGATGCTGTCCAATGTGCCTTATTATTGATGCTGTGGGTGCTTACTGGCATAGCTGAGTATCTTGGCCATTGTATTTTTTTTTCCCCTAAAAACGTTCCTTGATGTTCATAAATTATTAAGGTCCATTCAGACGTGATTATGAAACAGATGCACGCCCGTTAAAACCTTGTGAAAAGGTGTTATCATATTTCTTTGCACATGTAATTAATTCAGGTTTGACTTACTGCTTCAGGGGAAGGTGAAATCATTGCTAAAGGATGTATTGGTAAAATCCTCTGGGTTTCAATATTGTGAGCTGAATCAGTGTCTTTTTAGCGTGGTGGAAGATGGTAAGAATTTGCAGTTTAGGGATTAAAAGGCTTGGATTCTTCATGGACCAGACATCAGCTTGGCCTGGTGAGATCTGGCAGTGGTATGCATTTGCTTTTTTTTTTTTCCCTCTCAAACATGGCACTAGTCAGTTGTTTGTTTCACCCAAAAACTGTCTTCTGCAGGATTTAGAGCTTAAAGTGTGTGAATCCACTTTTTGAAGTGGAAGGTAACAGGAGAGAATAATTTCTGGTGTTTTTGGAATGCTTGTATTTCCATATATCCCCACCTGGAAGAAAACAGTATCACAGTCAAGATGCCCTCTGTTACCTGAGGACACATAAGATTTGGACATCACTCAAAATCTCCAGCAGAGGAGAACAAATGGTGTTAAAACTCCTAGTCCCACTAGATGAAAAAGAATATCTTCTAGTGATTGACACTAAGAAATATTATTAAATCCCTGACTGTTGCTGAAAACTTTGAGAGTTGGTTTTGTTTATTGGTCCCTTGTAGGTCTCTGTTTAAGCTGTTAGAGAGCATTATTCAGGAAATTGTACTTTAAACCTGTTTTGGAAGTGTCTGTGGAAATCTGCAGCTGTCTTATCAATGCAGAGAAAGTGCTTTCCATCAGCTCTCAGATGGGGTGTCCAGAGTGAGATGTGCTTATTTAAAAGCACTTTTCATCCTTTTTTTTTTTTTTTTTAAATTTCAACTGATGTCTGAAGGTCACTGTGCCCCTGCAAGTTGCATCACCAAGTTTTTCTGCAAGGAAGTTTTAGGGAAAGTGGATTGTCGAGGAGAGAAGGTTGTCTGCTCTTCAGATCAGCACTTAACAAGCTTTCGACTTCAAAAATTTGACTTTTTAACTCTCCTGGGGTGCCAGGTTTTATTTAAAATTGATCTTTGCATTTATTCTTTACTGTGCTTTAACTCTGAATAAGATTTAATCAATTTGAATAAATCAAGTCTTCCTCCAGCTTCTGCATTGACATTGCTTTATAGTGTCAGTATATTGCTGACAGATGCAGTCAAAACCAAGGTTTATCTTTAAATAACTGAAAGACTGAGAAAATACCAACAGAATGATGTTGAGCTTTAAAGACAATATCCTGTGACAGTATTTAGATTTGGTCTCACTTAGAGATTCCAAAATACTGCATGGCTAACTCTTGATGGGGCATCATTTATTGCTAACACTTTTGCCTTCAATGCAAAGCTCTATAAAGCTCTCCTTTGTGTGAGATAAATCACTGTGTCTCTGGCATGCAAGAGAAAGCTGGCTGACTCTAGGAGTACTTGTTTCATGGTTAATTCGTGGTGTGATAGATGTGTTTTAATTGAATTCCCTTAAAGGGAAGCTGTAGCTGGACATCCAGGCATTGTTTGCTGTGAGCTATTCTCAGCCTGCCACACCAGCAGTCAACAAGTGTGGTTCAGTTAATTTGGACCGAAGTTAGAGGAAAAGAAAAGCTCAAGCAGGGAAGTATTTTAAAAGAAAAACACAAAGTGGTGTTTTTCTTATCCAACAGACAGAAAAGACAGGATCATCTTCATTTATTTACTGTGAAGCTCCACATTCCACAGCCTAATTGCTTTGCAGTTGTATTGGCCATAACCCTTGAGAGGAACATGCCTCCTCAGTGGCAGCAGAGGGTAAGGGTGGAAGAGGAGTGGGTAATGCTACACTTTTTTGAAATGGTGCTGTTTCTCATAAGCAAAAAAAAAAATAAAAGGCAAGCAGGCTACTGTGATAAATGATCACAGATTTTTGAGATTTGAGCTGATGGAAGTGAGTCAGCAGCTGCTTGGTTACATACAGATTTTGTGATCTCAGAGGGATGTCTTAGTGTGGGGAGTGGACAGAAATTGTGTAATGGTGTCTGTGAAAAGGCCTATCACAGGTTTTATGATAGTGATGAAAAAAATAGGATCCTCTAGGGTAGGATCATCCAGATTCTTCTGCTGTCACTTCTTGCTTTATTTGATAGGCTTGAATACTGGGAAGATACCTATACAAGAATGGAAGTGAAAATTGGGATTGACAAGGTTTTGCAATTCAATGTATTAGTTCACTGGTAAAAATTGCAGAGCAATGATGAAAAAAACCCAGAAATTAGGGTGAGGGGGGTTTCTTCAGGTAAAGGAACCTTTTGCTTAAGAAATGGTTGCTCATGTCCTGAATTAGCATAGAAAACTCATACTGGAAAAGATAATTCAGACTCTTATCTGATGTTAGCTGGAAGTGCAACCTTCTGAATGGATGTTTCAAAAGCACCTCTAATACTTTGTTCTTCCCTTGAGTCACTGCTGTTGTCTGTGAGCTAAATCTGGCAGGGGTGACAAAGTGATGAATTCCTTGCATGTAATCTTATATATGTTGCCATGTATGTCACAGAAGCTTTTAATAGTCGTGACCATTTGTGCCATTTGATGTTATGGTGAAGACAAGTGAAGTGAAAATTGAGTACTTAGAAATTATTGTCTTGTCACAGCCTGGTAAGTGGTGGTAAGTAACTCAAAGGATATTTCATGGAATACTTCCTTCTTTTTTAAACATATCATCACTTCATATTTGGTGTGTCTTGATTTTTGCTTTGTTTATTATGCTATATTATTCATGGGCTTTTAGGGCCTCAATATGGGACTTTAAATGAAGGTCCAGTCCAAAGGATCTATTTGCTTGTATAAGAACAAAGCTGAAGCAGTTTGTGGTGTAGGAGTTGGTAGTGCTAATGATTTTCATGCTGCAGAGGGATGACTGAGGTCTGTTTGTGAGCAAGGATCTGTTCTCATGGTGCAGCTGGGAGCTTTTGCTTGAATGCAGACCAGCCTGTACAGCAAGCTGTCCTCATAGTACAACTCTGCCTAGGGATGGCTGAGGTGCTAAACCAGACAGGGCTGCTTACTGTGGGATCAAGTGATGTCAGCTCCACTCTTGAGGTGTCTTAGGACCTTTCTTGCTGTAGCAATTTTCGGCTTTTCCCAATTTACAGGTCTCAGCTATCCCAGACCTGTCTTATGGAGCTCAGCTTCAAGACAGCTTTCTTGCTGTAGCTGTGATGGCTGTGACTAAATACAAATGCAATCTGCTGTATGTTTTGGTACTAATTTCTTGTGTGCTTTAAAAAAAGTTTCACATCATTTTGCTTTGAATGAGAGGTATCATTTCCTTTTTCTGTAGTACTGTTGACACCTAAGGACACAGTACAAGGCTTAGGAAAGATAAATGGAAAACACCCCATCCTTTTCCTATTTCTAAGCGAGATAAATAAGAATTTTGGAAGTTAGAAGACTGGCTAAGAATCCATCTGCCTTTTTTTCGTTGCAGTATACATGAAGCTCACGATCTGAACCTGCTATGACTGACCCAGACGTCCTCACTGAGGTCCCAGCAGCTCTCAAACGCCTTGCCAAATATGTGGTGCGTGGCTTTTACGGCATCGAGCATGCTTTGGCTCTGGACATCCTCATCAGGAACCCCTGCGTGAAGGAGGAGGACATGCTGGAGCTCCTGAAGTTCGACAGGAAGCAGCTGAGGGCTGTCCTCAACACCCTCAAAGGTGACAAGTTCATCAAATGCAGGATGAGGGTTGAGACGGCTCCCGACGGCAAGACCACGCGCCATAACTATTACTTCATCAACTACCGCCTGCTGGTCAACGTGGTCAAGTACAAGCTGGACCACATGCGCCGCAGGATCGAGACCGACGAGAGGGACTCCACCAACCGCGCCTCTTTTAAATGCCCCATCTGCTTCAGCACTTTCACAGACTTGGAGGCCAACCAGCTGTTTGACCCCAGGACAGGTAAGGGTGCAGCTGACAGAGTGATCTCTCTGTCTCCTCTGGCTCTAAGTGCTGGACTTTAAGGAGGCAGAGCCTTTAGGAAGATTCTCGCTGAGTTTGGCCAGAGCTAGAAGCGAGTGTTTCTGCAGGTGGTAAATGTTTGAGCAAAATGCAAGAGTAGTGTATACAGACAAATAGCAACCTTGGTGAAATGCTTTTGAGTGATGAGCAGTAGAGAAATGGAAGTCTTATTGAAGTCACACTCAAGGGTGAATAAGGCAATCTGTCCTTGTTGGAAGCTGATGGCTTTTCAGTATAACCTGGTAAACTGTAAGACTTCCAGGTAGTTTGCAGGGAGGGCATATGTAGAGTTGATTTTAGTTGGTCATGCAAGAAGTGGATTGTTACTGATAATATTCTCTATCTTAGTGCATTTATACTGCACAGCCTTGTTTCGCGGTGCAAGGCAGTCTCACAGAAGTTAAAAGAAATTAATTATGGACTTGGCTGTGGTTGGGAGTAAACAAGATTCTTATTCATGTGTAAGTCTCAGTGGAAGTGTGTATCTGTCTCATGCATATGAAATGAGAGTCTTTCTTGGGTGTCATTGTCTACTTTGTGCTTCTGTGCCAGGGAATAAAAGGAAGAACACCTGCACCTGATGAGATTCTGTTTTGCTAGTCTAATCTGGGATTATTTTGGGGGGAAGGCAGGGGGATTATGTGTTAATTTACTTTTTATTTTTTTCCTTTTGAATACTCTGTCCTGATTTTACTTTTTCAGAAAAGTAAGAGGACAAAAGTCAGGAGAGCTCTTGTATACATCAAAGTATGATGTTTTGTGTCAGTTAACATAATGAGAAACTGTAAATTTGACTGTTTAGCAACACTGAAGCTTTTACTCTAGGGTTACTGATGTGTAATCTGCCAAGTGCAAACACCCAAGAATTGTTCAACCTATCATTTTCCATTTTTCGTGCCTCCAAAGTTAAAAAGCTGTGAAACTCCTTTTACTTGAGCAACCATGAAGATGTTACTTAGTACTAGAGAAGCAGAATCCACCAAGTCAAATCACAGTTGTTGATGAAATCCATCACAGCTTGCTGAGTAGAAATTGCTTCTTTGTGGAGCACCAAACCAGCAGTGCCAGCACAGTTTCTGTGCTCCCCACTGAATGCAGAAACTCTATGTGCCCTCCACAGTTAATGATCATCTGTGGTGGCTATGGCTGTGTGTGTTGGGCTGGAAGGAAAGGGTGGTTTTGCAGGTGGCTTTGGTAAGGAGAGAGTAGAGAATCTGTGCAGAGAACACACACAGTGGGGAGTGTGAGGCACTGTTCCCAAGGGGACCTGTAGCACTTAGCAATGGCCTGTGGCCATTGCCTCCCAGCCTGTGTGGGCAGTGAGTTCTGAGAGCAAAAAACTGTCTGTCAAGGAGGTGCTGAAGATAATAATGCTGGGATTTGGCTTTAATACCAAGGCCTGTGCTCCAGGAACTGATAAGGTCAACCAAGGGTCTGCCTGCAGTACAGGCACTGCCTGTGTCCACAATGTGAAGTCATTTACTGGCACATGGACTGTTTTATGTTCTGATGGAGGGAAAGGCTGAATGCTGTTTTCTCAGCAATTCGCAGGAGTTCTGTCAGTATTTGTGCAAATAACAAGATTGTCAGTTTACCTCCACTTACATTCAGTAAGAACATACCTGCCTAGAATTTATGTATATTCTGTTTCTCTTGATATTATTTTAAAGTCAACAATAGCCTCACCTATGGAGTGCACAATGATACTGTTGTATGTCTGCTTTATATTGCAGTGGAATGCGTTGTCTGCATGTTTCCTGCTGCTCTGGAATTCTGTATTATAAAAGACCTGAGAGACCCCATGGTCTTTCACAGAGGAAGCTCATGAGGTCAAGGCATGCAGAGAAACAAGGTTTATTAGACAGCAAAGAGCCATCATTTTCCAAGGATGTCTTTAGCTCCTGTCAGTGCTAAAGATAAACCTCTCCCACTCATGGAAACTTGTGGCAGTACAACTGCTGAAGGGTAGCTGAAAACCACATAGCTTCAGTCACAGCTGACCTGAGCTGCTCTTAGACTGCAGCTATGTTGATGAAACTTTGTGAATTAAAAGGCCTGCAGGGTCAAAATCTGTTAATCCATGGAGCAGGTAGGACATGGAAGGCATCCTCTGCACCAGTCTGGACCAAGCTGCACTTAAATTAGAGGTTTTTGTTAAAAGATACCCCTTTCACTGCTTGCCTTTTGTCCTTACCATTCAGAGATAGTTATGATTTAGATGTCCTGTGTTTTCTTCTGCTTTGCTTTTCTCTTTCCTATCTACAACTCAAATGCTTAAACTCTGAGCAGTTTTTGTAGAATTGGTAGAGTTGCTCTTACCCTTCCTTATTAGCAAGAGTGAAGAGGTATCAGAACCACTTCATGACTGTGGTCATTATACTGGAATTTGTGAATTAAGAGTGCTTATGAAGAGCCTGTTCATAATTTGGATCGGTAGAGCTCTTTAATTTTTACCACAGCATCTGTGCCTACCTCTTGGATTTGGCAGACCTTTATTTCTTATGGGTCAAGTAGCTCTCTTTTGGCCCTGTTTTTTATTCCATATCTGAATAATGTTGAAATAAACCAAACTGTTTATTTTTTTCATCAGAAAATGTGATTATTGATGGTTTTAGAGGGTAGACACAAGTCTGGTGAGAGAAAATAATTGATAAATGAGAAGGGTGTGTTTTCAGGGCATGTAGGTACAGATGTGCTTTGACTGCTGTTCAGTTAACTTGGAAAAAATATTTTGAACAGAGTAGCAAATTTGCCACTCAAGTAATTTTAAATGTAGATTTTAAACAGTGGAAGTGTTACTTTGAGGATGTGTTCTCTCTGTTTTTAAAAGCATTATAAGATTTTTTTCTCCGTCCCTTTTTCCGCATTAAATGTCTCAACCCAAAAAAGCTCCAAGGACTTTCTATGCTGTTAGAGGTTGAACAACTCTTACTTGGTAGTTGAAGGAAGTTCAAGGACAGGATGTGAGAGTGGAAGTCAAGATAATGCCAAAAACTGGAGTTTTTCTGCTGCTTCAGTTCACAAGGAAATCTTACGAAAAGTGAAAAGAAATGCATGTGGAGTTGCTTGAGTTGTTTGACCAGTGAGTGAGTGCCTGTTAACTCTGAGCATGGCATGGCCGGGTCAGGACTTGTAGCCCCATCTGTTCCACATGAGGAGCTTGAACAGATCTCCAGCTGTCACACTTTCTCCTCAATGGTTTTTTTACTGTTGCTTCCAAAGAAGCAATATCAGTAACCCCTGCTTTTAGAGGCAAACGGGGTGAACACAGCATGATTTTATCATGCAAAGGTTTGCAATGGAAACTTGTAGCAAACCTTAGAAGAACTTTCTGACTGAAGAGATTGCCTGTCATGGAAATTGGTGCAGACTAGGTTGTTACAGGCTGAGCAGCCACTTTTGTGAGTGTTTTGTAATCTACAGGGGGGAAGACAATAATGGTGATGAATGAAAAGTGTTACTTCTAGCTCTGTTTTTCAGATAGGATGACTGATAAAGGAAAAAAATGGTTGTTTTCCTGGAATATCCTAGTATAAGCATCTGATCCTTGCCTTTTCCTTGTGCCATCATCTGCTGACTGTAGTCTGGTATTTCATTCTGCACATGAGCAGTAGTTTGCAGCTGCTGCTGTGATGAAGCCTTATGCAGGTGGAAAGCTATTCCCTGAACAAGATAAGGGCTGTCTTGAGGCAAGGGGTGTACAAGGAAAGAATTTAGTTGAGGAGCAGTAAGAAAAGCCATCTTTGAGATGTGTGAAGTGAGCAACACTGCTGAACTTGGTCTACTGCCAGACCTGGGCCAACAATGGACACTGGCATAAGGGAGCACTGGGTTTTCCTGTTTTACCTAGATAGGGTGTTACATTAGTCTCTTAAACCTATGGGAAGAATGTTCTTCTCTGTGCTTTTAGATGTAGAAACTGCAGAAATTCGGGTTCTGCAGGTCAATCCTTTGAATCACAGATCAATCTAAAGAACTCGATACCATTTTGTGGACTGGATGCTTGGAGAATTAAATCCGCCCACGTGCGTTCAGTGGAGTGCGGGGGAAGGACAGCAGGAGCTGCGTTTCTCACCCGGTAGAGGGCTCTGTCTTTTCTCTCTACAGATGAGCTTGGTTTGCTTAATCTATGGAATGTCACAACACTGGAAATTGTGTTCATGGATGTGTGTTTCTGCAGTGTGATTAATTGGATCTGGCTGGAGAAGGTCTCTAATGTATCCTACTCTCATACCCTAATCATATTTGTAAATCTAGTGTAGTGTTGGAGTTCTTGTCAAATTCAAGGTCAGTGTGAAAGAAAGTATGTGACTAGAAACTGCAAAAGGAAGAGTGAAGTGGAAGTGAAGGAGTGGCAGAAATGAGATTCTGCAGTGCCTCACACTGGTATTCAGCCCTGGATTCCCTTAGGTATTCTAAATACCAAACTGTGTTAGGATACTCACCAGTGCAGCAAGTGAATTTGATGTTAGAAAGTGTAAGGCTAGATGAAGTAGTTTTTCCACTGCTCTCTTCCACCTTTGCTATATAATTTTTACCCAGTCTTGTCTTTCTTTCACTTCTGTTACTGTGAAGAAAAATATTGTTGTTACCAGTACATTGTAATTACAGTTGATCTCTCATTTCCATCAATACATTGTGTCCTCACCATAATATTCAGTTAGATGTGAATGGTAGTGGAAAGAAAATGATGGAAAACAGGGGGGTAATGTGAATCAGAAAGGCGATGCTTGTTGGAATGTTCTTAATCCCATTTGCAATCACTGAAGTATTGTGTTGGTTTTGGAAATCACAGCAATTAATTACTTGTCTGCTCTTCATCCTCCCACAGTTTGCTCTTGGTTTGGTGAATGATTTTGTTGGGATGTCTTGCTGTTCCTGTAAATGCACTGTAATGGTAACATACTGTGTATCTGGATGCCTTTCTTATTCTATGTACTGATAAGAAATTTAATTTGGGAAGAACAAATTGAAGGTGACAATATCAGTTTTATAGAAGGAAAGACAACACCTTGAATATCATTTTAACCCACTTGTTTTACTGTCAGCCTCTCACATGTCCTTTGTGTACTTCCTAACAAAATTGCACATAGCATATTCAGAGACTGAACCTGTCAGAAGGCACTTAATATCACATTCAGGCAGCCTGTGTGCAGCTGAGCCCTTCTATCATTTGAACCCTGTTTCTGAGATTAGAAATTTGGCTAGTCTTTCTTGTTTTTTTTGCTTTGGTCTTGTGTGCTGACTTCTGGAGCTACTGCCTTTTCTCCTGAGTGCTCAGCTCCTCACTTCATCCCCAGTGAGCTGCTCAGAACACATCTGTCTTCTCATCTTCTTTTGAATTCGCACTTCCTCAGGCAAGTTCTACGTTAGCTTCAAAACTTCCTCATCTGATTTAAATTACTTTTGAGCCTGTCCTATCTATTTTGTTATTTTTTTATTATGCTTCCCCTTTCCCCTGCTTTTTTGCCTTACCCTTTCTTGGGGAGTTCTTGTGTCCATTTCAAATACATCTCTTTTTGTATTCTGTCCCTTCCAGCCACTGAAAAAAAATAAATCACATGGAGCTATTCATTCTATATATTCACCCAATGTAGCCAGTCCTGTTTGATCTTTATGCTGCTGTTTCTTGTCCTTTGAGTTCAATGATTTTCAGACTCTTTGCATAGCTTTGTGTGCCATGTAGTGCCATGTATATGCTAGATGATGCTACTGCTAAAACAATTTACAGCTTTTAACCAGCCAAAATGAGGACTTGGCAAGTCTTGATGTAAATAGGCATACTAAAACTTCCCTTGAAAAAGAAAGGATTCAGAACAGTTCTGCTTTGAACAACTTCATGTTCTGTGAAGTTGTGTGTTTTTGTTATCATTGTTAGCTTTCCAAGTGCATGAAAACCCATCAGTGTGATTTTCCTTGACTCTACAAGCACGTTTTGTTTGTCTGTGCTGCCACTGAGAGCTTTTGGCAACCACCAGCAGAAGGAAAGTGTCCATGCTCTGCTTAGTTTTTCTATTTCAATTCAAATTCCTGGCAAAATCTCCAAGAGTATTCCTGTCAGCTTCACTCTGCTTCAGCTTGATAAGGCTTGGAGCCATAGGGAAAGGAAAACTGAGAAAAACATATCAGAATTAATGCATGTTTTCCTCAAAGTAAGAATACTCTGTAGAGTGACTTAAAGGTTGCGTCTGTAACTTGAACCCAATTCCCTGTGGGTTGGGCACCCTGTCTGGAAAATAATCAGCTGACCATGGATCTCTCAGCTTGATGGAGAAGTAGGTGAAGGTAGGGTTGGAACCTGTGCTATGCAGAGCATCAGCCGAGAGGATAAGCTGCTGCCTCCTCTGGCAGTAGAATGCTGGCTAGACCGGTAGAATGCTGGCTAGACCGGTAGAATGCTGGCAGGTCACTTCCCTGTGTTCCACACTGACCTCTGGCTGGAATGCTGTGTCTCTTAGATTAAGAAATCTATCTGATAAATGCATGCCTTGACTTACAGTATTGATGCTTTTTTTTGTTGTTTATCTGCGATGGGCATTTTATTATTTGAAGTACAAGAAGTAATTGTCCTTCAAGTAAAGGTTATCAGTTTAATTTCTCTTAGCTTTGCAAATTGAAATAGATTGCAGCAAGAAGATCTCTATAAAATCTGTGAATATTGCTAAGCCATTTATAGTGATGAAAGCTGAACTGCAGCATTCCTGTCTTTTACTCTAGTGACTTGTTCTTTTGAAACTGCATCCTTGATAAAGTTGTCTGCGAAGGGTGTTACTCTTTTAGGCATGGGCATCTGTAAGTCAGATCAAGAGCTCATGGAAAATCCTGTAACTTTTATTGGAGTCTCTCTGCTATTGGATGCAATTCAAGGGTATAGTATGTTGGTATTTTGGTGTAGTCTTCTTGACTGAAAGAAAAAATACCTATCTGTGATTCCCACTGGGCTTCCTTTGGATAGTCTCTCTGTCCAATTGTGTTTTTCTCAGCTTAGTGTCTGGTCTAATTTATCCACAGTAGGACCAAAGGAAGAACTCTGTCAGCTCGGAGCCGCTGAGGTTGTGCATATGAGCTGGAGCAGCAATATCTTCCAGAGAGGAGGAAAGGATTCCTCTCTTCCAGTTTATAGTGAATACATATTAAATCATCTGAGGCTTCTGAATTACCAATAATTTGATGTGTGTCTCATGCAGTCCAATTTTCGAATGTTTAATTTACCTTTTCAAGAGAAATGTCTTTGCTTAAAAATTGTGTTACAGTAATTTTAATTTTGTTGAGCTAAAAATGATCTGCACACTGAGATGAATGAGCAACATGGTGTTCCTCTAGATAATAGGAAGTTGTTCTTAAGGTGCCCTTTTTTTTTTTTTTTTTAAACATTAAAGGTTAAATCGTTCCCCTTCTCTAATTGCAAATCCAACTGATCAGGAAAGGGATGAAGTGCAGGTTAATGTTATTGTGAAATGCTGAAGGAAATTTGGTTGCTATCTTAAATTTTCTCGAGTTTACTGCCTAAACTACGATCAAGGAATAAATACATATAGAGGCAGTTCCATATACACATTGCAATCGGTGATCAAGTTGCTATTTCACAGCTGAGTTACAGCACTGCGTTGCCCTTAGAGCACCTTGCATGCCTCATTTTCCACTGATAACCTGCTGTGGCCCCCTGGCAGAGCTTATTAACTTGTATCCTGTACAGTGCTCTAGAGAAATGTATTTTAAACTGCTGACTGGGCCCCTGGACTGTCTTTGTATTGCTGTACTTGGTTCTTGGCCAGAAAAAAAGCTGGTGTGTTTTTGGCTCTCAGTGTAGGATCAGAGTGATACAGCTGGGTGTGTTTTCTCCCAAAGTGCTGTCAGGGTACAAGCTGGAGGCTCAAGCGTGCCCATCAGTTATGTGTCTTCCAGAGCACATTGCAGGTCAGGCATGGAGTGTGAAGAAAGAAAATCTGTTGACCCACGTTCAGGTAAGCGATTCTGCCGCTTGAGGAACGAGCTTTTTTGCAGTCTAGAGTTATCAAGGTTTTTTTGCTTGGACAATGTGAGATTTGGGAATGCAGAAAGAGGAGAGTGGAAGTGCAGACAGATCATGGGATCTCAAGTGCAAGGCAAGAAGCATTTTAGAAGATAAGTAAACAGTCCAGTGTTCAGTATTCCACCTAATCTGTGCTCTTCTGAGAGAGGCAACAATAACAAAAGGCATGAAACCTACTTGGTGAAGATTTGCACTTCAAAAGGATTGGCAAGGCTTTTAATACTCTCTACCAGGGATGGCCAGGAAGGGCATTTCATCAGAACACAGCATCCTGTCTTCAATGATTAAAAGAAATCTGGGTGTCAGAAGGAAACAGGCAGCTGCTTTGACAGAACAGGAAAAAGCTCAATAATCCAAAACTGTTCTGAAAATGCCAGTCTAAAATTGCATCATGGAAGCATTTTCCCTCTTCACAGTCAAAATATTTCTTCTTCTTGGGCTGTTTAATAGTTTTATTCTTATTTTCTTGTTTCTTCTTTGGGACTTCACATGAGTTAACACTAGTCCCTAATAATAATCAGGTTCTTTGGTTGTGCTTACAGGTGGAGCTAAGGCAGGCTGTCTTTCCTGGATTCCCTTTGCTGTTGGTGTGAAACAGTATGATCCAGTTTGCTGACTTCAGACTGGGAAAAGAGTTAAACTACTCTGCTTCTGAAAACAATCCTCTTGACAAGAAGATAAATGCCTTTAGTAGTTTCACTGCATGACTGGAGTATACAAACTCCTAATGTCCGTGATTATAGGAATACTTGAATACTGTAGTTTTAAGTTGCAAAGAGATTAGCAACTTCTGAATGTAATTCAGTGGAGTTGAAAGAAGAGATACCTTTTTAATTTCCATAATAATTGCACTGAGCTGCTGAAACTGATTAAAAAGGGCTTTGCTTATCTACCCTGAAGCCTAAAAAGCAGTGAGGGTAGGACAAGGAGGTAACTTGACCATAAAAGACAAAGGATTAGGTGATTTGTGAATCTTCACTCAAGCTGAAATGGAGAGATGGCAGTCTCTGTGGTTCTTCCTGCTTTTTGAACAAGATCACATGAATATATGATTGTTGTTGGGAACAGACCACATCAATTTTAAAAACAAACACAACTCAACATTCTTTTCATATGAGAAGACAGTAAGAGCTGTAATTAAATTGGCTGGTCTGTATGTCTGTGTAAAAATCTTAAAAATGTCAGAGAAGCTGATGAAGAAAGAGGCAGTAATTCTCACCTGCTGTATATGATGCTAAAACTTTGGGCTGGTTCTGTGCTTGACTCGATCCTTTTTTGCATTTTAAAGAATTTAACTCAAGGAAATCTATGTGTTCTCAAGACACAGTTAAGCTGCTTACTATCACCCAAATATTTTTATGTGGTAACTGAACATTGGGTGTCTAGACTGGAAGGTTTTGTTGGGCATTGAGTTCCTCAGCCCTGCCTGTGGTCCTCCCTCTCGGCCAAGGGTCTTGCCAGTGGTAAATGCTTTCATAATTCATCTTAATCTGCCTGGAGCTGGAAGTTAATGACCCACAAAAGCAGTGAGTTGTAAAGCTGACAGGAACTTGCTGCTTCCAGGCAACAAAGGCTGCTGTGCTTCTCAGCAGTTTAGTATTTGCTTTCAGAAGGTGATCCTGATCATCATCCCAATCTGTAGCGCTCACTCAGGAACTGACTGTTAAGGATGTGCCGCCTTGTGTGTTCTCAAGGCTGCAGTGGTTACAGACTAGTGAAGGGAAAACAGCTGCAGTTGTGGAACCAGAGAAGATGTGACTGAGTCTGAGTTTCACCTGTGCCCATCAGCGTGCAGCTTCTAGCTCCTCCTAAATGGAGCACAGTCCTTGGGTGATTGTGTTTTTTAGATACCACAGCTTAAACTGGGCATGAGCTCCAGAGATCCCCCTTCTGTCACATCCTTACATGGCTTTATCACTTACTACTTAGGTTCTCTGTCTTCCAAATGGGTAATGTATAACACTTTTTCCTCATACTTCCTTGATTTGCCAAGTTAGACTGATGGTTTTTGAAGCAGAATTTTTTCTACCAAATACTTTTTGCAGGACTGCAATTCTGTGCAACTCTGAGCTTCTTGTGTCTCACATGAGTAGGACAAATGCCTCATAAATACCAATGAGTCTCTGCTGGTCTTCAGCACTGTTCTGAAATTTTATCTTTCTATTTAACTAGATGACAAAATGATAAACAAATGTTTGCAAATCTCGGAGGTTCTTTTGTCTTTTGCTGCTCTCTTGGATTGAAAGAGACTTTGTTACCTTGTTAAATGAATCATTTATACCCTGCTTCTCCCTCTTCAGGCTGCAGGTAATGGGTTAGATTCAACATGATTGGAGCACTGCTGCTCTTGCATCTGTAAAAGAAAGGAATGACAGCTTGCTTCTCTTAACCCCTTTTTATTTGAATTTTAATTTATTAGCTCACTTCTATCAACTCTGGTGCATTTCTAATAGCAAGATGGCAATTTCCCTTGGAGTTGTGCCAATTCCGCTTGCTCTGGTGGAGGCAATTGTGGCACCAAGCATGAGTGCGTGCTTAAGGAGAGGGAAAGCAAATGCAAGTAAACAGCACAGCGGGCCTGCTCTTTGAAACTCCCTGTGAGGGCTCAAAGATTTGCAATTAATGTCCATATGTTTGTTTATAATCAGTTTTGAAAGAGCATTAAGACCCTGTAAGCTACTGAATGCTGAAAGACAGGAAATCGGGTTTGGAAATCTGAGAATTAATTTCTGTAGTTGTTTGTTTTCTTCTCAGATCACTGCCTGCATCAGAATTTGTGCAATAAAAATTTTTAGTATGTATTTACTGATTTTTTTAATTAAAGCTGTATAAAATCACTTTCTTTAATGTAATGGCAGTGTTTGCTTACAAGTATGCTGTACGATTTCATGGTGTCAAAACATTGATTCCTCAACTTGTGATGACTCTTCACATAAGGTCTGCTGTCAGGTGTGATGCAAAATCCTTTAATATAATTTGTGATACGCCTTTTCAGGTTACAGCAGTTAAAACTTGGAATTGATCTCTTAGTCAGAAGTTACTTGTTTGAAAATATCCTGGGTGATACAGTTGCAGGCATAGGCACTCACTTGGATGGTCTGCGTCAGTCTTTGTGGGTGCCCCAACATTGCAGAGTCTGAATGGTGATAGGGGATATTGTTTTTATATCTATTGTGCCAATCCAATGGTGCCTTTAAAAGGCTCACAGCCATCATCTGTAGGCAGCATAGAAAGTAAAGTGCAGGTATGGAAAAAATAATGGAAAAATAAATGGATGCTTTGGACTTTACTAAACATCATCTTGTTGACAAATGACAATTTATGTAATTCATAAAGACAGTTTTTCATTCCAGTTGTGTCTTCTACCTAGAATTTACCACCTTTTCCAATTCTGTCTTGTTACTATATAGCATATGCACCTAAGAATCTGCATTCAAAATCTTTAGGAGAAAACATAAAATTGAAGTGAGCCAAGACAGACTCTTGAAATGCCCTCTAAGGCTAACAGTAAGCAATGATTTTTTTTCAAGAAGTGGTGTGTTCTCCACCAGGTGTGCAATCACATTGGAATTAATTTATCTGGACAGTGTTTCTTTAGTTTGGTGATAAGCATCCAGAACAGTTGAAGATCATCTCTTCTCCCAACCAAAATAGATTGCTTCCCATTTTTCTCATTATCCTTTATCTTATCTCATTATCCTTCTCTAAAACTTAAACTTTGACTCACTTTTTTTTTTCTCTAATAGCTCATAGTCATGATTAGTTCCCTCCTTATGAGTAAATTCTCTTCCATGCTTTAGCCTCCACCAATATCCAATTTTCCTGAATGTGTTATGGAGTATAACCCCTAACGAAATGGGCTGAGTCTCAGCTGTCCTCCACCCTTCCCCAGTCCTGAATTCCAGTCATTGGATCACTGCCATCATAGTAGTTTTTTCTCTGCATTAACCCAAGGTAAATGCTGTTCCTCACTGAGCTGCAAGAGATTAGATAATGTCCTTGGAAGTAGGAAGGAGGAGAAAAGGCCATCTGCAGCAGTCTCCAAAGTGGGATGCATGCAAAACAATCCATCAAAGGTGGAAGGAATACTAAGAAAATATTTTTCGTAACACAAACAAAAATCTTCTAAACCAGTTTTTCATCTTCATCTTGTTCCTAATTCTATTTTTGTGTATGCTTTATGATATACAGCATATTAGTATGGTACTACCTATATAATTTTTGAGTAAATATCCTTATAGTTTGCTCAAAAGATTTTTTACTGATGAGGTATGCAATCAAAAAAGTGATCCGGAGCTTCAGATTTTCTCTTTTCTCTTCCAAAGACAACTTCCAGTCCCTTGCCCCTGTCAGGTTTTTTAAAAAGTTTTTTAATCCTTATTTTTTTTAATCCAGAGCATTATGATTTTATTATTTGAGGGTTAAATCAGACTCTGGGTTTGTTTATAAATTTGAAAGGCAGTGTTTTGTGCTCTTGAGAAGACTTGCATGGATTTTAATAAAGCAGCTTGATCTCCTGCTGACTGCTTTTGTTAAAAATCTGAATGTTTCTTCTTCCTTCCACTGGAATCTTTTGTCTGGCTTTCCTTGACCCTGAAGTAAACTCTTTATACTTACTGAATACACTGTTGTGAAATTGAGATTTCTCTGGCATCTTTAACCCATCTCGTGTGTTTCTGTGCATCCCTTTCGTCAGATAAAAAGGATTGCTGTGACTCTTACATGATGAACTAGCTGAAAGGTAGTCCTTGGAGCACACAGAAGAAGATGCCACTACCTTTGTAGTGCTGTTCTTCATCTTCTGCCCAAGGAGAATTGAGACTATTCCAGTTTGGGATTGCAGTGATAACAAGTGATTGCTTTTGTGTCTGCTTCCCATTAAAAGCTCTTCTCTTCGTAATGCTGCAGGTTGCAGCTGAGCAAGGTTATGTGGTTTGAGGTTTTGCTTTTGTTTTCATTCTGTTACCTTACTTTGTCACAGCTCTAAGGCAAAACATCCCTGTGTGTTCAGATGGAACCAGAACCAATTGCTTCATTCCTCAGGTTGTTGTGAGTGAGGCAGAGTTATTTTGGAAATATTTAGGAAACTTGGAGCTTTTTTTTTTTAAAGAAAAGCCAGCAAAATTGATAGGATCTTGGATTGTGTAAATAAGGAAAGATACTTATCTGTGTGGGAAGATAATTTTTTGATTGAAACTCGCTCTGCATAAAAGTGTGTTTAATATAGGAATAGAGAAGTACTCAGAATACTGTTTCTTAGATTTTTTGAAAATTTATACGTTCAGAAATGTTTTCAGGATGCAAGGCAGAGTACAACCCTAGAAGTTACTGCATTGATGAACATGAAATATCTAAATGGAGTTTTCTGGCTTGTGTTTAAGAAGAGTGAAAAACTGAAATTTAAAAAAATATCAGAAAATCAGCATTACTAAGACAGATTTGCAACTTTATTTCTCCTGTACAAAAGCATTTGACACCATCTGCATATGCCCTTTCTTCTTAGAAGAAATGCAATATATTGTTTTCTACAAATGAGATTGCTGCCTTGTATGCTGTATCAGATAGTGTATGCTTGCACTAAGCTGCTTTTTCATGTATAATGTTAAAATATGCTGGCACTATTTCAGCTAAATTAACTCATTAAAAAAGAACTAGTAATTGTGTCAGTAATGTTCTTCTCTGATAGCAATAATTGACAGTGTTACAGTGAGGTCTTGTGAAAGTATATATAAATGTAAATAAATTGCATGGGTAGGTGTGTGATGTGTTCCTAATTGGAAATAACTTGGTGACAAACCTAGAAGGAGACTCTGAGTTCAGACTTTAAATTATCATCCTCAGAGAAAACCTGAAAGGCTGAGATACTGTTATTTTCTTTCTGATGCCACTGTCTGAAAATGTAGAACCTTTCATCTGCCTCTCTGTGCTGCAAAATATGATATTTAGAGTGGCACTATTCATTAGTTAATTCTGCTAAAATAAAAGTAAAATGCAGCTCAGGAAACTGATGCAGATAATTCTTGTATTCTTTTGAAGACCTTGGAAGGAAGCCAAAATTAACGTCTACGATGGTTTTGTTTTAAAAAAAAAAAAAGTATTTGCAGAACATTAGAAAATGTTCCCGTAATACAATTCAATAAATGGGAGAGAGGGAAAGAGAGTCTTCCCAAGCACGGGTGCTGGCACTAGACAAGGTATTAATCTTCCTAATTTTAGGCATTTAGAGAGCAGACATGAGACTTGAGGCAGAAGAAAACTGTGAACGGAGCTTCTTTCTGTCTGCTGCGAGTGAAGGGAGCTCTGCAGACCAGTAGCCCCAGTGTTCTTGTCTAGTTTTAAGTGTCCTAGGTTCAGTGGAAGTTCTTTCTACCTGTCACATGCAACATAGGAATGCCAGTTTCATTCTGTGACTCTGGAACACCAATTAAACTGGCACGAGGTAATGCTAAGCTCACATATGGTCTGGTGTATATTAAGCTTCTGTGTAGAACAATCCAATTCACGAGAGACATTGAGCTGTCCTACAAAAATAACAGGGTTTGGTTTTCTTCAAGAAAACGATTCATTAATAAAACTTACTGTTTGTGAAACCAAACTCTATCACTTAGGATAGTTTTTGTGCTGAGCATTATTATTTGGCTGTGGTTTATATTTTTATTTGCTAAAACCACGAATAGCAAACAGATCACAAATATCTTTGCTCAGATTCTGTAGAGTGTTTCAAGTATGAAGGCAGAGTTCCTCATGTGTACTTTTTTGTCTTGACCCCTGAAAATGCTTTGAAGTGTGAAGGATCAAGCATGTCACTGATTTGGGTTTTTTAGGGGTTGTTGCTTAAATGAATTCAAGTTGGATTAAGCTCCCTTCCAGCTTTGAAATCAGCAAGTTCACTCCGTCCAGTCTCTCAAAGGAGTTGTGTGCCTCACAGCATACCTTGTAAGGTGTGTGCTAGGAGCAAGAGAAAAGAAACGTGAGGCTTAAGAATTTGTCATAGAAATCAATCTGCAATCTTTTACTCTTTTTTCAGCCTGCATGTGTTGTAGACTGGGAAAACAGGGCAAGAGCATCAAGAGATGTTCAGTGCCAAGTCAGACATAAAATAACCTGTTAAAGTAAAACACACAGCTGGGACTTTCACTTGAACAGGTTAGCAGATGGTCTGTCAGTCCATGTGTAAGGCGCTGGTGCAAGTGTTTGCTACAGGCCCAGCAAGAAAGGCATTCAGGCTCTGTGGGGTATTGATTAAAATATCAGATATTGGAACTAACAAGAAGGCAAGGGAGAATGGATAATCATACAGGCCTCCAGAGGCGTGTGCTTTCTGGTGCCTTTCAATTACTGTGACCCTGGCTCACTGGCTTCCAGCATAAGGATGGTGGAAAAACATAGTCTAAAACTGGCAATCTGTTGATTAAAATGTACAGGAGAAAGCCTGAAACAAGAGATGCAGCATTTGTGAACCAGAATGATGATGCAGAAACAATTTTTCCACGGAAAGGTGTTGTTAACAATTCTGTTTATTAAACAGCCGTCAGTGGTGGGAGGGAAGTTCTGTTTTAATTTTTCATACTTGGTTGTCAATTTTATGTTTGTGTTTTTAAAAACATTGTGTATTTCTGCTTTGAAAAGTAGATACAAAATAGGGAATGAGTATACAGTAGAAATATCTGCATTTCAGAATATGCTGAAGGTTATTTTCAGATAGAGTGCAGGGCTAGAAGAGATAGCCATATCATCATCCTTCTTCGAAGCAGGGTAAATTTAACCTCCATGGCTAGCATATTCCAGGCTTCTTATCCTCAGTTTTTCATAATACCCTAACCTAAAGGGTTTTTTACCCCAAATTAAAGCTGTGAGTAATCTTTTTATGTATGTGTGAAATGAAAGAACAGTGTGTCACTGTTTTCATTACTGTAATACCCCAAATTTACTGTTTTCTACCACCACCTTCTTAAAACTAAACAGTCTGTCTTTCCAGTTTTTCCCTAATGAAACGTGTGTTAAGCTGTGTGATTTTGTTCCTATGGAATTTTTTACAGTTGGTCCCTATTTTCAAGGATGGAGTCTGAAGCTGCACCTGGTTTATCAGGAGGAGATATTCACAGGGAAGAATAAAGCAGGGTAACATACTGTGGAGAGTAACAGTCATGGTCATGCACGACATAGTTATTAATATACATAGCAGCCAGATTTTCTCTTACTTTCCTTGCAGCACAACAAGTTTGGTTCCTGGCTTTGTCCTCTGTTATAACTGAGGCTCTTTGCAGTGTGCTGCCAAAATAATTACCCTCTCTGGTCACCCCCCTTTCTTTTTTTTTTTTTTTTTTTTTTTTTTTTGCCTAATCCAAGTGCTATATTTCTACCAATCTCTACTGAATTTCTTTATACTTATTCCAAGCATTTCTCCATTTGGAATGGCAGTCCTGTCTCCTAAAGCATTGATAATCCCTACCCTTTAAATTGTGAGCTAAATTCACAAAACTTAGTTATCTGATACTCATTATAAAATACTTACTGAGATCAGGGCCTTGCTTCATTCCCACCTGATACGAAAGTATCGGTGCCTACTCAGAATATTGAGAATGTTTTTTCAGGACAATCCAGCATCAGATTGCATCACATCTAATACCTGTTCTTCAGCATTTGTAATTATGAGATCTCCAGGAAGACAAAGCCAAGATATTCAGAGTGATGCCAGGTTGGAGGACAAGAGGGTCTAGACTGATATATGACCTTTTCACTTTGAGTGAGACTTCACAGAGGTGTTGTGGAGTCTCCCTGGGAGGTTTCAAGACATCAGTAGATAAAGTCTTAAGCAGTCAGGTCTGATCGCCCTCATTTGTGCAAGAGGCTGGACTGGAGACATGCAAAGGTCTATCTATGTTTCTATTCTTTCCCAGATCTGATCTTTTTACTCTTTGTTTGTCCTTCTGAGATTTTGACAGTTCTTCATATCCCAGAGCCTGCTTTCAACAGTTCCCTCTTTCCCCTGGGGGAATCATCATCAGCTCTTGCTGATGGTGTATCAGAGATATGTAACTTGTTTTACCATCTGTACAAAGCTTTAGGTTCCACTCCATTTCCTTCTTTCCTCTGTTATAACATATCAGTTCCCACATCCCATGTTGTCTATGGGCAGGTGTCTATGTTTGCTGGTGACAGCAACACTTGTGAGCAGTGACCCTGTAACTGCCGCCTTCTGGACTGTGCTTCTGCACCTGAAGGTGGCGAGCAGGGCCATGCAGTTACAAAAGGAACCTCCTCACTGCTCTGTGCCTCCATCAAGCCTGTGCTCATGTCTTTCTCCCACCCGCCAGCTACCTTCCCCGTGAGATGTAACATCTTGGTGCTCCTTCTCGAAGGAAATGATTGAATCTAGTCTGTGCTCACCAGGGATGTCATACACTACCTGGCACAGCAGCACAGCTCACTTGGGGCAGTGTCTGTCTGTGAATGCTACTTAGTTTTAACTGTCAGAGGTGAACTGAAGTGATCAAAAAAGCTCTTAGGTTGAAATTTTGGGTGGACCTCAGAAAAAGTAGGCATGCATATTCCCATCAGTAACTGGTCCACATCCATCACTTTCCCCTAGCTCTCCTACCACCTTGGCCTGTTATTTAACCTTATCTAACTTGCCCATGGAACTGAAAAACCAGCAGGCGTTCCCTCTCTGCTGGAGGAGAACAGGCAGTTGCCAACCCCTCTGGTGCAGAAGCCCTTTTTCATTCCTGAGATGCTGCATTTATCCATCTGTTTTCCATCCACTGTGGTGCTCAGGGGTGTGTGACTGGACAGTCCCCCCTTGGCCCCTGACACCACCTCCCAGCACAGCACTTCCAGGGGAAGGCTGCCCTTCCTGCCACGCTCTCTGCACTGGAGGGAGCAGGGGCTGGTTAAAAATAAATTTGGGAGCAGATGGTGAGGCAGATTATTGTTCATCCTAGGGCGATGATGATGATGTGCCAGCTAACTGCTGGTTGTCTATCAGAATTAATCAGGAGCTGTTGTGGCACATGATCAGTGAAGCCACTGCTCCCCCTGGGAGAAGGGAAGGAAGGAGCAGAGAAACAGGTCTGTAAAATAAATTGTTGGAAAAGCACTTGTTTTGAAAATACAAAAGGTTTCTGATGGAGAAAAGACTCAAATAAGAAAAACAGGAATGTTTCTGGGATTTGGGTTTTTATCTACTAACAGTTTCATATATCTGCAAGTATGCTTTGCTTGCTGGGAAAGCTTGGTCACTTTCTTCTTGCATTTGTATCACTAGAATTGCAGATCACCTGAAATAAAAAGATTTAAGAGGTTTATAGGACCCTTACAAGCATGATCTCTGTTGCTAGTTTGAAATGTTATCCATGAATGCACCTGTTTCGGATTTGTGATCAGTGTCAGAGGAAAGGACTTGACACTTGCTGTGCTCAAAACACTTCACAAATGTTAAATCTCTGCACTCACAAAACAGACAAGGCAAAAGCTGACCCGACCCACTGAGCTGAAAGGCAGTATCAGGTCTGATGCTTTAGCAATTGGAAGGGTGGTTTATCCCTGTTACCTTCTTTTTCACTGAGGAGGTTAATGAAATGGTTTAAGAATTAGCAGCGATGGATAAATTAAGAAATAAAACAGGAAGTACATTTTTGGTTATTGTTTTGTAATGAAAAATAACAGTAATTTTTGATCACTTAGTCCACTTAAATAACATGTCATTTTGTTAAGCTACTAACATATGTTAAACCAAATGTCTTATTTTGGGTGTTCAGCTTCTGTTGTCCAGGCTATGTGATGGCATCTCCTTTCAGAGTCCACCCAAGCTGATGTCCAAAGATACATTTTGTTGGGGTGTAATTGGTGGAAAATTTATGCTTTGTTTTGGAAGATGATATACTAAGGATTTTTTATCTAAGACTGTCAGGTCTGTACAGTCTATCTTAAATAGCACATTCTCCACAAATACATAGTACAAAATACAAAAAAATGGATTAAATTTGTTATTTCTTCACATTTTTCATCTGTTCTTCCTTTATACTTTCTATTAAGAAGGTAGTGCTGTTTTAGGTTATACCGTAATCTGAGGGCTCTGTCTGTAATGTAACAGGGAGTGTTAAGTCAAAGCAAGGCTGAATTCAACAGCTGCAGCTTTTATTTTTCATATAATTTGATGTGTTAGAAATAAGATAGAATGGCATAAAGAGAGGGGGTGCCTCTGTACTCAAAACTTGCAGGTGTCAGGGAGACTTTCTGTTGCTTCGTCTGGCACTACTGTGAGCTTCATCAGTCTCTAACATGAGTGAGATGGCAGATCACTGGTGGGTTATCTGCAACAGCAGTCATCTGTAGATCAGAAGCCCTGTTAAAATATTCCTGATATTAACAAATCATTTTCTCTGCTTGGTATAGAAAATGATGAGTATTAAAAAAATTTTTTTTTACTGGAATATTTCTTGTTGTACGTAGGTCAAACTGAACTGGAAAGCTAGTCTCACAGGCTTTGTTTCTAATCAATTCTGTGTACTGTTGCAGGAAGGTCAGGCTTTTACCATTTGGCATCTGTAGCACCTGAAATGTCCTTTGTTATTTATTTTGTTTACCAAGGGAAATAATCTCAGGAACCTGCTTATTTCATTGCCCTTGCCCTTCCAAGCTTCATGCATGTTGCTGGAGTGAGAGGATGGTTGTGTGCACGTGGGATGGCTTGCTCTTTAAATCTTTTGGAGTGCTTGGATGCTGGTAAGGTGAGGTTTTGTACAAACCCTGCAGTGCGGAGGCGCCTGGCTCCATGGGTGAGCATTACTCAGTTTTACCATGAAACCCGTGATGAGAGACTGCAGCACAGAAAGCAAAAATTGCCCTTAGCTATAGAGAGATTTCTCCTCTAAGAAGAAGAATAATTGAAAACAGCACCTTTTTTCCAAGCAGGTAGTAGAAGTGAGAGTGCTGGGAATTTGATCTTTGAAGTGTTGTTAGCAGAAATCCTGTTTATTAACACAACCCTGTGGTACCTGTGTCTCTTTCACCAGGCCATGCTGTTGTTTTAGTCCCTCTCACCTGTGAAGGCCCACGTGGCTCCCACTGCACGAGTCAAAAGAAAAAGAGAAGATAAAAGATACACCTCCTCTATTCTTTCTTTCTTTCCCTGAGGCAGTGTAAGAGAGAGGTACCCAGACCTCAGTCCAGGCTTCACAAGAGATCCTGCCCAGTATAATGGGCCAACATTTGAGCAGTTTCTCCTGCATGTTTCACCTGGTGCCCTGTTATTCCTTCCTGATTTCTTTTTTGAACATTTTTGTAGTCCTAGTCTGTGTTAGCTTCCCTTTATGCTCCAGGTTCTCTTCTGGCATCTGTGCAATTCTTTCACTTAGAAACTGCCAAATTATTTCTGTCCATGGCAATTCTGGCACCGTGCTGCAGTTTGGAGCTTAGCTCAGTCCCGAGAAGTCTCTCTTTCCATTTATTCTCCCTTACATTTAATGAGAAAATGGGGTCCTCCCTGGCAGTCTCTGGAAAGCACTGCCCAAGCTTTTAGGGCTGTTCCCATTACTCTAATGACTCTGCATGGACAGAGGTAGGAAGGGTGGTTAAGCACTAAGTGCTGTCTTTGGAGGAAGCTTTTCCATCACACTTTGGACTTCTCCTCACTCACTTCTGCCAGCTCTGGCCTGAGGCCCAGGTTGTGTGCAGGGGGTCCTGCAGGTGGGAGCTTGGCTGGGTAATCCTTCCCCAGCCAGGAGAGGTGGCCCTTCATGGAACAGTACTAGGACTGGTTTCATGTGGCATGTAGCTTTCACAAGGACATGGGAAAGGTATTTCCTTTGAAAGTAAAGAAGAAAGAACTTGCACTGAGGAGTTTTTAAAAGGCATAACATTAAGGAGAAAAGAGAACAGTGGGTGGCATGACTATCCAGAAGAAAGTCTGAAGGAACAAAAAAGAATTCATGGATATTTCTGTTTCCCTGATGGCAGGTAAGAAGTGAGGCTTAATGTGCTAAAATGCAAAAAATGCAGAATGGATCAATAGATTGATAAAAATGCTGTGTAAGGCAGCGGTTAAAAGACGGCACTTGCAGGGAAAGAGTATGTGCAGAAGTTTCTTAAGGGCGTCTGTTACCTTATGTATGGCTGGGAATCCAGGTTAGTTGAACAGAAAATGCTGCCTTGCATCATCCTTCACATTACCAGCAGAAAGTCAGCTGAAAAGCAGCATTCATTCTTACCACATACTGATGTGTATTTTTGCAGTGCTAGGGCACCTTCAAAAGCTGCAAGCTAGGAGCATGATCTCTTCCACCAGTAGATAGTTGGTGAATATTGCCCATAAATTATTTCAGACCTTGAGAGAGGAGGGTGTTGTGATGTCTGTTCTCATAATAGTCTGTTTTTATTCCTATGTAACCAACATTAGTAAAACCTGCTTTGTTTGTTGTGAAGGGCCTCCAAAACATCTTGGAAAACAAAAAATGAAAGGTGGACTTAAGAGCAAATTGTTCTCTTGGTGTTGGCCCATTCCATTATGTGATGCTGTTGAAAATAAGGCTGGAAGCAACATGCTGGGTTGGAACCCTGGATCAGAGCTTGGAGCTCCTGCCTTAATTCCTCTCTCTTGCTATTTCCAGCTGCTGCCATCACAAGCACTGGTATGGAAACACATGCTTCTGATGTTGGCCCTGTTACCCTTTCAAATACTGCCTTGGGACCATGGTTTAAGGATTTTGTTCTTGCTCTTTGTTCTTAAATAGATTTCTGGTGCGTACATGAGCAGATTTGCATGAAATGCAAAGTCTCAGCATCCTCTGTGTGTTCCCTTGGGTGCCCCTCTTTTTAACTGGAGTTTATTATAATGAGGAGAAAATGACATTGTACATTTTTTTTATTAATTTGTATTGTTCTCTGTTGGTGGCCCTGGGTGCTGATGTGGGAGATTTTTCTTGCTGCACATTAACTCTGATTCTGAATGCTCTGAGGAGAATTTGAAAGTAAAGGATTAAAGATGTTGCCATTTCTGAGCAGTCGAATTTGAAGCCCTTTTGGACTTTCAGTAGCATAGTAGGTATGCCAGAGTTCTGGATCTCTCTCCTCAGGGAATGTGTTGTATGATACTGAAGGGATTTGGTAGTGGCAATGAATATGGAAGAAAAGATCTCTCTGAGAAAATCAGAAGTGCTGGTGTAGTTTAACAAGTGGATGTCAGGCATGGAGAAAGTATTTAACATTTGCCATTGCCAGGGCAATCTAGAAGGAGCTTCTGAAACTTTCTGTTTCCCTGTCCCCAAACACTTGAGATCTTCAAGGAAGAAAAATTCCGGCCTTATGTATTTGAAGGTGTTGCCAAGGGTGTCTTATCTTGGCAATTCCTCCTTCTATTGTTAACAGCAGGGTTCATTTTGTGCCGAGAGGGTCAGGAATAAGTGCTGGACACTATTCTTAGCCATCTGTAATAACATTCTAGCACCACCATTTTTCCAAATTATGCCTAGGATAACGTAACTGCCGAAGTAAAATCTGCTCTGCAGCTTGACAGAGGGACCTTCTGTTTCCAGGGCTGCTAGTCCCTCAATTTTTATACATTTACACGCTGCTCTCAGGAAGAATAAATAATACATGAACTTATGCATTGGTTAAGTGAAATTTCTTTCTGATTATAGTGAGACACTGTTTAATAGCAATTACAAAATATGTTTCTTTCATCTTTTGCTATTCCTGCTGTGTGTTGAAGAGTGTGCCTTTATCTCTTTCGTTGTTGTTGTTAAGTTACCATCTTGTTTTTATTTTTTAAACAAATTGATCATTTTTCATATGGTAGCGAGTTGCAGTTTTGAAACCTGAACACATTTCTGGCAGAATTACCTCATCTGAATCAGAAATAGTGCTACTGCATGAGTGCCCTTAAATAAGGTGGCTGCTACATCTATATTACAAGAATAGAAGCGTTGAAAGGAAACTGATTGACATTTATCCCAAATGGAATGTTTACTCTATGTTTAATACCTGGTGGGCAATTCAATACTCTGATTCTGTATTAAACATGTTTAATATTAAATGTTTAAGAAGCATTATTAAGGCTCAAAATAGGTACTCAAAATGCAGAGCTCTATCTTGGTATGCATGTATTATAAAATGGTGTTGAATTGTATGGTGAAACGCTGGGTTTTCTACTTACTAAATTCATAGAATAAGCTATTTTCAACCACCCATTTTCAAAGGCTGATTTGGAGGGTAGGAGTATATATGACTCCTTCCCAAACCTGTAGGCTAGGGAGTTGAATGCTGTTCCAGGAACCTGGATTTTGCTTTCCTGTCTTCACTGTACAGTCCCATTTCATATTGAACAGCAAGTCAGTGAAGAGAAGCTGTTGGAAGGTGAACAGTTATTGCTCATGCTCTAATTCACAGAAACCTATCTTAAAACCTTGTGGTGTGATACTGAGAAGGATCAATCTCATAGCTGTTGTCTCAGTAGGATTTATGCTAGAATATGTACAGACCTGAGAAAAACTGCATTGATATTTGGGGCACGTAAAGGTAAAAGGAGAGGTTTTTTTACTTTATTGTGGAGTCTTGGTCCCAACTGCAAACAGTAGATTACACAACTTTCTTAATATTTCAGATATTGTGGAAAAATTAGTAAAGAGATCAAAATCTTTCTTCAGATAATATTATTAGTTACATTATTTGTTCCTAGCCTGATTTTTAGCTGAAGTGCTGTGCTTGACATTTTCTAACATGCACTCCACATGCTTCCTCACTCATCTGAGGCAGAATTGTGATAGAAAAGATGTTTTAGCAAATTTCTGTCTAGGATCTGACAATAGGATATGTCCAGCAGAGTACAGTATGGTTTGTAGCTGTGCCTCCTGCCCATAATGGTAATTGTATGTACCTGGTGTTAGGTCTTCAGAAAAGGAAGAGGGGGATAGAGAAGATGAGGTAGTTCATGAGCCTGTTACTAGGAGAGCTGACAGTTTTGGGGGCAGGATCTGTATTTAGCAGTCTGCATCTGCTGGGGCCTCACACAGCGAGTGTGGTGATTTGAGTGCTGTGCTGTTGGAGGATGCTGTGTGCTTGGCTCCAAACTGCAGCTGCTGCACTGACCTTCTCTGGGCAGCACTGGCCCATGAACCTTTCAGTTCTCTGCTCTCAGGCACCACCCACATGTTCTGGATTTGCCCTGTCACTGTCTCTGACCAAGGCTACTCATCTCAATTACAGTATCCTATATCTTCATTATAGTTAGAAATTGTAAAGCAGATTGGGTAAAGCCTGATACATTTTGGATTTCAATGGCAAAACTGGATGTTTTGTTACAGAAGTGGGTCAGTGAATCTTCCCAAAATGCTGACATTTTCTACACATGGTCCAGTATTTGTTTTCATGCTGTAAGTTCTGACAACAGGATCTGTTTCGGGCTATCCCAAACAGGACTAATATAAGAAGTTAAACTTTGTCACATTTCAGGAGAGAGTACTGCAATCAGCCCTGGGCTGTGGAGTGGCCCCAGGAGCTTAAGATCCAGTGGACCATGAAACTTGTCTCAGAAAGATGAGATGTGGCATTACATTTTATGTAACACACTGTGCTCTGTAACTGGCTCTTTTATTGCGTGTGTAGAATCACTGAATTACTTGCAAGAGAGAATGGTGTATTGCTGTGGTGTTCAGAAGACAGCTTTTTTTTGGTAGATTTCTCTTGGTTTTTTGGGGTTTTTTTTTTGTTTTTTTGTTTTTTGGGGTTTTGGTTGGTTGGTTGGTTTTTTGTTTTGTTTTGTTTTTTATTGGTTGTTGGTTTTTGGTTGGTTTGTTTTTTGTTTTTTTGGTTTTGTTTTTTTTTTTTTTCCAGAGCAGCTGCATTTTTGGACCTTGCATGTGGATAGAAATGTACTAGGGACTAGGGGTTTCCAGTACAGTGAGAAAAGAGGGATGGGGCCAGAGAAGGCTACCTGATGAAATTAACAGCAGACTCATCTTTCTGTGTGGCAGGAGTGCATTTCCCGCTCAGACACACTGGATTGCTTTCTTGTGGAAAAGGTGAGAACAGTTTGATGAGGGCTGAGAAGTCTGTTTAAGTTTGGGAGTCACTAAAGGACAACAGCTGCCACCAGTCTAATCTGCATGATGATTAATCCAGTTAACAATCAACTGTTTTACCAATTAGCTCTGTTACCAGATCAGTCCCTTAAGGTCATTTGAACTCTCTTTACTTTCATTTAACCCTCAACTTGCCACTTCTAGTAGGTTGAGTATCCTTATAGCCTCATGTAGAGTACGTTATGGTAACTGATGATCCAGGTCTGTTGTAGCCACTTGGGCTACTATTTGTGTCTTTAATGATTCAGCAGAGATATGCCTTTATGCGCTACTGTAAACAGTCCTCTAAATCTTAAAAATCAATGATAAATGAAAGGAACTTAATTATAATTTGTACTGACAGCACTGCCTATTACTTAGGTTGCTAAGTATTTTCACTACATGAGATTGGCTCGTTGGTGTAGGGCAGGCATAGGAATTGTTCTGTGATTTTTGTTCTGTTCAAAACTTTGTCAAACATTTACTGTATGCTGAGTTTTTCCCATTTTATGCATCTGACTATCTTTAAATTGCTTGGGAAAATTAAATTAAAAACAGTTTGGCTGTATTGAAGAACAGGCTGATGAGAAGATGGAAGGGAAGATCAGAAAAATGTATTTTCTTTTGCCTGTGTAATATTGTTCTGAATGACAGGTGGAAAGATCTTCTGTCTCTCTGGCTTGAAACAGAAAATTAGTTTGATGACCAGGGCTCAAATCAAGAGGCAGAATTAGTTGATCTAGAGAGTGTGAGGCAGAGAGGCTAAAACAGGAAAAAGAAGTCCTGGAAAGCAGAATGGACAAAGAAGTCTGAGAAGTGAGTGAAATCCAGGCTGAAAAATCAGAACAGATAGACCAAGACTTGCTAGCAAGGAGAATAGGACCATCAGAGAAGGAAAAGCCAGAACTGGGGTGGGAAGCAGATGGGAAAAGCTGGATAGGAAACATTAGGCGTGGGGCTAGCAGGTAGAATAGCAGATTCCCACAAGGCACCTCTCTTTCAAGAAGCAAGAACAGCACTCAAGGTGTTTCCTTCTCATCCTCTCTTTGCTCCAGGAAGCAGGCTGGCACAGCATCCTGCTCCCCTGCAGCACTAGCAGGTTGTCATCTTGCCTTTGGCCAGTCAAGTGGCAGAGGCCTGGGTGGAACTGAGGGCTCCAGGTCTGCAGATGAACCATCTGGCTGCTGGCACAGCATCCCATGGTGGGAGGCATTTGTCTGCCTTCCTGGTGGTAGGAACCTAGGAAACTCCTGTCCTTTCCTTGGGGTCTCTATTCTCTCATTTTAACATCAGATTAAGCACTTGGGGTTAAGGAGTGCTGAACTAAAGCTGCCCGTGCATTCTGTAACTTTTTCTCTGTGAGATAATTCCCACCTCTGCCAAAACGTGCTTTGCTCAATGAGAGAGAGGAGTTATACTTATAGAATGCAATTTCTTTGACTTGCTGGAGAAAAAGGAAGAATGCAGTGTAAGAATCAGGGAATTACTTGAAGAAAATGGCTGCAGAAGCCACAGGAACATGATCTGATCCTCCAGGCCAGTTGAGTTATTGTGATGCTGAAGTAGTCATTTTAAGCTTTTCAGAGGCTGTCATTAGCCATTGTACCTAACTCAGTGGAGATGCCCAATCCTAGAGCCTGAAAGAAGAGTAGTGTAAGGATACTGCACGTTCTGTTCTGAAAAAGAAGTTTCAGAAAAGCATCTTAAATCAAGTACTGCTCAAATCAGCAGATACTTCTGAAATTGTGCCATCTGTGCCTCAGCTCACTCACCATGTAATGGTAATAATGCTACTTCTAAAAGAAGGTTGTGGGAGATTTTGAAAATAAATTAGCTTAATGTTTTGTGATGCAGTCAAGAATAAAGAATTGGATGAGGGTGAAGGCTGGAGGAGTATAAAGGAGCTGAAAGATTATACTATGAAGTACGGTGTCATGCACCTACCATCTAATTCAAATGTCTGCTATAAACATGGAGTTCATCAACTGGAAACTACAAAGGAGAAGCAAAGATACAAAGGAAAAGAAAGCTCTGGGAACATTGCTAGGTCTTGTGATAATTGAGGCAGCACTTTCATGGTCTCTTACAATGTGATCTTAAAAGGTCTCAATGGCTATCAGAGAAGCACTAATGCCTTTGAGCTTTTGGGAGAGCTCATCTGGACACCTGTCTATACTTCTATCTTCACAGGAGAAAGATGAGAGCAAAATGGAGAAAGGGCCAGTGAGGCTGTTAGCAAGGTCAGAGAAATGGGTCAGCAGTTTTAAAAGGTAAAGAAGAATACATGACCTTGCAAAATGAAGACTGGAGGGGTAAGACAGCAGTTTGTAAATATATCTGAAGGATTAACAGCAAGGTGGAAACTGGATGAGATGAGGTACAGTTGGCAAAACAGTCATTAGGTTTGAGGTGAGTGGGAATAAGTTGAGGTTGAAAATTGAATAGTTTCTTGAGAGTAGAGAGAGTCTTGGGCAGCATCCCAAAGGACAGAGTGAAAGACCCCTTGCTGGGCTGGAGGTGAGGCTTGAAGCCTTTGACAGAGGTGTTCAAAGCAGGGCCTGGGCTCAGACTCAGGAGTCTATACCAGTTAAATGTGTGAACTGTAGCAGATGCAGCATGCACACTTGGACATCCTGCCTTCAGTGTGTGTGGGTGGTTGACCTTTTCCTTCTCTCCAGTGAAATCAAGTCATTAGGAATTATCTCTAAATATTCTGGCCCCATACCTAAGAGCTTGAGCTGCTTTAATCTTAGTAAGCCTTGGGGGGCCAGATTATCAGTTTATCTGCCCCACAGAGTCTGGGAAATTATGAGGAGATCTCTTTCAGATGGCTGGTTTTTAACGTGCAGCCAAAGAGCTCTGTTGAGTGCCCAAGCATGTGTTCAAAGAAGGGGATGTATGTGCTCTCTGCTAGCATTTCCAAGATGCAGAAAAGCCTCATGTCTCTTTGCTCCAGGATATCTGTTAGTCCTGGTTTCTGCAGCATTTTGGAATTGAAAAACTCTGTTGTGTGAGGGCTGAAGGGAAAAATACATTGTTGGAGTGGAAACATTGCCATTCTCAGCCTTTGGACAGCCTCCACTTCATGTTTGCCACATGCAATTCATATCTGAAAAGAACATGTGTCACTGCTGTGATGTGATGTGCCATGTCATAAAAGCTTTGGTGACATTTTCTGACCTCTTAAAAACTAACAAAAGAGGTTTGCAACTTGTAAATGCCATCTGCCATGGCAAAGCAGCTTCCCGGTTCTCTAATCACATATGCCTCTTGTGAAATGCTGCATCACCTTGAAAAAAATCAGCATATTAATGGAGGAAGCTTGTCGTTTCACTCATTCCCAAATTCTTTACATAATTCATCTATTAACTTTTTTTGCTTATTAAGAACCCTGAGGGGTGGAGGTTGCAGCAAATCCATGATAGCTTTTGGAGTTCTGTTTCATTAGAGCTGTATTTATTTTCTGGTTTTTTTGGTACTCTGAATTGGAACCATTCTCCCTATGATCTTAATGTTTTGCAGATACTCATGGGGTTCACAGATGGAAGTGTGGAAAGTCTGAGCTGTCTCAGGAACATGTAACAGGACTTTTGGGGGACGTGTAAAAAGAGGGGACTGTTCTTCATTAACCTGTGCTTGTTCCTGTAGTCCATTATGGGAACTGAGATGTGCTAATTACTTTAAATTGATTCAACTTATGTCACACCGATAGCCTCAGATGTGGAATAAGGAGACCAAATGTTGGGTTTGGTTTTTGCTGGGCTGACAGCTTATATAATGAACAGTTTTGAGTCAGTAGGGACAGTTTTTACAGCCTGGAAAAAAAATAAGCAAAGTGTTTCATGCTTGGATAGGAGAGAAGAGCACTTTATCCACTTATCTTTTACTTTGCATAGTACTGTTGTTGGCTGGTCTGGCTTTTGCATGTCAATAAGACAAACTTTCTAAAGAGAGGATTTATTGCAGGAAATGTGTCCATATTACAGGCCACGTACACAACATGCATTAATTTCTGAGTAACAATGAGCAAAAGCTGCTTCAGATGGTGCCAGGGTACAAAACTGCATCTCTGCAGACTGGTGAGAGGCAACAGATCTCCCTTCTGTCATAAACAGTGCTTTTTGTGTTTGCCGAGACAAGTGCGAGCATTGTCTAGCCCTCACAGCCAGCACTGAAGAAGTTAGGTCTGTTTTTATCACTGTATTACAGGCAGGGAAGGAGATGTGCTGCAAAATGAAGTGACAACACTAGCAAATCTGTGTAAGCAGCAAACCAAGATACCAGAAGCGCTGGCTTGCCAGCCTGTCTCATTACATCATGCCCAAGTGCCCTGGGCAAGCCCTGTTCTTTGGACTGTGCTTGTACATGGCATTGGTGGCATAGCAGATTTCAATACTGATTCTAACTCTGATTTTTATACATAAGATTATCATTTCCGTGGCAGGACCTATCCTCAGGCTCCTTATTGGTAAATAGATCTTGTCATTTCTTCATTGGGTTATTGAGAGGTGAGGCTAGATGTGCACGGGTGTCACAGAATGGATAAATAAAAAATATCACCCAGGGACAAGAGAAATCAAGAAGCCTGTGAGCATCACTCTGGATGTCATGCTCTGAGGTGGCAGGGGTATGTTCTCAGTCCAGAACTTGCAAGACAAAGCCATTACAGTGTGCTGCTCCCTCCTAGCAGACCAGATGGAAAGGTCCCACTGTGCACATACCGCCCCAAGGGTCCTGCTCGCAGATGGAGTGATGAAACCCAAAAGCTGCTGTGCAGGAGTTCAGTGGGTTTTTTTGTAGCTGCTTTGCCATGTAGCCATTTCAGTCTGACCTGTTTTTAGAGATCCTGACAAGGTCTGCAAAACAAACTTATTTTTAACTGCTCTTCACATGATTCTTATCTTACCATTCGTAATTTTAAGAAGCTAACATGGGAGTTGGGTGGGATAGGTTTTTGCACTGGCTGCTCTGCAATAATGACTTTTTTGCCTGGTTTGGCCCTGAAACAGAAGTAGAAGCCATCTCTTTTTTGCAGTAGCTGCAAAGTGACAACAGTTAGATTAGCAGGTACTGCAGGCTGGTTGGTGCAGTGTAAAACGACAGTTTTATTGTGAAATCAGCCTATTGGTGTGGCCTGGGTGATACCTGAAACAGAGGATATTTGAACTCCTCAGAGGATACTGTGTAGCTTTTTTATCACAGCCCAGTCATAGCTGACATTTAAAATGTGCTGCAAGGAGGGAGGGAGACTAGGAGATGTCTCAGTAGAGGTACTGCAGCCCATCTGGGCTTTTCAGAGCAAGAAACTGTACCCAGCTGGGTATCACTGGATGGTATCAAAAGGCTTGCTTTGTTGTCTGCTTGAATAATAACCAGGTACACCGCGTGTGGGAAGGGATTTTCGGGGCAGAAAAACTCCTTAGCATCCAGCGAAGGGGACAGCAAGGCACTGCTGTTGGGAAGGCTCTGTGAGGAGCTGGGCCTGCTGCTTTCCTGCCAACGCTGAGCAGCTCCTCTCGTTTCAGGAACTTTCCGCTGTACGTTCTGTGAGACTGAAGTGGAGGAAGATGAGTCGGCAATGCCCAAAAAGGATGCGAGGACACTCGTGGCGAGATTTAACGAGCAGATTGAGCCCATCTACGCGCTGCTGCGTGAGACAGAAGACGTTAACTTAGCCTATGAAATCCTGGAGCCAGAACCCACAGAGATTCCTGCCCTGAAGCAGAGGTGGGAGCACGCCTGGTCTTTCCGCACTGTACCCCTTCCTTTTAGAGTGTTCCTCTGCTCTGTGAGCCTTTCCCACACCTGGTGCAGGACTTACTTGTACAGCACCAGCTATGCAAACAGCTGACAGATTGCTCCAGGCGTGTGTGCTTTACAAGGAGACAGAGGGCTGTAACCATTTTTTACTGAACAAGGGAAATGACTGTTCTTCTGGTCAGCCCTCTGCATGTATTTTTCTCTGAGGTGGGATGCTTGAATTCCCTGCTGCTTGCCATGCTGCAGCTCGTATGCACACCAAGCCTTTGGCCCAATATTTAAAAGATGCAAATTGCAGCTGCTTGACAAAGCTCTGTATGTGCCACCTATGCTGTCTTCTGTCTCTCAAACACTTATCTTTCATCTGTTCTTTTTGCTTCATCTCAGCTTTTGAAACGGAGCTATCTGCAATCCACACCTTGTATTTCAAATCCTCATATTACAACATTCTAGTTTGAAGACATAACTTCTAATAAGCAGATTTTTTTTCTTCTGATTTTGCCCAACTTGTTACACACCTCTTCTTTTCAGGAAAAGACCATGTTGGAATCAAAAACTCCTTAAAATGTTCTTACCCATGGGAAATGACACTTTCTTTCAGAACATTCCTAGCTTTACAAAAACAGATGATGTTTAAATAATGCAAAAAGATGTGGGGAGCTGTCAGTTTTGTCAGCTGTGGTGAAATGTGATGCACTTTTCTGTATTTAAAAAAAATTAATTATACACATGGGGGAAAGGAACTGTAGCATGAAGGGAGGCATTCCCACAGTGCCTTGGAGTGCTTGGCTTTAGTTAATAGGAGAGCAAGCAGGATACTCTTTTTGAGAAAGAGTAACCTTGAGAAAGAATGTTCCTCATATATTCATGCTAGACAGCTTCTAATTAATATAATAAAAATTCTTTGTCTATTCATAGTCTTTTTCGAGCCAAGAAGGTAGGTTTTTTTCTTCATCATTCTGATAGAAAAACAGAAGCAATATAAAGAGCAGAAAAGATTTTTCCAAGGTCACTCAATGTGTCTTTGGTGATATGGGGAATTCTTTGACACCTTTATACTCCAGCTGAATTACTAGACTGCTTTAAAATCTCTTTTCAGTAGTTTAAGTAGTAGAACTGGGCTAACCCTACCAAAAAGAGAGTAATTTTTCAGTCTTCCCTTTTTGTGTTCAGGAAATTATCACAGCTGAGGCCTGGTGCAGTCCCATGATTAAATAGCAACGCCCACTTACTTGACTCTTAAATACTTAAAAAACATTGTAAATGATTAATTACTCTGTGCAAGGAATGACAAAATAAATAGGCAGCTTTTTAAATGCTTAACTTGAACACAACTTGCTTCAGCACATACAGTGATTTAATTATTTATTAACTCTTATTAATTCAAAGCAGTTAATTCCATGAAAGCACTGCTGTGAGATTTTTTTTAAGTGCCAAACTCTGGGTTATTTATTCTCTCTGTTTTTATGGAGTCTTGAGTGTCTGAACTCATTGACAAAACTGACATTTGGTGATTCTGAAACAAACTGAAAAGGTCACAAAATGCCTGCATCTTCTCTTTGCAGTAACTTGGGCAAGTTCAGGTGTTTTCAGGAGAATTACAGCTCTAAGTGGCCCCTCTGGCATTGCATAACTGTCATTCACCTGCCCTGGCAAACTGAGTAGATCTTCATTTATGCTTTCCTAAGAGGTTGTTAATTTTCTTAATCATGGGAGAGCATGAATTAGCCCCACAGGTTTCAAAATAAACCTGCTTTACTTAAACTCTGTGGTTTTTGAAAAATTATGGATTTTAATAACCCTTCTATTTCCTTGTGTCAAAATAGCATGAATTCAATTAGCAAAAAATCTTCACAGAATTAATTTTCTGTGGTCATGCTGTCAAGAACCATGGGTTGTCTGTTGTGAAGTTGAAGCTCTTAGGAGCAGTACGGTGAAAATGTATTTTGTTTTATCTCAAATGTGGTGACAAAAAAGAGAGTTATCCCCATTACCCAAGACCTTTCTTAATAGTCTGGGCAGGACTGAGATGAAATTATCAAGTTGTTTGCCCACTGCACAGTGTGGTTTCTGTGGGCCATACCTCAGCTGTGTCAAGGGCTATTTATGTTGCCCTTAAAGGCAGCTAAACCACTCATTACAGGATTTCCATCAGGGTGAATAAAACAGATTAAATGTAGCCACTGAGCCACTGAGCTGCCACAGTTCCTGCCTGCAGGGTGGCCATGTGAAGTCTAGAGCAAGGTGGGGAAAAAGTAGTCGTGGATCTGAGAGAGAAAGAGAGATTTAAGAGATCCCTTCATCTGCTCTGGGCTGCCTGTAAGGCAGCTCCCACTCCTGGCCTTTTGTTGGTGCCTGCTCCAGTGGTGTCTAATCCTGTACTTTGGAACAGGTTGCTGAACAGTAAGTTCTCTTTTTGTAGAAAGAAGTCTTTCCCTGCTCAGGTAGTCTTGGAGTGGTGCTCACACCTACCAACAGTGTCACTGAAGATAAAAAGACATAAATTGAGGCACATTTGCAAAGCTCACTGGGGTCCAAAATTAGACAGAAAGTGTCTAGATAGCTCCAGCTCAGTGTGGGACATTGCAGTAGATTAGGTGCAGTAATTAGTGCTGTAGGTGTCTCTTAGAAGTGTTACTTTCATTATCAAAACGTTCCTGACATCATGGAATAAGTGTTTTGCAGCTAAATGGTTCTGTGTAGGAAAAAACGTCAATTTCAGGCACACTTAGAGGGGCTTCTGTGCAAAAGTATTCTTAGGTAGTTCCTGGCACTACTGAGGGTTTAGTGTCACACTTGAGTCATGGGGAGGGAGAGCTTGGGTGAGAGCTGCATTGTGCATCCTGTGAGGAAAGTGGATTACATAAAATCGTCAGGGAAACGCTAGTTAGAGATTTCTATTGTGTGGGAAGCAGAGTGGTGCTTTTCACAGAACACACGCCTGTCTTGGAGAGCTGCAAGGTACCAACACTTGAAATAACACTCTGGGAAAGAAGGTCTCTCTGTGGTTCCTTAGGTTACATAAGGAATGCATGCGCATCAGCCTTCTGCCCCAAAATTCAAGGCTGCTGTGAAGCTCTCCTAGCAGAGCTGGCTGCAGGATTGCCAAGGACACGAGACATGCTAACAACAGATGCTGTGAAGTATTTTGTTAACAGATCCCTGCCATTCCACTACTGAGAGGCTGTGAGTAGCTCTTGATCAACAGTGTGGCTGAACACACCAATATTTTTTATCTGGGGAAGAGCAATGCTCACCTACCTGTGTAATACCCCCTCACTGTTGTACACCTAAAAATCCAGCAGAATTAGCTCATCAAACAGTGGTAATGTCCTTGCTGAACTAAAAAACTTCTTCATATTAGTCAGGTCTTCTCCAAGTGCAACTTTATTTAAGCTTCTTGATTGGGGAAAAGGTCATTGGGTAGACAGCAGCAACTGAACCATGCTCACTGATGACAACTGTCAGCTCAGCTGGCATTGTGGAGTATCCCTGATGGATTTATTTTGAACAAGAGGAGGAGTCAAGGCAGGGCTGTTCCTCACGAGGAACTGTAGTTACCCCTGGCAATCAGATGACTGAAATTATATAGCTGAAGGCAAGTGCAGTCTGCAGTGGATTTGTTTCTCTGAAAAGATGAAATCTCATTCTGAAGTAGAGAAACAGTTACGTAGTTTGGTTTTCCCCACTCTATGCATACATAGCAGCACAGGCCAAGGTGTATTTCTGGCTCATTGCCATTATCAGTGTGCAGAAAATATGTCACCTGATAATCTTCTTTTGATCAGATCCAAGCAGGAATGTTTTTCTCCATCAGTCTCCTGGGCTTCTTAGAAGGGGCCCTGGAGGGAAGTGTGCTGAGAGCAAAGGAGGGCTAGGCTTTGACTGCCATATCCTTCACATGGGTGAGCACCTTTATTTCTCCAGCTTTTCCACAGTGAAGACAGTTCTTCTGTCTCCTCCTGCACTCCATCAGCACACAAAGCCTTTTGTCCAGCCCTAGTCCTCTGGTTTGAAGGTGCTCTCTCTTCTTTCTTCTCTGCCTGGACTCCCTAGTCCTCCCAAGGCTGCATCTGTGGATGGTACAGATCTTCTGTGTAACACAGGAGAGGTGATTTCTCATGTACAGTGTCACTCACAATTCAAGCAAAGGTGTGAATTGTGTTTTTCATGGTGAGTTAACTTCTTCAGGAGTCCTGTGATTAATAACAGTTCACAGCTCTGAGCATCCTGGGCCTACTATCTACCTTGGTTAAACTTCAGTGCTTTTTTAATGCAGTGTTTGGTTGGTGTGTGAAGGCCAAAAAGAGGCTTTTGCAAATACCAGACTACTGTTTGACTGTGTTTTGCTGCTGTGGCTTTTGTTTCAGGGAATTCTGGGATTTTATGCTTGTTTTAACATAAGTGCATCTGCATCTCTAGTGCTTCCTCTTCTTTTCAGTCTCTGTGGTGGATGTTGCCCTGGCCCTATGTAGGGTTTCCCAAACCAGTGAGCTGGCACAGAAATTCCTGGCAGCAGGTGTTAGAATTGAGAATGAAGGTTCTCAGTGCAGATCATGGCAGATAACTAATCATAATTTAAGTGGGTTTTTGTCTAAGGAGGGGCTTGTTCTGAGAGCTGTGTTTTTCTCTCCTTAACTTCCATGTAGCAAGGAGCGTGCAGCTGGTGCTGGTTCAGGGGCAGCAGCTGGCCTTGCAGGTGGACACCATCGGGAAGCATGGACTACAAAAGGACCATCATATGAGGACTTGTATACCCAGAATGTTGTCATCAGCATGGAGGACCAGGAGGATCTGAACCGCTCTGCAAGTGAAGGAAAGCCAGCCAGAGAGAGACCCATTTGGCTGCGTGAGAGCACGGTGCAGGGGGCTTATGACCCTGATGAAATCAAAGATGGTAAGAAATTCACAGAGCAGAAGCACTGCTCTGCTTATACAAAGCCTTTACAGTGCTGTCAAAAATGTATTCTGCTCTGTGTGTGTGTGTACAGCTGCTGCTCCCAACACTGGAGTGTCTGCTCCTCTCTGCTGTGCAAGGCACCTGTGTGTAGGCAGATGTAAAAATTCCTTAGTTCCAGTATTGAAATGTAGGTCAGTAAAGCTGAGCTGTCCATGAAATTTTGTGGGGGCTTCTAAAATGTTAATTAACTGTTATGTCTTCCACCTTGAGAGCTTATTGCTTTTAGATGAAGGTCTTTCAGTTTCATCTAGAAAGCTGTCTCCCTAATAGGTCACTGCTGAAAAATAACATTTATTAATGTTCAGTGACTCTGAAGTCTACTAAATCTACCAGCAGTGTTTATATGCTCCCAGCCTTCTTGCCAATTGTTTCTCAAAACTTGTTATATATGAAGAATACTTAGAAACAGAGCTTCTGGAAGTACAGTAGGAAGGTCTGTCACCTCACTCATGACAGGTGAGTCTTTATCCCCTTCTGTTTGTTTCTCATTCTCTCTGCTTTTATTTTCATTCATCTTGGGGTCAGGTTGTCCACAGACCATGGTCAAGATCTTATAACCATTAGTAGAAACATTCTGCTTTGGTATGTGTGCTGTTTAAGCTTCCATGCCAAAATTGGAAATGGAGACTTTTTATGATTTTACAAAAACAAGTCAGTAAATGCAATCTTGAGTAATTTTAGGATTATGGACTGAAACTGTTCATGCCCTAGGAAGAAAAGATGGCAAAAGGGAGTCGTGTGTGAGTATGTGACCCTGGAACTTGTGCTGTGTTCAGGAGAGGAGTACTTAAGTGTAACAGAAGTGAAGAAAATAGATGTGATATAATGGTCAGAAGCTACCTGAAGAACTTATTCACATGTAATGCCTTTCAAGTGTATTATGGATCCCTAAACATTTTTCAAATAGATTAAGCAAAGTGAGATGATTGAACAACCTGCTCCTGGAGTCTGTAGCAGATGTTACTCACCAGCCATGGTGAGCTCTTACCCCATTTTTCTGCTAGACATTTAATTCACCTCTGGTTTTAAATTAACTCCTTGAGACAACTTTTGAAGTACACAGCATAAATGTTTCTTAAGAAGTCACTGAGGGACATGGAGGTGGAGTATCTCCTTACAGGATGGTAGCATCACTGCTTAACCTCCTCAGCTACTGGAAATTAGAATGGGAGCTTGTGGAAATAGCCTGAAATTGCTGCTGCAACACATAAACAGGAAGGACAGAAACTTGGGACCATTGACAAAGATTGACTGCTTAAATCTGGCAGAAACAGTTCTTGCAAGCAAGAGACAGCCCCTCTGAGCCACAAAGTCAGCCTTTGTGGAGCTATCTCTGGCTGTTGTAGTTTCACAGCTCTCAGTGTGATGAGCTATGGTATTATTTCACAGAGGTGCTCTCCTACAGCCTCTTGTGCTCCACAGTCACAAGCAGTGAGCTGAGCACAACTGCCAACATGATGCCTTTATTCTTGCTTTCTTTCAGGAATTTGGCAGTACTTTAATATTAGTAGTTGTAGCCATCATCCATTACTACAGCTTTATTTACAATGAAAACAGAACTCCAGTGAAATTAGGTATGGTTTTTTTGGCCTATATTTTACCACAGGAAAGGAGTGGCCACAAACTGCCCTGGCAAAATGCAGAACTTACTTCCTTCATGTTATTTTTTCATCTCAAGTTGAGAAACCAGCACATTTCTTTCTGGAGGGGAAAGACTTGGGAGCCACCTGCCTGGATGTGATGCCGAAACCATGAGGGTGTGTGTCTTGGAGGAGTGGGCAAGTGGCTGCCTATATGAAGGCAGAGTGCCAACACCTCAGCTCCAGCAATTGTTCATAGGCAGCATCTTTTGGTGTAAGACAGAAAGTTTGCCACAGGGAGCCTGTCCTACTTTTTAGGCCTTTTTTTTTCTCCATATTTGATTTTTTGTTGAGTTTTTTAATTATTTTTTTCCATGCTGCCTGTAGTTCTTTTGGTGCTAGGTGGACTCACAGCCCTCTCACCCAGTGTAGGATGAGGAGAGCTTTTCTGTGGGATGCTACTTTTTGAGCAGAATTTTACCATTTGAATCCATGAACTGCAGACATCCTGCCTACAAGAGCCATATTGAACCCTCCCAGCTGTTGTACAGCCAAGTTTACTGAAAGAGGAGCACAGGCCAGGTGTGTCAGCTGGGACATTGCAGTCCCCTTCAAATACGAGGTGCAGGTAGGGAGCCACAGGGACTGTCTGGGCTGTGTTTCTACTTGGAGAGCAGGCACTGGTTAGTGCTGTGCTGCACAGCTGGGTTGCAGGCTCTCAGCTGCATCTGCTCCATGCCACCACCATCTTCCTGTAAGGAGCTTTTCCCCTTCCTGCCTGGTATACGTGCACCTCTGACCTCACCAGGCATGGCTGCTCTAAATGTTGTTTTATAACACATGGTTTCCACACATTCTTTGTCTGTCTGGATCCATTTCTTCTCTGTGTTAATCCTTATAGGCAAGGAGCTCAACAAGATAGGGCCTGGGCTTGAGGTCTGTATTTTAAGGACTGCTTTGCTTTCTGCTCCGCTGTAATGCCTGAGTTGGACACCTCTCTGGGAAAGTCTTTTCCAGGTGCCTGCCCATCATGCATTTCTTGTCTTCATTGCAATGTGCTCCTGGTTGAGGCTTCCATCTGGGACTCACAGTGACTCTAGGCCTACCAGCTCCTAGGAAATGTCAGTACTTGCTCTGCCATAATGAGACATAACTGTCTCTGCCTTTCAAGGGAGAGGAGGAGTTGGCATAGAGAAAGGGTGTGACTTGTCCAGCTGAGCTCAGTGGCAGTAATTAAAGAAGGTTAAGAAAACTTCCAGGGCCATCACACAGATCTCTGTGAGGAAATGCTCATTCCCTCGTGTCCCTTTGCAGGGGGCCGGGATCTGGATGCGTTCCAGGAGCGTGAGGAGAGCCGGGCAGCCCTGGATGACAATGAGGAGGTGATGCGTGCCCTGCTCATCCATGAGAAGAAGACGCCTTCTGCTTCCACTGTCACCGTCAGCGGTGCTGCTCCTCTCTCCGGTGGCAACGCCAGTGACTCCGAGAGTGAGACGAGCGAGTCAGAGGAGGAGTCCCCTCCTCGCCCTGCCACCACAGCCACCACTACATACGGGCTGGAGGAGGAGGAGGAGGATGAAGAGTTCGAGGTGGTGGCAGAAGACCCCACTGTCACAGTGGCTGGGCGTCCACATTCTTACAGCCAAGTGAGCCAACGCCCCGAGCTGGTGGCCCAGATGACGCCGGAGGAAAAAGAGGTTTACATAGCCATGGGGCAACGCATGTTCGAGGACATGTTTGATTAACTGCTCCCTGCCATGGCATTTTTTAAAAGGTGACTTTTTAAGGCAGAGACTCTTTAGCAGAACAGAAGGCTGGAGCGCATCTCCCTCCCCTGTGCGCAGGCAGGGTCACTGCGGCTCAGCACTCCTAATCTCAGGCATCCTGCTCCCCATGAGCAGGGAGCAGCAGAGCTGCATGTGCCAAAACACACAGGGGAGGACGAGTCTCAGAAGTGAGGGTGCTTGCAAGGTAAAAATCTGCTTCAGGGTGCCCTGCACAGGCACTGTTTTAACCTTCTCCAAGGCCCTAGCAGCTCTTTCTCCCGATGGCTTTAAGTTGATTTTTGTTACAGATCCCAGTGAAGTCCTCATCCCTGCTCTCAGGGCACATAAGGGCTCCGTAGTCTGAGCAGAGCGCTCTGCAGAAGAGGGCATGTGTAACATACAGCTGCCTGTGCTCAGTGAGGGAACAGGAGAGGGAAGCATTGTCTGCTGATGGCAAGCTTGGACAGGGCTTGTAGCTGACCCTCTGCCAGCAGCCACTGGCCACCAGAGTGGCTCTTTCTAAGCAGGCAGAAACCTGCCTCTTTCTGTAGGCAGAAACCTTTTCTGCTCCTTTTTACTCCCTCCTGGGACTCAGCACCTCAAGGTCAGGTGTAACTTGAAACAGGCAGAGTGAAAGCCTTGGCAAGCACATGCAGTCAGTCACTTTTTGTCAGTGTAACAAATGCCCTCATGGATCTGAGCTGCCAGTGCTCTGACTTGCTGGGAGCTACCTTCAGTTTCCAGTATTTCTGCCTGTTGCTTCTGCCTAGCCCTGTCCATGAAGACATGCAGACAGTTCACCGTGGGCAGAGCTGCTGTCAGGCAGTGCCAGAGAAGTAGCATAACTAAGTTTTATTTGCAATCTCACCAGGGCTGTATGATTTTAAGACGAATTATACAATTTTGAATTCAGCTTGGCACACTCTTTTACCACAGAAAGACATTTATCAGTGCCTATAGAGCAATATGTTTTTAATGTTTTTCTCTTTCAATTGAAAATGTTGCTTTTTTAAAATTGTTGTGTTTTCCTACATCGTACTACAATAAAACAAAATTATAGAAGAATTCTGTGTTCCAGAGAGTAGGGACAGCATTATGTCCTGTTCCACTTATATGGGCGGTACAAATTTGCTGTTCACTGAGACTGTAAATCTGTTTTATACTGACTATGCTTTCTATGTTCTGCTAACCTTGTAATGCCTCCTTGGTGGTTTGATTTTCAGTTTCTCAGTACTCTTTTTTAAATAGTGTTTTAATTTTTCTTTTAAGTCATTTTAAAGAGGAATAAATAAACAGAAATTTCTCCCCTTTGTCATCTTTCAGTTTATCTTGTGCTTAGTTGGGAACATTGTTTGCTTATAATTTTGATTTATTGGATTCAAGGAAAAAAAAACTATTTGAGCTCTCCTTTGAGAGAACCATTTGAAATCCCACTGTACATTGTTTCTCCTTAGCAGAGCTTCCTTGAATGCCTCTTGGAATCTCCTGCACTTCCAGGATGGATGTTCCATTACATCAGTGTTACGTAAAAAAACAGAGACTGGTTTTGATCAGCACTTCCATTTCTTCCCTCCTTCCTCAAGGGAAGTGTAGGCTGATGGTAGAGGACTCGCAGACATTGTACTGCTGGTTAAAATGGTGTTCTTGTGTAGACAGGCTTCCGAGATCTTGTATCAAGCTTCCCAGAACTGATAAGTCAGATTTGGTGATCAGCTAGCAGAAAACAATGTGCTGTACCCATTCTGTCTAGATTTAATCTAGCTGAATTCAATATTAACACTGGAGAAAAGCAGGTAGATTTACAAGGAGCCAAAAGCAGAAACTGAGAACTAATCCTGAATACAGAAAGCTGCTTGTGGTCTGAACTCACTGGGACCATATACTGAGTTTTCAGTTTGCAAAATCAAGCTGTAGGTTTAGTAAAGATGAAGTGAAGAAATACCCACCATAAAAACCTATTAAGGTAATGATTTTCTTAGTAAACACGTTTAATTGTGGTTTGTGCAGCAGTTGCAGTTTTTGTCATTCAGCAAGGCACATCCTGCACATGGGGCAATGGGAGCAGTAGTTGTGGGGTTTGCCTTCCGTTTCTCATCCACCACATGCAGCCCTTGGGAGGGCTGGAAAGGTCAAAGGTGCATCATTGCAGATGCCATTGTTGTTTCCTGCTCCCTCCAACAGTTCCTAGCATTAGAAAGCATGGCTTCTCTGCTCTGTTCCAGCCAGTTGGGGCTGTTGAGGGACAGCCATACATGGCTGCTTCCCTGTCGTGACAAGCACAGCTTGAATGAACAGAAGACACAGTTGATAGTGCCCTCTTTGTCTTCCCACAGCTGAACAGAGCTCTGCACACATGCCAGCAGGGAAAAACAGCCTCTGCAAGCAAAGCCAGGCACTGCCAGAAGGTTGGGGCTAATGCAAGGGATAAAGCCATCAATTCTGAGGAAGGCCCAGCCATTTCCCCTGCCTGCTGGAGCACATGTGCTGCATTAATGCTAACCCAATAATGCTGTCAGGCCTTCCTGGGTGGATGTTCTGTCTAACCCCATTCAAACCAGTTCCTGCATCTGCTTCCGGCCTAAAGCCCATTTTATCTGATGAGTGATACCTGAGAGTTCAAGAAACATTTGGACAACGCTCTCAGGCACTTGGTGTGATTCTTGGGGATGTCCTGTGCGAGGCCAACAGTTGGACTTTGATGATGCTTGTGGGTCCCTTCCAACTCAGAGTATTCTATGGATGTACATGAGGGCAGGTCACTGGAGCTCTCTCTGGAAAGAGAACTGCATTTCTCTGGCTGCTCATGCTCTTCTTCCCAATGGTCAGAGGTGCCTTTCCCAGCTGCCTCTTTCTGTTCCCACTGCAGGTCAAGAAAACTGCAATGGAGTGCTCCCTGGCCCAGTGCAGAACAGGCAGGCCAGAGCAGATTAGGTAAGCTGTTGGTGGAGGGAATGTGCATGGTAAACCCTGAAGAACAGAAACATTAAAATATTTTCTACTGAGCTTCCAAAAATTGGCTTCCTCCATCCAGCTCTTCTTGTGCTGCTGCCTCCTTCAGATTTGGAATGAACAGACTTGCTCTGTGAGAGTCAAGGGATTTGAAGTTCCCCTGGAGGAATCCTAGAGGGCAGAAAAATAGCACCACCTCCTTCCTGAGACATCTGAGGAGCTGCGCCTCAGTGATGTCTGCCGTGCCAAGACATGCTGTGAAGTTTAAGAGGGCCTGGCAAGGGAAGCAGCCTGCTGTGCTTGGGTCTCTGTCTCCCACTGTGCCTCCCTAGGAGGAGAGAGAAAATTGTCTCAGGAATCAAATGCGAGACAAAGTCTTCGTGGAAACAGAAAGGTTATGAGCAGGTGGAAGGACATGTTGGCAGCAGGGCGAGCCAGCAGGCTGTGCGGGGCGAAGCAGCAGCAGCCCTGTTCCTCTGCCGTGTGTCAGCATAAACGAGGGAGGCTTTGGGCCCTGTCCTTTGGAGCAGGGCCATGTCACACAGTGCTCCAGGTAATTGCTCTGGGCTGTCCAGGACTGGTACTGCTTTACCCCACTGGAAGCGCTGGGCTAGGTAACCATGCCCCAGGCTTGTTCACAGGAGGCTCGGGAGTATTGACCTAAGCATGGACAGCCAAGGATCCGTAAGCATCACAATACACTCCAGTTTAAAGTGTATTGACTATGAGACAAGTCTCCAGCAGCAGAGGAGCTGGGGCTGACGTGTAGCTTCTCTCTGCTGAGCGGCTTCCAGAAAAATGATCAATATTTACAAAGTCCAAGGAGATCATCGATAGGATAGGATAGGATAGGATAGGATAGGATAGGATAGGATAGGATAGGATAGGATAGGATAGGATAGGATAGGATAGGATAGGATAGGATAGGATAGGATAGGATAGGAGGCATAGCTAGATGCTTGAATCTGTTTAAGATGTGAATCCACAGAGAGTCATGGAGAGGCCACTGCTAAAAGGAGTGGCAGCCCAAAGCATGGGGAGCAATGTCTGAGTGCTGGTGCTCTTGGAAAGCTGCCTGCCTGCCTGCCTGCTCCCTGCTAGCACACAGAGAGCAGAGCACTGGCAGCACCAGACTGTTTGGGACTACAGTCCTGTCCCTGTGGCAGAGCCATTTTATCTCTCTTTCAAAATTATCCAGGGAAATTGGGCTTTTGCCTGTTTGGGATACCTAAATGAGCTGCCAGAAAGCAGTTCCTTATTTACCAGCATTCAGATAGAGAGAGAGAATGAACCTAATTTATATTCAAGCAAAAATCAGACTTTGGAAGCACCTGGTATCTCATTAAAAAACATTAAGGACAGTGAGTATTAGTGCAACCATCCTGAAGCAGCAGACAGTCTCTGAAGAAGATGCTTTAAATATAATAGGTATTTTTTCTTAAAATGTGTTTGTGACCTAAATATAATTTAATTTCCATGCCTTTGAAGGGTGTGATGCTAATGAAGCAGGCAGGGATGGCAGAGAGGAGGCTGAGGCAGCCGCATGGGAAGTGGCTGCAATGCAGTGCGTTAGAGCCCCTGCGTGCGCTTCGCCCCGGCCGTCACAGCCACCAATGCATCAGCCCTGCCTCAGCCCAGGGCTGTCCAGGCAGCAGGAGGAAACCTTGGGCTGCTCAGCCAGGGAAACAGGCAGGGATCCAGCCAGAAAATGAAGGCTGATCAAGTGCTGTTCCACAAGCATTAATGTCTGTGTACAAAAAAAGGTACATCTGGTAAGGAGGAAAAATCGTGTCTTGTATAGATGTGATTAAAGCCCTGACATTACTGCTTGTGCTTATTTTTCACCTGGAATCTACTGCCAGTCTCTGCCATCCCATTACTTGCTGGAAGAAGGAGGGTGAGCAGTGGTAATTTTGCAGTGAGCTAAAATTGTGCATAGAGCTGAGAAGCCTGGCTCAGTTCCTCCTGGTGAAAAAGATCCTCCTAGCCTTAAGCATTTATTTTCTGCACTTCTGACAATGGAAATCTGCCTGAGCCAATGCCAAATTTGCCAGGATCTGATAGCACAGTCTGTGCTTTTGCTGTTTTCTCATGACATGCATTGTGGGGGGACAAGTATGTCAGACAACACTAATGTTTGTAACCAGCTGACCTGGGTGTGCTTTACGTAGCAGCGTCTGAACCAGCTCTGGCCCATGCCAGGCAATGATTGCTTGGGTCATCTTGGTTGGGTTATCAATACCTGCTCTTTACAAAGGTGCTGGTTGTTGTTCTCCTAGTCAGTGGTGATGGGCTGTCATAAATTCAAGCCATCTGCAATCACACACAGGTGTCAATTTAAAATTAAGTTTCAAGCCCTTCACAACCACCACTACCAAGCAGCTCCAGCTTGTCCCGTGTCCACTCCTGGGACATGTGGCTCTCTCAGGCCAGGTGCACCAGGCAGGTCTCAGCCATGACTGCCTCAGCCTGTGCCACATCCCAGCACAGAGGTTTAATGAATGATAGGTTTGTGTTTTCTCCAGAAGTGAGCTCTGCCTGGGCTCAGGCCCCTGAAATTCCTGCAGTGGGTAGGAAACAGGCATCAGCCCCAGGCTGGTCATGCATTCTTTGCTGCTTTAACTAGATGTGATCTGGTAGAAGTGAGTTTGATTCTTATTTTTTTAACCCTTTTTGTTCCTTGGGAATATTTTGAGTTTCTGAATTTCTCATGTTTCCCTGCTGCTTCTAACAAGAAAAAACTTTCTTTTTTTTTTTTTTTAATTTTTTTATTATTTTAAAAACATAAATGAGACTGTAATATCTTGGTAGAGAGACCTATCTGCTCTCCCTGCCCTGTCAGCACAATCATTCTTCCATTGCCAGACAGTGCTTTCTTCCAAGAAGATGTATGCTTTCAACATCTCCCAGCCCTTCTGGTGATGTTAAGAGATGAAAATCATTCCCAGTACAACACAGAAGAGTAGAGGAAAATGAAGTTAGAAGGCAATTGGGCCTTAAGAACATGGTGCATTGTGAGAGAATTTCACTCTCTCCCAAGCCACATGGGTGCTGTATACAAACAAAGAAAAATACAATGTGATGATGAAGAACTTGGCTTATAGTGCATTTACCCTGGTGTATCCTCTTGTCTCTGAGCCCATTAGGAAGGGTGATATTCTTCAAGTGTGCCAACCTCTTGTAAGTTATATAAGGCATCAGGAAGGTCCCAAGTTAGCAACCAACTTCATCAGGAGCTTGTGGGTCCATTTGAATGATCTGACTCCTGCTTTCCCCATGCTGAAAGGTTTGGTGCAAAGATACCTCACAGCAATTAGTTAGGAAACTGAGCTCAATTGTGACATTGAGAAGTATCTTTTTCCTCAATATTTCACCAGAATTTGTGCTCTTAAGTCGCTGTAAGAGAAACAGACATAAAGGCCTGTAGGGGGCTGCCCAGTCCTCCTCAGACATGTCGCCCTTTGGGAATGTTAACACATAAGGACTTTTGTATGGTTTGGGTAGAAGCTACTGCCAAGAGCAGCATATGATAACTGGAGTTTTTGTTAACTAGACAGTCACATCATTGCAGCTGTCTGAAGTGTGGACTAAAAGTGCTGATATCCACAGACAGCAGACATGGGTTCTTACAGCTGAACATATGTCAAAATGCCACATTTTCAGCTTTTCTGCTGTTGGGTTGGTTTTTCTTTAATTCTTTGCATTTTTGCAAATTCTTTGCATCTCATGCAGCAGGCTCAAGCACCTTTTTGGTGCTACCACAAACTAAAGACTTCCTTGAGGCATTGCTAATTCACATGCTAATGGAATCTGCCCCAGGAAAGGTGTGAGTCAAGCCATTAGAAACACGGAAGACAAGCCAGATGAATAGTGTGGGCAGCAGTGCATTTGTTCAGGTGGTCAAAGCCAGTGAACAGGAGATGAACAGCTCCCTGGTTGCAGAAAGTCTGTAGGGCACTCCAAGTCTGCAGTAAACATAAAAACTGCTTTATGCCTAAGTCAGTAATAAAAAGAGCATCAAGACTGGAAGTCCATTTTGGGAAGGAAATAAACTGTGCATTACTGAGGGATTATTTATGTTCGTTGAGTAGAAAGCGAACCAGAACCTTTCTCTGTCCCATATGCTAGACCCTTTGACACCTGGGGACGTAACAGTGACGCAGAAATGGGAACCATTCTGACCTCACAGCTGCCAATGGATTGATCTGCACAGGAAATCCAGCACTTTTTAGCACTAGAAGAAGCCAAGTATTCAGTGAGACCAATGCAGCCTGTGCTGTAGCAGTGACAGCTGCAGAAGCACAGAGACAGCTGTTGTGATTCAATACTCATGCTTGTCCTCTCTGGTTTTCACAGGAGTCATGGCCATGCTGCAGGATTCATGGAGCATATCACCAGAAAGAACTCTACATGGAATGTGGTCTACTGCAGATGGTTGCTTTCCTTCCTTCCTGGCCCGGCCACTTCCTGCTGCCCTCCTCTTGTATTTTGAAAAGATAAAATTTGAAGAATAACGAATTTTCCCTTTAACCAGAGATAACAAAACAAATGATACTCAAGCCTGCAGCTTAATGGCAAGGAATCAAGGAGAGAAAGTGGTTGCAGATGCCTTTCCGTCTGTTTTGTTGACACTTTTCCTCCCACCAAGGACTGTAACTCCATAAAATCATAGAATCTCAAGAGGGCCTCACAGGAGAGCAGGAGCTGTATTGCTGGGATGTGGGTGGACTGTCCAACCCATCCCAAGGGACAGAGCAGGGGGCTCCCATGCACATTTCCAAGGCACTGCATATCTGTAGGATGAAAACTGTGAAAGTGTAGAGGAAAGTGAAGAAGTATCAGGAGAGCAATAAACAGGGCACTTATCTCCTCCTTAATCACAGCCCAGCCTTCAGCAGGTCTGCAGGGAGAACAAATGGATTAAATACAGGTATTAAATGAAATCTTGGAAACATTTCCCTCACCTGGCAGGACTGAGAAGCTGATGGTTATGAGGGAGTGCTCCCAGTGCATTTGAGCTGAGAGAGGGAACCAAAGGAGCTGGGGCCATGGTTGACCCTATACAGCCATGAGATTGAATAACCTGGGCTTTTGCTGTTGCCAGGGTCAGTCTTGAAATTTCCTGGATATATCACAGAATCACAGAATTTCTAGGTTGGAAGAGACCTTCAAGATCATCGAGTCCAACACATGCTCTAACACCCCAACTAAACCATGGCACCAAGTGCCACATCCAGTTGTTTTTTAAACAATCCAGGGATGGTGACTCCACCACCTCCCTGGGCAGGCCATTCCAGTACTTTATCACTCTTTCCATGAAAAACTTTTTCCTGATATCCAACCTATATTTCCCTTGACACAGCCTGAGGCTGTGTCCTCTCATACTGTCTGTTGTTGCCTGGAGAAAGAGACCAAACCCCAGCTGACTGCAACCACTCTTCAGGAAGTCGTAGAGAGTGATAAGGTCACCTCTGAGTCTCCTTTTCTCCGGGCTAAACAACCCCAGCTCCCTCAGTCATGAGAGGAGCTGTGCTGGGTGGCTGTGGTGGGACTGTGGGTGACAGTGACACTGACAACATAGCAGTGGCCCTGCCACTCACAGCTAATGTTATAATTCGATCAACAGTAATTAAAACAAAGCAGCAGGGTATTATTTGCATAATAAGCCCCCCCTTTAAATGAGTGTCTGTCCTCAGACTCCTGAGCTAACTCAGCCCACTGGTGCCACTGACAAAGCTGTATCAGAACCGTGCCTCCCTGAGAGGCAGCCCCAGGTGAAAACAGGATGGGAGGAGATGAGCATGGAAATTACGAATTAACAGCCCGTTCATTTATCAGGCACACACAGGCTCTGCCATCTCCTCACCAGCATGTAACACACAGTCCCACCACTGAACTCACTATGCAATTTTAGATCTTTGGCTTCTTTTGAATGCAAGTAACTTTTAGCTCTCTACTTATTTCCCTTATTTCATCATTTTATTTATGAAATTAAGATTGATATTTCCTCTATTGGTGCTCCTGAGAGGCAGTTACACCTTTGTAATTTACACCTTTGATCTACCTGCTATGACTATGACTATAGCTAGAATCATTTTCTTCCTGCCCAGGAATCTCCAAACTCCAGAAGCGTTTCTGATCCATTTCTTTTGTTCCATCACCTCTATTCCCCTGATGTCACAGAGAAGTCCATATACAGGAAACATCTTCAGAAACTCTCCAGTGACCTGAGTTGCTTTTCTCCAGCTCTGCAGAGAAATGATGATGATGTCCCTCATCTGTTATGTGATCGGTCATCTGGAGAGACTATTCCTCACACAGAGGGGAGTTAACATGAGCTGAGGGATTCCAGCAAAAGTTTTATCATAAGTCAACCTTCAAAAAATATTAGATGCAAAAAATATCACTGTGCCTTTCCAGTGCCAGAGGCAGTCAATATAACTACCTGTGATACAGCTTCCCAGGGGCACTATGTCTCCTCTCCCTTTCCACAGCCTGGACACTGGAAGTTCATCCAAGGGCTCAGCTACTCAGGTGAGCAGAAAAATCTCAATAGGATGGAACATAACAGGGAACAAAGAGCAGAGATGCTGCAGAGGCTCTGGAGAGTGGGAACATGAACCTGGAAACATTCTTCCCTGTTCCTCTTGTTTCCACTAGCTTCTGTTCCCAGTTGGCAGAGGCCTGTCCCAGTGCCACCACACAGCTCCCAAGCATGAAGCAGCATGGCACAGAGGTACATGAGTTGCTCTGGAGTAGCAGGAGTGCCATCAAACCATATGCCTTTGGAGTTCATCTGGCTTTACACAGAGAATTGTTTCAGGAGCCCCCTCATGTGCCTCCTGCACAGAGCTCACTGACCCTGTGGTTTAATTGCTGTGGCTCTCTGCTGTCCCAAAGCTGCCAAAGTGCTTCTGGAGCACAGCTGGCAACAGCAGTGATGGATGAGCTTGCAGCATAGGGCATCCAAGCCATAACCAGCCTGGATGTGAAGTGGCATCAGAAGAGCCAGCTCCCATGTCTCCATCTGCAGAGCAGGACACTCACAGCCTGGACAAACAACTTGTGAGGAGCTGGGATTTTACTGTGTATTCAAGTAGGTGTGTCTCCATGACACCTGCTGTCCCTCTTGGGTGACAGGCTTGGTCACCATCAGGGTGGCACTGTCAGGAACAGACAGGGTTGCTGCAGGCTGCTTCATGGGGACATGATCCTGTGAGCTCAGGGGAGGAGCAGTTCCTCAGGGAAATACGGGAAATCACCACTCAAAGGTGTGGCGTAACCTCTGGAGACACGTGATCAAGTGAGAAAAAATCCCGTCTTGTATGGCAGACTTTCTTCTTCATGCAGCTGCCAAGAAGTATCAGCTGTGATTTTTTTCCAGCTGTGCTGGTGGCAGATGCCTGTGGGTGGATTTTGAACTGGAGGGTTTAGCTGCACCAGTGCAAAATCCCTGCTGTAAACAAGGCTGACGTCTGTATCTGCCTTTCATTCCTACAGCAGCCCTTTCCTCTCTCCCCCTTCTCCTCTCTAATAAAGACATCCTGGCAAGCTTCCTGTTTTTCAAGAAGGCTCATAGCTGCCATTTGCCCTGGCTTTGGCTTCATGCAGGCCTCTTCCTCTGCCCCTATTAATTCCCCTGTAAATCGGATCATGATGAAAGGCAAACGGCAGTGTAATTTAATTGTCCTGCGAGCACAGCGCGCTGGAGAGGGATGCTGGCAGGGATAAGTCCTGCTCATGAGACGCCTTTTTTATCCCTATATTTTACTTTGCAGGGGAAGGGGGGCACTTAGCATTAGCTTTCTCTTGCCATGTGACTTCTCGTAATGCCCCGGAGTGAATCGTGGAAGTTCACTGTGCTACAGCTTCCCCTCACTGGGAGAATAAGAAAATTGAGATGTCCCCACTCTGTATGGGTGGGAATTAATTAGGTAATTGTTGGACAGAGCTCTAAAATATAATGTGCTCCCTCATTCTGGCTGTCAGGCAGCTCCATAACTTGGCAGAGCACCGTTGGATTCCATCCTGTCTCTAGAGAATGGGAGTTGAGGGTGAAAAAGGGATGAGGAGCAGAGAGATCGGTGTCAGAAGTGTTTCTGCAGAGAGACAGGTCCCTTAACAGAGAGCAGGGGCAGCAGCGGGTTGTGGGTTGTGAAATGGGTCTGGAACTTAATATAAAAGCAGCAAGGGCTCGGGCACACGAACAAACCACGCTGGGTAGGAATGCACAGCACATGAAGTGAGCCCCAATACCTCTGTGTCACTGAGCTCTTTCCCCCAGGCAAGCTCAGGGTAACACAGATTATGGTACATTTTTTCCATCAGGGCTTGCTGGGCCTGCTTTCCTAGGCAGAGTGGTAGCAGGGAGATGGACAGCTCCTCTGCTCTGGCTGAGGCACAGTGACATGTTTGCCTTCTCATCTTGAACTTTTCCTTGGGGACAGTGTTGACTCTTTTCTTCCTCTTAACTTAGAATTCCACTAAAACTTTCACCAGATTCTAATCCTTTAGGGAACAGTCTCTAGCAATTAGGAAACTGCACTAAAGCGATGTTTTACTGGGGATCTGCTAGCTGATACTGTGGGAAAACTCAAGATGGGTGTTGAGCTGGAGTCAAGGGGCACTGGGGCTCTGCTCTGAGGTGAATTTATTCCCAGGGAGTCTGATACTCTGACATGTGAGCTCATGTATGATGGAGAGATCAGCAGCAGGTGCCTCCTGCATGGAAGTGGAGGACCCTGCACGTCTTTCCTTGCCCAAATGGTGGGAACAAGACAGGGGAGGAGAGTGGGGCAACCTTGAGCGTCTTCACAGGAGATGAGACTCTTAATTGCTGCCATCACCAGGTTTGTCACCAAAAGGGTCTGCTGTTAATAACGAGTAACCTGAAACAGTCACCTGTCCAATGTGCAGCACCAGTGGAACCTCTCAGCCCTTCAACTGCTGCTGACCCCAGAGACCATCAGCTGCATCAGGTGCTAGCTGCAATTACACACACTTACATTTTCATGGTTTGGGTTCTTCTGCTTCTCTGCCCTGAAATTCCCAAGCTGGTCTTCACTTCCTCTCCCCCATCAAGACCAAAAGGTCTTGCTGGTAAAATATTCCTTTTCCACGCTTTAAAATGTCTGATGTAGAAAATGTACATGCTTCTGACTTGCCCTCCAGGTGTCTTGAGATTTAATTAATCCCAAGTCACATTTGAATATCTTCTGAGACAGGCATAACACGAATCCACTTGCAGAGGAAAAGGCATGCAGATAATTGCTTCTGTGCCTCTTAGTATGGGGAGAATGTCTGTCAGATGGAGAGTCACTTCCTTACATATTTCTGATGAATTACTGTTTTCATTTAAATCCTGTAAAATAATGATGTAAGTTGGTGTGCTATTGAGAATGTTGGCCCCAGAATTATTTCTGGATCAGATACTTATTGCTGAACAGTGTTCAGCCTTCTGCAGGTTGCATGTCTCTGCAGCTGAAAGAGACCAGGTTTAGATTAGATATTAGAAAGAGATTCTTCACTGTCAGGGTGGTGAGGCACAGGGATAGGTTGCCCAGAGAAGCTGTGGATTGCCCATACCGGGAAGTGTTCAAGACCAGGTTGGATGGGGCTTGGAGCAGCCTGGTCTAGTGGAAGGTGTTCCTGCCCATGGCAGGGCGGTTGGAACAAAATGATCCAAACCATTTTGTTAACATCAGGGTGAGATGGACTTATAAAGATCTCCCACGTAAAGACCGGTCCTCACCTGGATTTGGCTGTTCTTCTGTGATAGGAAATGTGATAAGGAAATGCTTTGCTGGACAGAGCCATTCTGAAATCGAGAATCAGATAAGGAGCAAGGATGTACCAAGTTCATCAAGTGACTTCATCTGCTCTGAGACTGAGCCCCGGTTCTCTGTGACTTCTCAATAGCTGGGTGCTCATGGTCACCCCTTCCCTGGCTCCTCACCAGACCTTCTGGAGTAACTTTTTCTCATTTGGAGTTGAATGTCCACCTGCCAGACAGCTCTAAGTGGTTAAACTCAAACCCGTGTCTAAATCAGATTCCAGGTTTAAACACAGTCATCACCAAGGACACAGCTGCTGAACAGGCAGAGTAAGAAAGAGATGCAAACCAGAATGGTAGGCAAATGCACTCAGACTTTGACACCTGAGATGTTTATAACCCAGACTATTTACAGTGAGATGTCAAACATAATTTGAAGATTACCAAGTTGTCTTGCAATGAAGCAAGCAGGAGGGAAAAGAGCAGCAAAACCAGTTGTGAGATGACTCTGAGCCCATTTACCTGAAGGATGGTTTAGAAAGGATGAGTCTGACAAACCCCTTCAGTTTCCATGTCATATGGAATTGCAGCATCAGACATATTAAAAATACAACCTGATTCCTGGTGCATGTAAGACTAAATCTATTGGTCTGCCCCATTTGGCCTGCAAGATGCCCCGGTCTGCCACAGCTTCTGTTTTTCTTGTAAGTAAACTTGTGTAGAGAACTTGCCACACAGAAGTATCTTCTGGGAAATGCCAGATATTGACAGCAAGCACCAGAACCTTGAAAGCTTAATGAGTAACTCTTTCTGTACATCCTACACAAAGAGGAGGATATCTTTGGTAGACCAAATTGAAAACACCATATCTCATTTTGTTTGAGCTCACTGCATTTTTCTCTAGTGCTGTGTGAATGACAAATCCCTGGAAAAACACTCTCAAGGTGAGGATGTAATACATGTGCCTGTGTTTGCATGAGTACATGTTTGTTTAGAGAGACTTTTGAAGTACTTGTACTAGAAAGAAATATGTGACTTGTCTCTGAGATGTTCTCCTCTGCACAAGAGGTGAAGTGTGGAATACAGTGCTCCTAGGTGAGGTTGTCTTATCTCAAGTATTTATGTACAATTAAGTTAACTCAAGGCTGATTTTAGACCTTGTACAAAGCTGTTGGACCCAGTGTTCCAGCTTTGTGCCTGTGACTTGACAGTGCTGAGATCTGTGTGTCATCTTGAGTCTAAGTGATTTTACTGGGATTTGGTGATGAAATGCATGGGGTTTCTAGTATTTGCTGGCCAAAGGGTTTCACCTATTCTGCACAGAAATACATACATTTTAATTTCTTGTCCTCATTGCTTGATGAATAGGCAGCCCTGAAAGGCAGTCAGAGCATCTCTGTTGGTGCCAGTCTTGGCCTGCAAAGTCTGGAGTTGGAGAAGGGAGGAGAAGTGAGCCTGTGATCATGCTCCTGGCAGTATAGCACAAACAGCCCAGATACCAGAGCAGCAGGAAACAAGTGTGTCCAATTTGTGCACAGGATGTGATTTCCATGCTCATCAGATAGTGGAAACTGGAATAAATAGAATTAATGATCTCTTGGGACCATTGCAGACAGTGTGAGGGGAAGTTCTTCAGCAGAGAGCTGCACTTTCCCACTCTAAGTGCCCTGAAATGCTCTCACCAGGTATACAAAAAAGGAAAATCCTGCTGTTATCCCACACTTTCTCCAACCATCTTCCACATCAAATGCTCACAAATGAATGAAGGATAAGATTGGAAGCAAAGGTGGGAAGAAAAGTTCAGCACTCCCACTGGAGAGAGGATGCTCTGGAAGAATCAGTGCTGAGCCTGGCACTGCTCCTGAAGACTGATCAATATTCAGAGTAGTAAAGGGGCACAGAAATGTGGCAATTACTTAGAGAGGAGCAATGTGCACAGCAGGACCCTGTAATAGCTTGACATGCCCAAATCTTGGAATATGTGCTGCTGTGCTCCAAGTTACAGCATCCTCAAAGGGATATATTGGCTCTATAGGGTGACCAACTCCACAAGAGTATTGTCACTTCAGCGTTCTGTTTCCCTGATTGTCCATTTTGAGTCTCCAAACTCAGGGCAGTGTGGGGGAGTAGGATGTGCTGAGGTCACCGCTGTTCCTTGCTGAGGGGCAGGGATGGAGTTGGGAGGACTCAGACCTGGGAGCCCAGCAGCACTGCCAGGTCCTAGAATTAGACAGGGGGGAGATAGGGAACAGTTCCTCTCAGAGGAGAGACTAAATACACTAAGACTCTGTCCTTTCCAGTCTTTCTTTCCTGGGGGCTGGGCAGATCCTTTGAGAGATAGCTTTGAGTGCTGGAGTGCTCCTGGGACTGTGGATCATGACTTATGACAAGGTCTGGTTTTCTCTGCTGATTACAGAGCCTTTGTAACTCTGACACCACCATGCCCCTCTCCTCGAGATCCCACAGGTGTATCTCCTCCTACAAATTCCAGCCCTGATTCTAAAAGGACCCACTGCTGAGATGGCAGCTACTTATTAAAGATCCATTCTTCACAGTAGAAAAGGAACTGGAAAAGAAATGAAAATTTTAATTAATGCTACTGATGGTTTATAGAAGAAGAGCAGTAAGAAACACCTTTGGTGTGAGACTGATATTAAACTGTGTCTAAAATTACTTTTCCTCCTTTGAAAGCAAAAAATAATTAACTGTGAAGTGCTGGCACTGTAATTCCAGCTCTGAGTGGTGGTGCACATATTTAGTGCTTTAGTTGGCCAGTTCTGAGAGATCCCAGGGGACAGGGTTTATAACAAGTATATTATCTCCTCATCAAAGAGGTATTTTTTTCATTTTAGAGGAAAAGCATAACTCAATCAATGATGTTCACCAAACCCCAAACTAATTGAAGTCAGGGGCCTTCCAGCTGAAGGCCCCACTAGAGTAGGCCCAATTAAACAGGTTATTTATGGCTTTGTCCAGCAGAGTCATGGATAGCTCCAAGAAGAGAGATTTCCTAATTTTTCTGGACTCTATTTCAATCTTTTATGACCCTTATAAGGATAAAGGAGCTTTTCCCATACCACATCCAAATTGCTTGCTTCTCACCTCATCTGTTTTCTCTGCCACAGTGCATCTCCAAGAAAAATCTGGCTCCATCTTCTCTGTGCCCTCCCATTGCAGAGAACATCAAGATCCCCCCACACCTTTCTTACATCTGAACAAACCCAGTTCACCCAGCTTCTCCCTGTATGTCACACGCTGCCCTTCCTTAACCATCTTGGAAACCTGCTGCTGAAATCTGTGTTAACGTGTTTCCTCACTGGGGAACCCCAAAATGGAGAAGATACTCCAGGCACATTGTTGGGTTGGGTGAAACAAACAGATTCTGCAATTGAATTCCCAAATTTAATGTTGGCAATAAGCCCCTGGCCTCAGGATTAGAAGTTTCCATCTCTTCTGCTGGTAATACATGCCCATAACCAGACTGGGGATTTTGAAGTGTGGCAGGAATGCTTTAAAGAAAAAAAATAGGGTTTCAGCAGATAATTAAAAATAAAAATAGGTATAGGTGTCAGATCAGCTATGAGTCCAAACTGTCACAGGTCCAAGCTCTAAGTATCCTTTGAAATGCACGCCCCAGCAAAGGAAGCAGCTGGACACACAGTTTGGATGCATCCTGATGCAAGCAGTCCTGCCAGTGTGGAAGCACAGCCTACTCCCATTCTGCAGGGTGACCAAGGCAGCAGCAGCTCATGGGGCAAGAGGAGAAGCAGGTCTGGGATCCTGCAGCTGCACTCAGTGCAGGAGGGGTTGTAAAGGTAAAGCTGCTGTGGAAATCTCATGACATAAGAGCTGCAGGACTAGAGGTGCACAGCCCCTGGTGTTCCACACCTCTTGCAGGTAGAAGAGAAAGACATGGAGATGGATGCATCCAGGCCACAGGGGATCCATTGGGGACCCTTTTTCTCCAGGCTGGTCTTTTTCTCAGTGATGAGAGTTCAGCAGATCCCTTCTCTGGTGCTGAGTGTGGCTGACAGGGAGGGAGTCATGGGGTGAACGCAGGGGCTTCTAAGGAGCATCAGCTGAGCACATTGACTTGGAGGCAGAAAGAAGTGCCAAAGGAAAATGAGGGATAGTGAAGTGCTCCCTCCCTGCCACCATGCTGCTCTGCTGCTGCTGCTGGCTGGCAGCAGGGTTAAGTCTTTGTGTGGCTTGAAACAGCTTGTAAAATATTGTTAAATGGCTTGAAATTCTCAAGGTGATTTGGATCGAAGTGCAGACTTTCAGTACTTTTATTATTTGTATTTGTGAGTTGATGGGGGTTTTTTCCCTTCTTTTAATCAGGCTGTGACTTCCCATGTATTTCTGTGATAAATCACTTGGTTTAATTATTGTGTCATTTAAAAATAATCAAAGAGTTGGCAGCAAGAGAAGATTTTGCTATGTTATGCATGTATATGTACATATTCCATTTTACTCTAATGGATTGTTCCAGGTATGTGAAAGGCCCAGGACACTGAGAGGCAGATGCCAACGAAGAGAATGTGTTTTTACAGCAAAACCTGTTGTTAAAGCCAAGTTGCCACGTCCAGAAGACTGAATTATCAGGACCAATTTCCATCCCATTGCTCATGGCATGTGCATGGAGGATGCTTCTCTTCACAGCCATCCCTCATCCTCCAGTATTCACTCACTCAGAGTTATAGCGCTGCCATTTTACAACGTCAGAAATCCTCCTGAGAAGCTATTTGCAATGCATATGAGTGTTTTTTAATTTAACATTTGTTTTCAGGAGCAAATAGGCGATTGCCTCGAAAGAGGAGAACTAACAAACCCCACAAAACTCGCACTGGCCTCACATAACTCATCAGCGTTAGAAGACGCCCCGCACGGTGCTGACAATATTGTTAAAATGTCACCTGTTATTTATGCCACTGCAGCCAAACGTGACATTTATGGCTGTAAATGAGCAGCAGGCTCAACGAACAAGTGGAGAGGCTGAGCCCCCGTGCCTGTCGCTGCCCTTGGGCTGCACTGCCGGCTGCAGCCCAGCCCGGGGACACCCGGCATCCTCCGCACTGCTGCCGCAGTCTCACGTCTCATAAAGTTGGTGGCTAATTGAAAAGTGCTTACTCCTCTTTCATTCCAGCACTTAGTGCTGCCTCGGTGGCTTTCTGGAGGGAGGAGCAGCCAACGACCCCGCTGCTGATGAAGAGTTGAAGTTGGAACATAAAGAGGAAATTCATCGTAGGTCATGTATGGAAAATGCCTCTGCCTGCCCGGAGCTGTTGTGTTTCTTCAGTGCACAGGGTTTTTTATCTGGCAATCCTGAGGCTAAGCTGCCAGCAGGATATAAACTGAAAGGGATTCAGTTACAGCCGGTCCACTCTTCCTCAGGGGTGCCCAGGTTTCTTTGACCTCCAAGCCACATATCAACCCCTGTACTGCTCTGCACAGGACTGCTGACATCCCTGGGTGCTGTCCCCCGGTGAGAAGTGACCCATCTGCATACTCTGCCTCACCTCCCAGCTCTCCACTGGCACTTCCAGGCTTGGAAGTGGCTGTTGGGTCCCCAGTTCCTCAGGATTGCCAGACCCAGCAGCCCACCCTGGTAGCTGGGGCTTGGCTGAACACCAAAGTTCCAACAAAGGGACTGGATCCTACAGGTTTGGAACCAGCACATGGAAACAATCTTGTACTTGCAGGCAATAATGAATATATCTTCTTTCAGGATGGGTAAAACAAGTCCCTCAGAGAGCTGGTTCCCTCTCTGGAAGCACCTGACAAACTCCTCTGGGTGCAGACAGACCACTTCTGAGTTTGCAGGAGTCTATTTGGTTCTTTCCAAGGAGAATTTCTAGAGGTCAGCTTCAGTCAAATAATTGTTGCAAGGAAAAATTTTTGCATAGAAATAAGAACATTGTGTTTGAAAAAAAAACCAAACAAACAAACAATTAAATTCCTCCCAAACCCACAACCTGTCATTCTGTGAGAGGCTTTCTGGTCTCAAATCTATCTTTCACAAGAAGTAAAAGTGACAAGCAACAATGATTATTGCAAACCTTATTATATGTAACAAATGAGAATAACAGTAAGTCTGGTGGCTGTGCAAACAAGTCACCAGCTAGGAAAGAGACAGCTGATGGAAGAAGATAAAATATTAATGAAAAAATCCTGGGTTTAAAGATTAAGGGCAAGAAGGCATTATTTAAGTATACTAAGACCTAACGAAATCCTTGCAATCATACAGGACAATAGGATTCATAGGGACCTCTTGGACCAGCAAATCCTCATCCTATCTCTATTGCCATATCAAACAATCCTCTCCATGGAAATAGTAGTATTAAAGTAGTTCTTTCTGGCCCCAGATCCCACGGGATGGAGGAGAGTGTGGAAAGCATTTTAGAACCTAATATTTTGGTTGGTTATAACCTCCTTGTGATTTCGTACTTAAACTTTTTTGTTGGCATTTCACACCCATTCTCTCTGACAAAAATGCCACTCATCAAGTTCAGTAATGTCTCTTTTCATTTAAAACCCTGTAGCTCCAATGTTAAAGGTGGCAGAATTGCCAATTGGATAACACAGAAACAAGAAATATTAATTGAATATTTATGCTGTGTATTTGGAAAGAAATGGGATGTGCTCATTTCACAGGAAGGAAGAAATATTTTCTATCTCATCAGTAGCAATGGAGGTTGTAAGCAGCCATCACAGCAATGCACAGAAGTAGCACCAGAAAATTGTGACCAAGAATATTGAAAGAAGTGTCTGAGGAGAAACACTGACCTCCTGAAACACTATCAGTATTTGCAGAACAAATTGAAAGACAGGGGAAGCTACAAAGGGCCAGAGAAGTGACTGTTGGTTAAACAGTGTGACCCAAGGTTGTCCCCAGAAATGGGGGTATCACATACTGGGCACTGCTCCCCTGCATGTGCAGAAGATTTGGTTGCAAACCTGTCTGCTCACCCCGCAGGCAGACTGGGCAGCTGGTACTGCAGGCCTGGTGTCATGCTGATCATGTGCCAGCCCTTCAAACCATGAACCCTTACCTGGATTTCCTAAGTCCAATCAGTCTGTCACTAGTCCCAGGCAAAATTATTGCTAAGCAGATATGGAAGCTGAATAAAGCATTAATGAATGGGAACATACTCAATGCCAGAAAATGCTGAAACCTGTTTTCTTAAAAGCAATCAATGAAACCTCTTATAAAAATGAGATTTTTAAATTTATCTGATTAAAGTTATCTTTATAGATCGCTGGAAATAAGAGATGTCTATTTGACAGTTGCACGTGTCCTACTCATTAAAAAAAAGGCAATTAAAAAATCAGTGTAGCCAGTACTGCACTGGTGAAATTAAAGACTGGCTCATAGATGTCCAAGTAAATGTCAAAAAAAAAAAAAAAAAAGGCTCAGTCAGTATTTTTCATGACAACTTCAAGTTTGGTCCAGAGAAGATCAAGAACTGACTTTGGTTGTGATCTATAAATACTCACAAGGGCAGCACTTTCTGGCAGTAGATAGAGCTGTCATCTAGCTAATCTAGATTTGTAAAATAGTGCAGCTAAGAACAATCATACAAAAGTTCCAGGTAGGAAGAAGAAAAGATTTGAACAGGGAACAGTTGTTTATTAGCCCAGTTCATTAGCCAAGCAGTGGATTTATACCTGTTTGAAACCTTGTATTTGCCCAGACAAACTGTGCACGCAGCCCCAGTGAGTGCTGGTGGCCACCGAGTCTGATTCAGGGCAACTCCCTGTCCCCTGCCATATCAGATGTTTCAGAGTGCCTGTCACTGCATCAAGCTTTGTCTCTCTCTTTCCTTGGGGGTGTGCAGGGCAGCCACCAAACGCAGAGCTGGGATAACAACACCCATCCGTGACACCTCTTGCCAGAGCAATCATCTGATTGTTGCCTGCGTGCGCTGTTTCCAAACAGCCTGGGCTGTTTTCAGGCAGCTGCTTGCTAACACTGCAGACAGACACTTGAATTTCATTATCCCCTCTTGCACAGGAATCACTCAGCTAGGTATCTGAGGTCATATCACCTTACTTCTGGCACTTTACCTTGGGAAGGGAGGATGCCGCATAACTACCTCCCTAAACATCAGTAAAAAAACACCACTGGGACAGCCTGAAAAGCACAAAATGATGGGTCAAGGATTAATCAACTAAGACAGACTTGACTGACCAGTAATGCCCATAGGACTCCCAAATGGGAACAAATGCTTTCCTGGTAGGAAGATTGTCTTTGCCCTGGCAGAGATGTCAATGCTCTGTGGGACCTTGCTGCACCTCATGGTTGCTGCTCAGTGGATAAACAGATCTCTGCTTTAAAAACAAAAAGATGAACAAAGGGCTAACTTGGAGTAGTTGTGGTAATGCTATCTCAGGCACGTTTTCATAAGCAAGAGGTGAAGGTGCATCAGAGCAGACCTGTGCAGTGAAACCATTTGGGGTAAGGGGGGCTGGTTCAGACCGTTGGTTTGGACCTGTGGATTTTTAAAGCACCATTAGCAGCTTTAAGGCTGCTCCACTCTGCAAGCCAAAGCAGGAGATGGGGCACAACCAGGAAAGTCTCATCAAAAACACTCAGGTAATCCAAATTAAAATGCTGAGTCTCAGACATCTCCAGGTGCTCACAGTGCAGTATGAAGGGGATAGTGGAGATGGATATTGGCGCATCTTTTACTTACGAAGAAGTTGCTTAACAGGGAAAGCTTTTTTTCCCTTCAAGCCATCACAGACGGTCATCTGACTTTGTGAGGGTGCCAGACTCTCACGTCTGCTGTTTGAGTAATGGCACTTCTGTTCCTAATGACACCATGGCTGATATTGACATGGGAAGGACAGTTTTGCTTATTCTCTTTTTTCCCCCTCCTTTAAACAGGTACCTTGAACAAAATGCATATATGTACTACACAGCATCTTCATGTCACTGGAAGAAAATATAAATGCCATGAGTATCTCTCCTGTATAACTGACCCTCTCTGAAAATGATGAATCTCAGCATACAGAAGTGATAGCTTAATGCAAAATCAGTGTTGAGCATATTTTGCAGATACTGATTCAAAGCCTGAGGAAGTCTATGGAACCTTTTTTAATCTATGACAGGGCTCTGAACAGACTTGCAGAGCAGCTTCCCACAGTGTCAAGCAGACTGGCTTAGATGTATTGTGGTTGTAGGTTCCTCTACAATGTCCATGAAACTGAGGCATTCGGAGTGAGAGACACACATCTGTCAAAACACACAAGACTGAGTCTACAGAGCTCTAAGCACTCTTTGAGGTGATGATCTTGCTTCTCATTGAGCTCTTTGGAGAACCAAGAAATGTGTCAAATCCTGAGGTTTAGTGAGGCAGGAAGTCCTTTTCTCTTTTTCCTCTGGACATCACTGGCTTTGTTGTTCTTTCTCCTATTCTGGTTTTTGGAGCAGGCAGGGAGGGCAAATGACCAAAGAATGCATGCCCGGACATTTTCAGTTGGTTTATGACATGCATGAATTTGCTCTAATAGCAGGAGTTTGTATTTATCATCATAGTTTCATTTCAATTCTTGTTCTTTATCTGCCCATCTTTCGTAATACTCACAAGATGCAAGGCAATGACATTGCCATAGTCAATTATATTTTAGGTAGGGGGTAGTTACTGATGATCAAAGGCTGACACACTTCTCTTCACATGTATGGAAAAAAACATTTTAGTTATTCAGAAGCAGCACTGAAAAATCTACATCCCAATTAAGGTGTAAACTGCATTTGCAAGGTGCAGGGAAATGGTTACAAGTCCCCTCTGTGGAGATTGCTTGAGAAATTGCAGAAGTGGGCATTGTAAGAGAAAATAGGGAGAAAACATCACAAATAGGAATGGAATGGGACTAAGTGATACCTCTCCACCCATCTGTGTGTATTTGCCTGTGGCTATGGGGGTGGCAGTGGTAAAGCCCCCATAGATTTTTGCTGCCTGGGATTGCTGCCTGGATTTTTGAGCAGGGAGTGCTGGTAACCACCTGTAGGTGCCCCAGGAAGCATGACTATGGCCCCTTGTAGCTAACTCCCCACATGCTCTGTGGTACAAAGCAATGATCCCTTCTTGTCCAATGGTCAGTCACAAGTGCTCGTGTGCCCCTCCATCTTTTTCTAATATCAGCTGAAAACATCACTGAGGTTCCTTTCCTGCAGTCTTGTTTGTACACTATTTATTATTTAAAGCAGTGCCTGTATTATTTAACTCAGTGAGCATTTCTGGGATATGGTTTCCATGAAAGAGGCTGTGTAGCACCACTCTGTTGAACTGTGAAATAGCAACATCTTTCTCTGTTGGAACAAATACCACCCATAGTTATTCTCAGGTGGTTTGGAAGGCCATAACCATACACAAACATGCACAGCATGCATACATTTGTGTCTGTGCACATATTTTCACGTGTCTGTGGTATGTGTCAGAAGAATGTGATAACCTGCCAGATATTCTGGAAAGCCTTTGCTCAACTGCAGCTTTCTGCACTCTGTGCTGTTTATCCTGCATCTTTGGCTACTCCATCACCACACCAGACTGTTTTCCAAAGAGCTTGTGTTTGTGGTGCTGTGTCTCAGATCCCAGCCATGGCTTTTCTCCCCTCCACAGCCAAACTGGCCACTTTCTCCAAAGGTTTTTGATAGCAAACATGCCCAAAGGATGAAACAAACTGGCCAACCAATTCACAAACATTGTCTCTCTTCTTCAGCCCCAAAGACACTTGGTTTTCGTTATAATTTTTTTATATATAAAAAGACCAGTGCTTCTAGTTTGGATAAGTCTGAGTCTGTTATTTCTACATGCCTTCTATTCTTTCTGCTGATCCACCGAAGGACACATTCCAGCTGAATTTTCAGTCTCAGGGACCACGGGTGTTGTGTGGTTTATTTATTTTTTGGCTGTGATTTGTCAGTCTGTCTCTGACTTCTCCCCACGCCCCTCCTCTTCCTCTCATTCAGCCATCGGTTTGCAGAGCCCTGGGCTGTGCATGCTGTGCGGATCTGTTTTAGTTCCCTGTCAATTATTCCTCCCTGTTTACGGTAACAGCTCATATCACATTTTATTACTGTGGCTCATGTGCCTTTCACATCATTGCTTTTGAAACACCGAATTTATTCTGAAATGCATCTGGTTTTCAGTCTAGCTCCTCACTGTTTCCTAATCCCGGGAGGATTTTGTTGTTGGTTTTTCATCTTTTTTTGCCGGCTGCAGCTCTGTCCGTGTTCCAGGATTATTGCTCAGGTTGCTGTAGGAAACATGGCAATGTTTGTCCTTCTCTTCTCTGACCTTCCAAGCCCTTTAGCCACTTCTGCCCCTATCTGCTCTCCCTTCTGAGCCTTAAGTGCTGTGCTCCCTTCCCAGCCATTGTGTCGGACACAAAGGCGCAATGACCGGGGCGTGTGGAAGCGCTTGACAACGCTTCAATATTATCTTCTCCTGCAGGATATCACAGTTAACCCTGGGTCTCCACTTCTCTTTACAACTGCCTTATTTTCATTTTGAGGGAACTCTGCGCTCGCAGCAGCATGGAATGAATATCTCAGCTGCTGCTATGCTCAGGCACAGAGCCAGCTTCCTCTCCCAGTGAGTGGCCCAAGTGTCTCGCACTTGAGCACCTGTATCCCTGCATGGGTGAGGGCAGCTCGGAGCTGTTCATCCCTCTTGCTGTTCCCTCACGTCAGTGTGCCCTTCTGTCAGCGCCTGATTCCACCCTTCTGTGAAGCTGAATTTTCTAGAGGGCAAAGAGAATAATTTTAGAGAAGATCTTGCTACCCCCGAAGGAAGGGAGCTGATATTTTTGATATGCACTTTTTAAAAACCCAGTATAGCTGATCTGGAGTGGGGAATGGGAGCAATGTACTCTGTCGATAATGTAAACAGGTTTTAAAACTTCCCCAGATACTTGGACTTTTGCCAGCTCCAAATGATAAAAAAGCACACGTCAGGTCTCAAAACACAGGATTGTCTTTAAAATTCATTACATTTAAGAATATAAATTTTGAATGTTTATTCACTCTTCCCCCTCCAGGCCTGGAATTGTATTTGATAGAACCTTCCTTCTTTGAGAAAGGATGCTTTTACCTCAGACACTGGAGCATGGAAAATGAGAAATGCACAGAGAGGTTATAGCTCAGGAACAGCTCAATGCTTCAGTGACTTTGGCAAAATCTAATTTTACTACTCCAGGGTTTAGGGTTTTGGGAAAAGGAGGGAGAAAAGAAGATAGGCCTGGATGGAAGAAGTAGGAGAAACTCCTGGAGAGACTGATGCTGAGAAAAGAGGTTACTTCTCCCTCCAAGACTCACTGTCCCCCACCAATTCAAAAAGCTCGGGCTTTTCTTTCATCAGTACAGTGTAACTTGTCTTGCCACAGCTTAGACAAAGTAGGCTGAAAAAGCATGACTTTTCTACCCCTAAGAGCCATTGTCCTGGGTGACAAGGTCTTCCCCACCTCTAGAACCCCCTCCTTCTTATATCCTGCAGAAGTCTCTCTAGGAAAGGATTTTAAGGTGATCAGGATACAAGCTGCATCCAGAAGGTGGGGGAGGCTGCCAGACCCACGTTTTTTTCCTGTGGGTGGCAAAAACAACCAGGAGAAATTTGGGGAGCATTTCACCCAAATTGTGTATCTGGCTACTGCAGGAAGAGAGAGCATCCAGATAAGTGAGGGCTCCACTGAGATATTAGTGTCTTCCAGAGCTGAGGAAGCTGTTTCTGAGCAGCTTTTGTACTACACACAGCCCAGTGTAGCTATTCAAGGCAGGCGTTAGAGATTTCAATCACAGCTTGTGGTTTTCAATGAATGTGGAGCAATCCACACCCTTCCTGAGCCCCAGTTTGCCTTTTCTAAGAGATAGCAAGAGTGATATCCTTCTACTACAGAGGAGCCATTGAGAACATATTAGTTCATGTTAATAAAGCAGGTGGATACCCTTCAGTTACTACAGGAAAGACACACAGAGCATTTTGATTTGTTGTGGTCGTATGAAGATTGAAACTCTTGCCTGTTTTCTACCAAAAAGCATAATACCTCGAGAAAGCCTTTCCTGATAGCAGGAAGGAAGCAACAAATCACAAAACACATCTATGAAGTTCAACATGAAGACACAGAAAACTTAAATACAGGCTATTACTCTATAGCACCACTAAAAGTAAACTGGGTAACCAGATGAATAATCACATCTGCTGCTGATTATTTATGAGCACTCCTGAAAGCAAAGTGTGACCCTAAATGTTATCTGCTGGGAAAGAATATAAGCCAACTTTTCCTTCCAACAAATGGGATAGCTTCCCATCTATATAGGTAATGGAAGACAGGGAACTAGAACACTAAGAACACTGCATCAATTGCTAAAAAAATAGGTAAAGAATTAATAACATAGTTGTTGTGTGAGCAGCTACAGCAAAATAAGGTGATAAATAGCAGACAACTGGGGCTTATAGTGCATCTGAGAAGCCAATTTAATTATATCCTTTGACAGGATAACAAGCCTAGTGGACAAAAAGTACTCCACAGCAGCTATGTCTATCGTTCCCTGAGATGACCTTGTCTGTGGAGTACTGAAATCTGAATGGTACTTCTCAAACCCCAGCTCCTCCAGCATGTGCCAAATGCAGGGAAGTGTGTCCCACCCTGCTGTGTTTTGCAGCCAACACACTCATTTTAAACTCCACGGCTGTTCTAAGCATGTTTTCTCACCCTCCACATCTATGAAAGCCTCTGAATGAAAAGCGGATTACATCACATCCTGTTTTATACGAAGGATCTGAACCCTAAATTTCAATCTACCAGAGGGGCTCAGGACCACAGCTATGCAGATGTTTTGTGGTTAGAGCAAGCAGTAGAGGCGATGAATAGTTTGGGTTTATTTTGCCATCAGATGGTAGTCAGCAGTTTTCTGGAGGTGGAAAAATCATTGGAGCTGTAAACAAACACCCTCATCCAAATACATCACGAAGGCTATTGCTCAAAGGTGCGTTCTTCCCTCCTCCTTGTCACCCACTCGCCTGCCTGATCTCCCCTGCTGGGAGGTGGCATTGTTCAAGCACCCTGACTTGTTTCAGCCAGCATGGGAGGAGCTCTTTCCTTGGCTCTCTGCCAGGCAACTAGAAAGGGCCCCAGGAGAGGAACAGAAGGGTGTAAATTTAAAGACACTCTCTGAAGAGGGGCTCCATTTGGAACCCCAGCCATGGTCAGTATATTGGCATTAGTGCAATGAAAGGTGTTTGTTCCCTGTGTCCTGGGTTTGGACCTAAAACCACCATGGGCTCCAGTGGTTAAAAATAACATGGTTAGCACAAGGACTTTGGCAGTATCAATGCTAGGAGCTTAAAACATGATCCAAGTGTGGAGTGGGTGACATGGATCAGATCTGCTAACACACAGGTATTAGAAAATTCATGAACCTCACTGTGGTCTTGCTACTGGAGGAGGACAGAAGTCCATCTTCTTGGGAGAGGTCACACAAGAACACAGTTTGGGCCATTTCTCCAGAGATCTGGAACAAGTATTTGACTTCCCTATCCCCTCCTGGTTTTTGCTGTCAGCTGCATTCTACATGACTTTGTGCTCTGTCAGCCAACTGGGTGGCATCTGTGGTCTGGCCGGGGAGCTGGAACTAGATGACCTTTAAGGTCCCTTCCAACCAAAACCGTTCTGTGATTCTATGATTTTATGAGTCCTCTCTTTATGTTGAATGACAAGGAAACAAGAGAAGCTATTTCTTTGCAAAATTGCAAACAAATTTCTGCTGCAAGAGTGTCAACTGATGAGACCTCTGCCTTGTACAAAGCCTGATGAAAAACAGCCAAACACCCAGGATAAGTGTTAGTGGTGGAGAATTAATCAGGGAAGTCTCCTGTCATGCTCAAGCAACCCCTCTCAGCTTGAGAGCTTGCCCATACCTGCAGAATAAAAAGAGAGAAGCATGTACATAGCTCTGGACGGTGAGAATACACCAAGTGCAAGCTAGATGAATGAGCTGAAATCAATTAATTGAAGTTCAGCCCCAACAAATAAAGGAAAGGATGAATAAACATGAGTGCAGAGAAATGAAGAGATCACAGGAAAGAGTCCTAGGGTTAATGAGAACATAGTCAAGGCGGAATTGCTAGATGAGGCTAGCACAAATGCACAAAATGTATTATCAGATGGATATTGGGATTAATAGGTGTCATGACTTTAAACAAGTAATGTAGCTGGAGAGTATTGAAGCATGTTTTGATCAGCACAATTCAAAACATACATAAGCCAAATGGATAGAAACGAGATGAAAGAATGCAAGAATCAGCAACTCTGGGCCTATTTTGTTTGTTAAAAAAACCCCAACACTCAGTGTAAAGCTTTCTTAATGCTGATATGAGTAAGTCTCCTGATTATAGAGCTTAGAGGAACAGGACCTTGGTTCCCTTCATGAGGGAAAATGGAATTGGCCATTTCTAATTAGCCACATTTTCAGGAATTACAGTTTTGTTTACTCATGCTGTGGGTTCACGTGCTGTGTTTTTCTGCTTTCTTCCCAAGCAGAACAACTCCTAACTAATAATGTGTTATTGCTGTGGCTGTGCCCATTGGAGGGCACAGGGAACGTACACAGAGATTTTAGAGAGGGTGAAGCACAGCTATGCTGTAACTTTCTGGACTGGGGACAGGGATGCAGAAGCATTAAATAAGGAAAGAGAGCTCTGCCTACCAGCCTCTAAATCATTGTCAGGAAGCTCCCATTCTCCAGACTCAGACCAGGTCCTGGATGATCCTTGTACCTCCCAAGGCTGGCCTGGTGACTGTAAGGTGACTTCACAGCAAAGACCAAGTCAGACAAAAGGTGCATATGTGGTGTGTGATACCTGACTGAAGCAGCACCAGTGATGTCAGATTTTAGACAGGTGTTGCCAAACTCAGAAGGAGGACAAAGCCAAAACTGAGGAGCCACACCAGAAGTTAACTGAATTGAAGAAACAGAGAAAAGCCTGTGTCCCCCTGATACCTATGAGTGAGTGGCAATAACTGTCTGTTCTTCCACTTACATAGTAGCAGCTGCTCTACAATGTCAACATATCCATCACAGGTTCAGTTTAGGATGGAGGTGAGCATGGACTACCACCTTGCAAAGGAACAGAGTGGACTGGAGGAAGAAAGAAAAAAATCCCAAGGCACAGATAACTTTCACGATAAAACACAACAAGGATATCTTACAGGCCAGGATAGGCACTGTAAACATGACAGATATTTTTTCATCTTTATTTTAAAATTAGCTTGTTACATTGGTCACTGCAGAGAAACCGAACACAAGTTGAACACAAACCTTTCTTTTTTGCTTCTGTTCTGAAACAAATGTAACAGCAACAGCCCAAAGTAAAGTTGACTATGGAAATAAATTACTACTGGGCTTTGGTACCTCAGCTCTTGGGAACTTGTTAACTCTTTCATTGATGGTGCTTAGTGGAGAAATACCCTGTTACCCCAGCTACACCTACACTGCTAAAGGCCATCCACCTTAAGAGATGCTTACTCTCTTTTCCAAGCCAAGTCTTGTAGTGGAGCAGGCCCCTGGTTGGTGCTAGTTCCCCCTAGAGAATGTCTACATGCTTGCCCCGGGCATCCTCTCAACTCTCCATGGAGCTCCCAGGGCCTAGGGATGAAAGTCTTTCCTTCTTTCCTTTTCTTTCCTTCTTTCTCAGTTCAGTGTGTGTTAAAACAAAAGCCCTGTGCTGCAGTCCCAGCTGGTTTTAGGTGGGTACATGCCATAAAGGTTGGTGGAGGCATTTCATTCTCCAGTCCCAGCTCTGTTTGTCTAGATAGTGACTCACCTCACATGTTCCTGATCAGCTCCTTTTGAGGAGAGGAGGTGTGATACAGGTCCCACAGCGGTGCGGAAGATGAGACTCTGTTATGCTTGCAAGACAGGTCTTAATTACAAAGTGAGAATTGTTATTTCATGTTGAAGTGGTGGGAGAAGAGATATGAAAGCAGAGGAAATAATTCAGTAACTGCTGAAAAGGACACACAACACCCAGACACAAGGAGATGTCTCATTAATTACTTGTTTTAGTCCCCTTTGGGCTCAGAACACAGCAGCAATAGAATTACTTTTGTTAGCAGCTGTGGGTTCTGCTTTGACTAAGATATGTGTTTTCTATTTATACATTAATGGTTTTTGACATGTTTCCTTTTGGTGTGGGAATTAATTGCCTACAATTTATCTAGAGACTGTACTTAATCCACTTGTCAATCATTCATGTTTCGTGGTGTTTCACAGGCAGCAGCCGAAATAAGGACTACTGAGAACGGAGCAATCCTGCCAGCATATGTGCAGTCATTCAGGACTACAGCTGTTAGTTACCAGCCCAAGCAGGTATGTGATATTCAACAGCTGAATTTCACACCAAAAAGAAAGCACAATGAAGCAGTAGCTGCCACTGACTGAATTCCAGAGTACATCTCTCCTCCTAGGGACCAGCTTTGTCATTCTATTTCATTTGTCCAGTATTTTCTATTGCAAGCCTTGAAGAAATCTCAGAGAAAAATGAGTTAGTGAGGGACTAAGTTACTAAGATGTTGTAAACTGAACTGTGTCTTTCCCACAGATAAAGCATAGCTACTTCAGATTGGCAAGAGGCCCTAAGTTGTGATATCACCTCCTAACCCCAGTCAAAATGCATGACTGTCAAGTGTTGGCAAGTGCTGTGTTATGAGAGCAGGAAAGGACTGAAGTTTGAACTGAGATCTGAGTTTCCTGGAATTTGAAAGATACTGTGGTCCAAGGGACTTGTTTCAGAACTGCTCCTTGTTAAATAGAGTTTGTTACTCTCCTGAAAACAGCTTAGCCCTAAGAATCATCTACATCCATAACTATTTGCCAGGGAGGGAGGGTCAGGAGGGAGCATCAGAAATTGCAGCTGCTCTGGAGCTAGGGCCCAGAATGCAGGTCTGCTTACTTTATCCTCTTGCTCCTTCCCACCTCATTCCCAAAAATAATGGAACACGAGACAGAGTAATTTGGTCACCTCTCCATCGTGCTTTGTCAGTGCCACCCATGATCGTGGCAGTTTATATTTATCCAAGGAGAGAGGAGGCGAAACAAAAAAACCGAAGGAAAGATGGAGGAGTGGATGAGAAACTAACAATTTCTGAGACTGTAAAACCTGGCAGGCTTTGGTTTTATGGCATCATGGTGGATGGCTGCACAATGAAGAGCTGGCTTCTGTTAATAGCAACACTATCAGCAATTTCCCATCCAGCTGGGAAAGGTTTTTTGTTAATACACATCATGATTTTAATAGCATGTGTGTAGGTGGTGAAGAATTGGATTTTTTAAAAACTTTATAATCAAGGTGAGAGGAGGCAAGCACAGTTAGAGAGTAACATGCAGTGTCAAAGTACTCTTACTTATTATCCTCCAGGTCACACGGGCAGATCTGTCCCACCTCCCACCTACTGACTGGTCTTAAAGTCAAGAAATTACCTTGTTCAGAGCATTTAGATTTTTTGATTTATTTATTGGAAAAACTGAGCTAAAGGTGATGACAAAATACCACTGAGTATATCTGTTCATCTCAGAGGCTAAAAATGATTGCTCACACTTTGTATCCAAAAAAGTGTCTACATGCAGACCTCCATGTAAAGTCTGCCAATGCAAAGGAATCAGAACAGTGTTTGTTTAGTACAAGATGAAGAAGAATGTGCAAAACCCCAAACCCCAGAAAGACAAGGCAATTAGTTTTTCTGTTAATACATGTAAATGCAATAGAAAACTTGAGCTTTGCACTCTGGTGACTCGGGTTTAAAGCACAGCCTGCTCCATTTTCACAAGGACATTTTCTCCTTACCCTGATGACAGGGACACCAGCTCCAATGATGCTTTTTGTTGTGCCCTGCCCAGTGGCTGCAGAAAGGGGCACCTTCCCTGCCCCAGCCACACGCTCCTGCGACTCCCCTGCATTAGCTTTAAGGTTTAGAGGTTCTGCAATAGCAGGGTGAGCTGTGTGAACAAGCTGATCTGGCAGAAAACTGACATTGCCAAAAAGCAAATAGTTTCAGCACGTTGATCTGACCTACATGTGTGACCTCACAAGTTTTGATACAAGGGATGAACACAAAGCAAGGGAGAGATGGCTGGTGTAAGGGCAGAGGAAGTCAGGCCAAGACTGACCTGTCATCACCGACACAGAGCCCAGCTGAGTGGTCACCCATGACAACTTTGAGTTGTTTGGGGTTCTTCACCTCTTTATTAAAGAAAGAAAAAAAAAATGGGGAAGATTTTTTGAAAACCTGTTTAGTTGGCCTGGTGCCACTCCCATAAATAATATCAAACCAGCCTTGTACTAAGCTTGCTGCCCCACAGAGATGGACACAGATGTGCTGAGGACTCCTCTGTGCCCACCTTTGGAAAGGACAGAGAGCCTTATCCTGTTAACAATCCACTGTACACCTCCAAATACAGCTCAGCATGTGCTGTCTCCAAGGATGGCACAGGATCCTGGTTTCTGTGCTTCTCATCAGCCACATTTGGTTAGGATGCTTTGGATGTAAACTTTCCAACCCTTCAAAGTGGCTTTTATGTCTGAAATATTTTGTGGTGGTTCCATATCTTTGGCCTTAAAACTCTTTCTCCTTCTGCACATTCTCTGAGGGTAATTTTCATCCACACAGATTCAACAAGCATTCTGACAAGCACAGTACTGACTGGTGTCACTCTCCTGTCCAAACTAACATTGCAGCTTTCATCTGACATAATTTTAGGGCTAAATAGCTGTCAACTTCAATTCAGTATGACCAAAACAGAAAGCTGATTTTAATTTTCCCCGTTCTCCCCCACCTTCTCTGTTAGTCCCTCTTTTCTTCCCAAAAACGTTGAAAACCTATGGCCTTGTCCTAACATCAGTATCTAGTCTGGATCAGCTTTTTCCCAAGTGTCTTATCCCATTTTTTTTAAGCCTTGCTGCCTTGCATCCCATATTCTAAAATCCACCCTGTCCCATTCATTGACTCAGCTGCATCTGTCAAATGCAATCAGTTTGTCAGCTCCTGTTTCTACTACATCAGTGAGAACAGAGAGTTTACTACATTATTACCACAGTAGTATCTTTCTACTTACAAGCCAAAGCAGCAGGTTGTGTGGCACAAGAAAACATGGCTCAAAGAAGACAATTTCCAAAAACATTTGTGATCCTGCCAGGGGAAAAAAAAAAAAAAAAAAAGCACAAGAGCTTCTTCCTTCATAAATTCTTTATCTGTGAGATTACATGAGGCAAAAACTGAGATTCAGTATGTGTTTATACTTGAAATTGTCAAAGCTTACTTAAAGTTAATGCAATATCTTCACCTCATCATGATAACAAGGGGTTGAAAATATGGTGTTTTGTATTCAGACGTGATTTTAATGTAGTACCAGAAAGATTGTTTTAGGGGGCCTTGCCTATCTCCAGGTGTAATTGTGTAATGATTCCTAGAAGTTGGAAAAACTTCAAGATCAAGTTGAGATCAGCTTAATTTGGCTACTTTTCCCCAGGTAAAAGAGCATCTAAATAAAATATAATGATCCCTTTCTTGCAGGAATGACTTTGTGAGTAGGGTTCTCCCAGACCTCAATGAAGAGCCTTTGGGGGTTTCCTTGCTGGATGAGTCTAGTGTGGAGGCTGTGTGAGCAACTGCCTCAGAGGAAGTGAGAACAGAATAGCTGCTTAAGAAGATTAATGAGTGGATTCCTTAAGCTACTTATGGGAAAGGTGATCTCTTATGTGTGAGCCAAAGACAATTAATTAAAATGGGTCAATTAGCCTGTCAAATACAACATGTATCCAGAGTTCAAGCTTTAATGTATTCATACCAGAACCAAAATCAAGGGAGAGGGAAGACCTTCTGAAACTCTACAGGGCATAAGACGAATATGAGGTGGTGAAGAGAGAGAATACTTCCCACAGCTTCCAGAAGCTCCACACTCGTGAGCAGGTAAATGCTGATGTGTTCAGTCCTGTCATTGGTGTACAGGACAGTGTTTGCCTGCATCTGCAGCGTCCTTCAGTGTAACAGAGCCAGAAGAAACTACAGAGACAGAAAAATTTGCAGTTTAACACTTGTGGTGGTTTAACCCTGGCTGGATGCCAGTGCCCACGAAAGCTGCTCTATCACTCCCCTCAACTGGAGAGAGCAGAGGAGAGCAAATATAATGAAAGCTCATGAGTTGAGATAAGGATGGGGAGAGATCACTCACTGATTACTGCCATGGGCAAAACAGGCTCAATTTGGAGAAATTAATTGAATTTATTACCAATCAAGTCAGAGCAGGATAATGGGAAGTAAAACAAATCTTAAAAACACTTTCTCCCCACTCCTTCCTCCTTCCCAGGTTTAACCTTATTCCCAAATCTCTGTCTCCTGCCCCCGCAGCAGCACAGGGAGAAGGGAACGGGGGGGTTATGATCATGTGTTGGTTTTGCTGCTGCTTTCTCCTCAGGGAGAGGAGTCCTTCTCCTTCTCCACCATTGGATCCCTCCCACAGGAGATAGTTCTCCATGCATTTCTCCAGTATGACTTCTTCCCATGGGTTACAGTCCTTCACAAACTGCTCCAGTGTGAGTCCCCTGCAGGGTCACAAGTCCTGCCAGCAAACCTGCTCCAGTGGGGGCTCCTCTCCCCACAGGGCCACAGGGCCTTCTGATGCTTGGGAAGGCTGACCTGGAACAGAGACTAGACAGAGCTAAGAGAATAAAGTAGGTATTCATTAAAAGGCCTTTAAGGATACGCCTTGGGCAGTACAAGAGCCTGGCCAGGGCTACACCCAAGATGGGCTTAAAATGATCACAAAATGGAAGACCAGCCACAGGCTTTCACACTTTTATAAGTTTTGGTCCATTTGCATATTGGGTTTAATTGTCCAATTACAGCTTCAGGTTGTGAAGTCCCATCCTTCTTGTTTTCTCTCTTCAGTCCACTGTTGTTTGTGCTTTGAGGCCTGAAAATTTGTATCTGTTATCTTTGGTCCTCAGCAGCTTCCCATGGGGTCACAGCCTCCTTCAGGCATCCACCTGCTTCAGCATGGCATCCTCCATGGGCTGCAGGTGGATCTCTGCTACACCATGAACCGCCATGGGCTGCAGGGGACAGCACATCTCACCAGGGTCTTCACCACAGGCTGCAGGGGCATCTTTGCTCTGGCACCTGGAGCACCTCCTGCCCTTCCTTCAGCACCGACCTTGGTGTCTGCAGGGCTGATTCTCTCACATATTCTCACTCCTCTCTTCTCTGGCCACAATTACTTCTGCCCAATAATTTTTTTCCCTTCTTAAATAAGTTATCCCAGAGGCCTGGTGGACTCAGCCTTGGTGAATAGCAGGTCCATCTTGAAGCCAGCTGTCTTTGGCTCTGTCAAACATGGGGGAAGTTTCTGGCAGCTTCTCAAATAAGCTGCTCCTGTAATAGTTTCTGGTAGCTTCTCAAATAAGCTGCTCCTGTAATCCCCACCCTGTTGCCAAAATTTTGGCACACAAACCCCAATCCAACACTGAAATAAAACAATTTCTTGTGTGGAGGAGTCAAATCCCAACTATGTGAGCAAAAAGGATGTGAAGACTATATGCTTTTTTAGTTCCCTTGTAAAGAACTAAAGCCTTTTTTTTTTCCTTCTAAATAAACACAGTGGCATCAGTAGCATCAAAATAGAAAAACATTAAAACATTGTGGATGCAAAACAGATTAGATTTCAGCACAAATCTTTGGAAAAACAAACCCACCTTGACAGAATGAGTTTTGGTGAGCCTAAACTAAATGCAGTGATCAAAATACTAAGTCAGTGATATATTTTAAAGAATAGTCTGATGAGAAATAGAAACATTCTTTGTTCCATCAGTCACTCGAAACACATTTCCTTCCAAATGTTTCTAGAATCTGTCCAAGCATCAGTGTATGTAAATTCAGAGATGAAAGCAATAATTCATAGTGGTAGGAAAGCATAAGGCATTTCTAGTATGAATGCCAATCATCCTCCATAGGTTATGTTGCTGAGTGATGAATAGGATGTGAATGTGCACCTGATCAAAACCAAGCATTTCAGAAGGCACACAATCCATAAAATGTCTGGGGATCTTAATATTCAAAATGAGTGAGAACTTTGGTTTTACAACTTGTCTGTGAGCACATGGTAGATGCAAAGCAAGGGCTGGGATGTTGTGTTCATGTTGACCAAGAATGGAAAGCTTAGACATGCCTCCTGGTTTTTCAAAAAATGCTGGGCTTGTAATGAAACAGAGTCTGTGCTGTCTGAAGGACAAGAGCCTTTGATGAATCACCCAAATTCCTACAGCCCAGGCACCACTAAGCAAACTTAAATACCAAATAAATTACTGTTTGTATCCCTTATACCTATTCACCTTCAAACCTGTCAACAGATGAAACAAATGACTAAAATATGTGACAAATGAGTTACAGTTACAATACTTCGTTTTGGCTGCATGTTATTTAATAACTGCCAGATTCCTGGTGTTATCCTTTAGACCAGGATTTATAGTCTTATTTATTTTACAGAGATGAGAAAATAATTCTCAAAAATACAGAAAACTGAATTCTATTAGGAAGAAACTATCAGAATGCTCCATATGATTTATCACTTTGAACACTTCCCTAACACTGGAGCCAAAGATTAAAAGTGATTTTGCTTGTGGATAGAGATGAGCATGATGTGACGTACATGAGTGGGCTATGCAATTATTTGCTAGTCACTTAGTAGAACAATAGAGAGAAGGATTTTTTAATTCTTTGCCTGGATTTGGGCAATAAAGCATGGCTTGATGACACAGGTGGGATAAGCAAGCCCATCAGTCTGGTGTATTCCACCTACGAGGTGGTGGGTCTGCCTGAGAGAGACTTGAATTTGCAATGGGGGACCATGGCCTCTACCAAATATTTCAGAAAACTCCTCCTGCAGTTCCTTGGGAAACTGCTTTGATTCAATGCTCATAACACAGAACTTGAGATGTAGGACAATTCTCCACTGACAAATGCATCAAAAATCAGTAAAGGACAGAAGCGGAAGCCAGTGACATCTATTTTGGACTAGGTTGAGTTGATGGGAAGACTGAACAAGTATGTCAGGTTAAGAAGATGATTCTAGTAGAATAAAATGCAAGCAACATTTGGGAAAAAAAAATCTGATATTTTCAAAGCAGATATTTCCTTTTTAAATTTACATTTGGATATTTACTTTAATATATTTAAAATACATTAACATTATTTTCAGCTTCTGAACTGGAAAACAAATGATTCCTGTCATTTTAAATACTGATTTTACACTGAAGAATTAAGCTCAGATCTGTCCTGAGGTGGATTCTCATTTCCTCCAGGTTTCAAGAAATGGCCATTAATAGGATTGCACACCCACAGATTGCAGATGGACAGACTTTGTGTTCAGCATTGTGTTGCAGATCAGCACTGCACTAACTTAGCTGGAAAATCCCTCTGCAAATATCCACTGCCTGAAGGATGCAGATGGGACCGCGAGGATGCGAAGCCCTTAAGACAACTCAATCCAACCCAATCCAACCCAATCCAACCCAATCTAACCCAATACACACCCAATTCCTCTTTGATATATCACACTGGCATAAAGAAAATCCCTGACTGCGAGACAGAACAAGGGCTGAGGAATAATAACGCTGTCATTTCTGGCATGAAGAAACATTTTTTAAACTTTTAGGACTGATTGGATTTTCACTGGTAACATTTCTGCCAGACTTCCTTTCAACAAAGTATCGAGACTGGGATGGAATATTTTATAGAATACTCGCAGAAGAGACAGAATGGTCGGATCTGCCTTCACTTTGCTCTTAAATCAAGATTAAAGGGGGGGGAAGGAAGGCATAAGAGCCATTTCAGTGATTAGATTCACCCATGGAATAGCTCAACATGACATTAATTCTTAGACAGCTGATTAGGTGGTGTGCAGTCCTGTGCTGAAGGACCTGGCTGTGGTCAGGCTGTGGTCCAGGTTTGGGGGATAGTCTGGGATACAGGAGTGATTCTATGGAGTAGCAGCAAGGGTTTTTTTTTTCATAAACTTCAAAAGAAGGTTGGAAGTCAGACTGCAGGTAGCATTTGTTCCCCGAAGTCTTCTGATTAGGCTGTTTATTATGAAGAATTGTTTAGTCAAAAAGAGACAAGGGGGTTGGTCTTGCAGGTCAACAGCAATTTGCAGAATATATCAACTGTTAAAAATGAAAGGTGTACACATAAAACTGAGGGCTCTTAATAACAAAAGGATTGAAATACTGGAATGGTGGACTCCATTTTACCTTTGCTCTTCTTCTCTCCGTCTACTTTGATCTTTCCAACTATTTTTTAATGCAAATATCTACACTATTAAGGGCCATCCTTATGAAATGCAGTCACCTGCTCTCGGACCAAGACTTTTCTATGAACGTTTTTCACAAATAGGCCAGAACTGTGGTATCTGATGTTTTGTGAACTGATGCATTATATTTTTGGTTCCTATGATTCATCAAACTAGTTTGAGTGAATGGGCATTTTTACCCTGTAATTTAAACTGAAAGATATTGAAGGGCAGCTGAATTTTTCCCCAACTAATAAGAAGCCTCTTTTCTGTGAATATTGGAAGAAACTTGCCCAGAAACGCAAACTGTGCTGATGGCTTTTCTACAGAGCAAGTGCAGGCTCATTAAATGTATTTTTTTTCTTTCAAAGTCCTTATGCTTTTAAATGAATTCAAAGATTATGTTTCAGACTTGCAAGACTGTGTGGGTTCGAAAGCAACCAAGACAAATAGCCTAGTCCTAACTGAGACCTTTGTCAGGGCAGAATCTAGTAAAGTGAGCTAACAGTTTGCAATACATTGACTGTCACTTCAAATGTCAGTGATAATTTGCAAAACACTCAGAGCAATAATGGAGAAAGGCATAAAACGTCAAATTTGTAGCAAAGCTGACAACAAAAAGAATATTCGCTGTGAATTACAATCTTCCTGACTTGCTAAAGCTCTTAGTGGTTTTTGCTCTAATAAAGGATATTTTCCTCTCAAGGGATTTAAATACAGTAGATTATCTAACATGCTTAACTGATGCTTGAAGTTCCCTATCTGAAAGCTTATCCTTGATGACTGGGAAATCTGTGATCTATTGCAAACCTGTTTGGGAGGGTGACTGGTCAGTTTGGTGGATCTGTTACCTGGATAGGTACACATTTGGTCAAGGACCCCAACATTCCCTTGTATTGAAAAGCTAGTGGCTATTCCATTTTCGTAGATGTCTTTTTTTGGAAAGCTGCTCTGTGATCTATTAACAACTGACTTTGAAAAGGCATCAGCTCCTGCTGTTTTGCAGCTCCTAGAGAAGACGAAAATGTTCGGAATGGAAAACCTCCACAAAAAAAATTTCAGAGACGTATATATTGAAGAAAAGTCAGACATATGCTTGGTGGAAGTTAAAACTTCAGAGTACAAAAATAACAACTCTGCTTCCTGAAAACCTGTGCCAGTTACTAAAAATATTTTAATGAACCATTACACCTTCAGATATATCAGACTTGCACTTGTGGATTGCAAGTCCAGGTCATTAGGAGTTCAAATAGCCTGGCTCACAGCAGGACCTGGGAAAACCAGACAGTTTCATTTAATCCTTATTGAAGGGGGAAGAGGGGAGAGAGGGAGCTAAACTATGTGACAGAGATCTATGAAATGAAGTGTTAGGCAAAGGGATTAAGAGGAAGAACTAGAAAACTGTGCATGGAATACAATGCAAGTTGTATGCAGAGAGAATACCAAAAAGTCAGTCTGAGGACTACGATAAAGGTGGATAAGAAATCTCTGGCAACATGGTACATGGCATATATTAACCACCCTAGAATTTATCAAGCCTCTTAGACTAGTTGTGTCTCCCAGGCAAGGCCCCACATTGTCTTGACTAGAACCCAAGTTCTCTCAATTTGACATCCCAGAGATTTGCAGACTTGCTATAGTAAAAAAAGCAAGCTACTGCCGTGCAATCACAAAGGCTTCAGCTCCTCTGAGCCTTGGGAGAACCTCTGCAAAAACCCCCATTGCTCTGTCGCAACAGGGCAGTCTCTTTGCCCCCAGCTGCTGTTCAGGTGGCTTGCAACAGCTCTTCACTGAGACCTGCAGCCCTTCCTGAGCAGGGCAGGTATTTGGAATACAGCTCAATAGGCCACCATCACGATGAATGTTCAGTGTACACATGAGCCAAACCACATTTAACAAAGGTAGGGCTACCCTCATATTTCTCTCCAGGTCCATGGCTCTGATTTTCTTTGCACTGGCTCGAGCGCTTGTCTGACTGTGCAGAGCTAATCCAGCTCATTAACCCAAAATAAAACTGTTGACTTTCCTAGCAAATTAATGCATTGCAGAAGGGACAAAATCCCCCAAGGGCTCAAATGGATGCAGGACCTTCCTTTTCAACAGTGACAAGAACAGATCACCTCAAGCTGAGGCGATTTATCCATGGGGAACTCTACCCATGAGCTAATTTATACCTGTACTTTGCCTACTGCACAAAATGGAGTTCTTATTACAAAATTACATTCCCAGTTTTGTACAGATACATTCCACAGCTTCTTCATTAAGAAATCTGGTCTCAGAGCCATGCATAAAAGATCTCATTTTTATGGTAAATATTTCCATCCTGTACTTGTGAAGAGAAAGAAAAATGATAATGTATTAATATTACATGAGGATGATGAATTATCTTTCTATCCATTGACACCTCTGTAGGATGAGAATGGCACTGCTGTTTTTCAATCAGCAGTCTCTATGGCACCTGAGCATCCAAAGATCCTTAAAGAGTAGGAGACTTCCAGCCTTCTTATGTTAATTTTTAACAGCTCTCTTTACAGCTAATATTCAAAGAGCGAAAGGAAGGCTGATGTTATTCCAAGAATCAAGCAGAATGACCAAGGTAATAACAGGCCTGGCATCCTTGGTAATCCTAGACAAAACAGTGATGCTATGTGAATTAAAGCAGTCATACAATGTGTGATTTCATCAGTAAGGAGTTAAAGGTAGGAATGTAATGAAAGCAAGTCCACATGGCTTTATGGAAACAAGACTTGACAAGCAGGCCTGACTTCAATTTTTTATGAGATTACAGGTTTGTTTGATCAAGGTAACCACATGGATGTGATAGACTTGGACCTTCCTAATGAATCTGATTTAGTACTGCTTGACATTTTGATTAAAACATTAGCATTATATAGCCTTAATAAAACACATTAAATAGATTAAGATCTGGCTAATTGATAGAGTTCAGCAAGCTGTTCTAACCAGATATTCAGCACCGACGGGATATTTTTAGTGGAGCTCTGCATGCAGGAACACTATGCTTGCTGCCATTCGATGTTCTGGAATTACACAGAAACATGGGTAATACTGGCAAATGTCCCACAGTGTAATGAGGAATAGGTAGCTGTGCAAAGTCTTAGTTTTGCCTGCATTGGCATAAATGTGTTTCTGGTATTTGATTACATCTTTTTCCTTCCTTTCTCTATAGGCACAGAAGTTCTTTGTCAGGGTGTAGTTGCAAGGCTGTGGTCTAGTCTGCTGCTGGTGGGCATCCAGTGATTTCTCTCAAGGGTCATTGCTTTTAACTGCTAATACATGGATTATCAAAGGGACTCACATAAGTCACTTTAAAAGTGTCAACTGTGAAACCATCACTTTTTGTATGTATTTTTATTTAACTCCCAAAAATACAACATGAGATTAAAATATATTTGCAGGTTTGAAAAGTCAGGAAATTCTAGTCCATGGGCTGAAGCAGGATTTGCTATTCAAACAAACAAACAAACAAACAAACAAAAACAAATAACAAGAAAGCCAGAGAAGTGACCAGAACATTAATGATCAGTTATACACAAAACATACAATCCCTAATATTATCCCTTTCCAGTCAGCTGAAGAAAGCACATCTTTCCTGATTGTCCATTTTCTTGGTCAGTTCTTGAATCAGATTGAGAGAACACTGAATTAATACTACTCTCCTTTGCCAGGTTTGAGTCTAACCAATCTTTTTATATTACTGCACATAATCACAAGCTTCCTTAAGCAAAAATCAGAATGAAAGTTCATATGAATTTTGATGATGTGGACTGTTAAAGATCCTCTTTCTCAGCAAAATCTTTGTAGCAAACTGTTATCCCTTTAACATTTGGTTTCTGTTTGACCTTGCAGAGTAAGATGACTACTAAATGTAAAAGATACTATTCAGAAAAAAACACTGAAGAGAATACCCTCTCATTACTACCTAAAATACAGATTCAGATACATATTTCCCACAATGCACAGACATGTTCTATTTAACACTGTTTATGCATCAATTTAATATCTAAAATCTTTCCACATTTTCCTAATTTTATCAACTTCTATTAAAACTCGTGGTGGCAATCTCACAAGTGTCCTATGAAACACCAATACCACCTAAACCAGTACAAGTTGGCAATAGAATGCCTCATGTGTCTACTGCTTGTTTCTCCACTGAAAAAAACCCCAGAAGCAATAGGGGTTTTTTACTGTGTCAAAACCAAAATGTTCCTTTTTGTTGTTGTTGTTGTTCTACAACACTTCTCAGCAATGTGGTCATTCAATGAGGCTCCTTTCTGTGCCTGTCAAGATTGTTACTGAGTTTGCCTCTGTCCTACACTGTCCTGTCTCCCTCTGCACCATCCCACAAATCTCATTTCCGTAATTCTGTGATTATGGATTTGTGTGCAGCTTAGAGAACTTTCAAAAGGGACATACATGCCTTACATGCACCACTAGTGAACCAAGGTTTTTTTCTCAGGTGGTGTTTATAAACAGGACTGATTATATTTTATTGGTCAGTTTGGTTTTGGATTTTTTTTCCTACAAGTCAGTTTTCCTATCAGCACACTGACAGTGTGAGGATCCTTGCTTGCCCTTTTGGATACTCTGAGGTGGTATCTAATCATCAATACCCAGCTCTCCACAGTGATTCTCTGGAAGAGAAATGTTGGTATTCAAGAAATGTCTGCACCTTATTTCAAGTCCAACATTATCATTCATTCTTCTAATTTCACCCTTTTCTTGACTTAAAACAAAGTGTCTTATCTCTGTCCTCCCTAGAATTGTAAAACTATTGTGTTATCAGATTTTCTTCCTCTAGTACCCCCTGACTCCCAGATAGACTTTTTGCAAGTCTCTGTGACATTTTCTTCATCCTAATTATTTCATTTTTAACCTTATCTTTACCTTTCCTATTTACAATTCATGTTGTTATCTTTCTTTGGGGTTTTGTTAGCCTTTTTTTTAAACTTGCATTGCCTCTGGTGAACATAGTATCAGTAGGACATGACATTCTTCAAATAGCTTCAATTGCGTTTTGACTTTTCCTCACTCTCCAAAACTCTGTCCTTTTATCTTTACAGATTTGCTTACTCAGTTCCATGCCCTTTTTCATTTCTGTCTCCTTGCCATAGTCCTCAAACATTTTGTTTCCCATACAAAGTTATGTTCCCTTTTTTCCTGGCTACGGAAACCTATCAACCTTTCCAGTTTCATCAACAATGTACTCTTTATTTTTCATGAGGTCATTAAGTGAAGCTACAGTTATTCTTTGAACTTTACTGCAATCTTTTTATCATTCAGATGGGGATTACCTGTGAACACAAAGGGATGAGCTAAAGTGAAAAAAAGGCATGGATCTCAGTGTAAGATGCTGAAATAAAAACTATTATCTTCCTTCACAGAATTGTAAGATTCATAAAAAACAAATTAGGGCTTAGAGTGGGTATTAGAACTACACTAAGCACCCCTAAATCATCTGAAAAATGAGATGACCACTGTGCACTCATTGCTCACTTCAAGTGTGAGGAATGTGCAACACTTTAGTGAGGTGTTACAGATTAATTCCTGTACAGGAGAAGAGAGGTGCTATGTGTTTATTCCTTACACCATTTTATTCAGTTCTCGGCTTCCAACCACGTTGACAGCACTGTGCCATGAGTCACTTTTAATCGCTGCCTCATTTATTCCTGACCTGAATAACCTTTTTATAGAGGCCTGTGTGCAGTGTAACACCTCCTGTGCCAGATCGCGCTTCAGAGGCCATAGAGCTGTCTCAAGCGATTTACACGGCTTCAGAGCCAGCCTCGGGAAGGGCAGCCCTTGGCCCTTTGTATTCTTCCCGGGAAGGAAAAAGCGATTTGCCCCCGAGAAGGCACTGTCAGTGAGCGGGCTGAGCACCGACCCGCAGAGACCCCTCAGTGCCACGGCGAGAAATGGAGGCTCCTCACTCAAGATCCCTCTCTGCCACCGCCAAGACCGTCACCTCCCGCGACATTTTCACACAATCACAGAATATCGCGGGTTGGAAGCGACCCACAAGGATCACCGAGTCCATCTCCTGCCCTGTACAGGACCATCCCCAAGAGACACACCATGTACCCGAGAGGATTGTCCAAACACTTCTTGAACTCTGTCAGGCTTGGTGCTGTGGCTGCTTCCCTGGGGAGCCTGTTCCAGTGCCCAAACACCCTCTGG